>JBAMJR010000361.1:635000-1030000 GCA_038501785.1 Myoxocephalus aenaeus
TGTCTCCGTTTGCAGGAACAGTGTGGAGCATTTAGGGTGGGATCTATTGGCAGATGTGGAAGACAATATTAATAAGTATTTTTTCTTTATCACCTGATTCCAAACTTTTCAATCCCAAACTTTTCAACGGTCGGGATAATATAGCACGTCATGCTGTAAAATAAATGATCAGTTTAATATTCAACACATTTTGATTGTTCGTGGCATCGCTCAGCTGTGAGCGCTCTCTCTCTCTCTGAACTCATTTAATGAAGAGGAAATATGGGAGGGGCGATCAAGAGACTGCAGAGTGGAGGAGACAGGGGGGGTGAGTCGGACGTGCGACAGACAGAAAGGACAGGAGAGAGAGAGAGAATGAGGGACGAACGTGACCTTTAAAAGTGCCGACATGCAGGAGAGAGAGAGAGAGAGAGAGAGAGAGAGAGTGACAGAGAGCGCAGTGGGATCTATATGAGACTGTCGATCGCCCACCGCTAACAATAGGCCGATGTAAAGTGCTTGTCAGCACACACAGAGACCCTTGATCAAAGACCCATCGATCACACACACACACACACACACACACACACACACTGATCCCAGCCTGATCAGATGCACGCCACTGCGCATGCAAAATCTCACATAGTCACTTAATCACTCACACACATCCTGCCATAGGTGTGTGTGTGTGTGTGTGTGTGTGTGTGTGTGTGTGTGTGTGTGTGCGCGTGCGCTCCTAGTCTCTCGGTCTGCAGTGGCGTCCAAACTTAAGGTACCGGAGAACATTTATGAATTACTCTTTGCTTGTACTTTACTCATGTATTTTATTTTCATGCCACTTTCGACTTCCCTTCCACTCCATTCACCTGACAGCTCGAGTTACTTCACAAATTGAGATTCTTTTTTTTTGCGCACACAACGCGCAGCTGAAACGGTCAGTCGATAAGAACAAGCTCCTGCTTCCACATGACATACTACATGTAATGAGTTCCCAGGCTGGATCTTTAGTTGTTAAAGTTGGCACAAAGGGTCAGTGGGGTTTTGAATAAGGTTTCCTCACATCTGGATCCCAAACCTGGAAGTCCCATTAACTTCTGCTTGCTTTCAGTCCTCCATCTGTTCCTTATGAGAGGATTTTGTACTGAGCAATAACATTTAAACACCTTAAACATTTATCCAAAGAACAGTGGCATAGCCTGAGGTGCGCTTAATAAAATCTAACAGGAGCTGCAGTTTTTGAATCAAATACCTCAACAGTGCAGTCTGTACATCATGGTCCTCCTGTGGTATCCACTCAGTATTATTACATTGCAGTAGATTTATAGTGACTCTCCTGAACATTTAGGTGTCATTTTACTCTTTTAGTGTCACACACGATGATGCAGTGGCGTAAAGTAGTCAGGGCGGTTCTACTGCACGCTAATCACTGGCGCTAGTTACTTACTTCTGCTTTTAGTTTGAAAGGCACACAGAGGTGATCAGCTTGTCGGTCTCGACAGATGTTAGCTCCCAAACTAGCATGATCCAATAGAGATGTGACATTGGACAACATCAACACACACACTACCCAGCAATCATCATTGCATATCTGTACACAACTAAATACCTCAGATAATAATACTTTTTTAAATATTTTATTTAACACAAGCATATTTCTGAGGTGGTAATCTGAATCCCTAGCAAGAGCCTGTTCACTGTCCTTCACGTTGTTGGAGAGCCCCCCCCCCCCCCCCTCTTATCCCCCCACGGGGGCCCCAATGCAATACACTGTCTATCATATTTTTCTTTTTTTTATGCTGTGGAGTGAATGTTTTCCCAAAATATCTGTCGGTGTACTTACAATTTAAAAAGTTTCCTATTTAATATAATGTAAGTAAAAAAAAAATCCCCGTAGCTGCAGAGCTGAGCTGGTTTCATGTTGGTGCAACACGCACACACACACTTTATGGTTTTATTCCAATACCCACACACACACATAGACGCATTCAGGCGGACACAAATGTATTCACAGATGCACACACCCTTTCTCTAGTGTCTCTGTGTGTGTGTGTGTGTGTGTGTGTGTGTGTGTGTGTGTGTGTGTGTGTGTGTGTGTGTGTGTATTGTGTTGGTCAGCAGATTTTCAGCGATGCGGCTCTGGAAGAATCACTTATAGATTAGAGTGCAAGAGAGTCCAGTGTGTGTGTGTGTGTGTGTGTGTGTGTGTGTGGCCAGCTAATGTACCTGCATGGTGTGTGTGTGTGTGTGTGTGTGTGTGTGTGTGTGTGTGTGTGTGTGTGTGTGTGTGTGTGTGTGTGTGTGTGTGTGTGTGTGTACATGTATTTGAGTCAACAACATTAACTCTTCACTATTCATTTATAACAATTAATGATAAATATAGACAATGAAAAATGTGTCTGGAAACGCACACCGACACTCACGCAGCCAACAGAAAGACCTGATCTTTACAGCAACACTTCAGCTGTAAACCTGTTTAAATCTCAGAACACATGATCTTCAGCAGGACGCAAAAAGAAACACAAACAAGCTTGAGTTGAATTAAAAAGGTTTTAGAGCAGATTCTAGATCAGCTCGGGATGAATTCATTAAGTATGGCATTTGTCCCAAATACAACAAAGCGTTGGGAATTTGCTAAAACCCTGATTTACACCTGTGAACAATCTTAGCTGAGGCCCGTAGGTGTTGTAGTTTTTAGAACCGTCCAACAGAACCAAGACTACGATTCTACAGCGGCCATGCTAGTAGATACTGTATAGGGCTGTATTTAGCACAGGGAGCTAACACCAACACGCTGACGAGCTCACAGTGACAAAGCTAACACGCCGATGTTTAGCTTTGGCAATTTAAAAAGTAAAAGCACCGACGCTAACCGAATAGTCGTCTCTCCGTGTCGCGTTAAACACACTTAAGCCCCGCCCCCATAGCTGCCAGGAGCTCCTCTCAGGAGCCTGGAGCGCATCCCAAGATGGGTTTTTCGCATGATTTGTGATCTTGTGATTCTTGCGTGATCTCGTAATTTAAGAATCCAGCTGCCGTGCAAAGTAACACAGTCCTCACTGCAGTGGTGGAACGTTACGAAGTACAGTTACAGGAAGTACTCTACAAGTTTGACAAGTACTTTCCTTCAGTAGTTCCATTTCATGCTACTTTACTTCTACTCTATTCTACGTCTACTCTATATACTCTATTCTACTAATAAAGCCAGTTGTAGACAAAGTATCTCAAATTGGCAACTCATTGACGAACTACAACGGAGCCATTCTGCACATTGAGTACTTTTCTGATAATACTTTTGTACTTTTACTTAAGCAACATTATGAATATAGTACTTCTTCTTGGACAATACTTGGTATTTGCCCCATTTTACATTTGAAGTGGAAAATATTTAAGTCCCCATTAAATTCCACTGGCGGGTTGCCTGAAGTTGCCGGAATTTCCGACTCGAAAAGTCAAACCAACCCAGACCTCAATATCCAAGATTGACAACTGGTATTGATAATGAAAGTTTTCCGATTTGCCGGAACGCAGCGCGAACGCTCCTTCCACCCGCCTCCCTTTGAAGTTTGCATCGACATGCAAACACTGAATTAATATGTATGTGTCTGGTGTAACTCCTACTGTACCGGCTACACATATTGGGTGTTTTATAGAGTGAATGCACACACACACACACACACACACACACACACACACACACACACACACACTGGGGGTCTGCAGGGGTGACTGAAGCCTATAGCTTACCAGAAGATGAGAAGTGGTCGGCCGGGGGGGTGGAGGAGTGGGTATTGAACATAGCACACACGCACACACGCACACACACACACACACACACACACACACACACACACACACACACACACACACACACACACACACACACATACACACACAGCGGGTGACCTTGGCATTGTGCAGCCATTACACAATTCACTGGCAGGCCAATCGAATCTCTCTCTGTCGATCAATATCCTATTAAAGCAGCACACAAAGAGAGAGAGAGAAGGGAGGAGAGAGAGAGGGAGAGGATGGGAGAGTATAGGTTAGCGTAGCGGCCGTGTATTAAATGTAATTGGTCAGTTCAGTATATTCCTGCAGACTGGATTCTGACTTCTCCTCAATCACCCCTCCCCCCTCTCTCTGTCACTTTCCGTCATTTACCCTCTGCTTTGACTGGTGTTCCCCCAAAACCTCCTCTGTAACTCTTCCTGTCCATTCCACCGCCTCCTCTCCTCTCTGGGATGCTGCATTGTGTGAATGCCGCCTCACGGAGAGGACAGGAGGCACCGGTTGTAAAGCATTCGCTTCCTAAATCCGCGAGTGACTTACTTATACGTGTTTTCTTTTACAATAATGACCTCGTGGTTGAGGGGAAATTGTTAAAAGAAACTCACGTCGTCACTTCCTGTAGGAAGCAGGAAGCTCTGATGCTGATGTTAGGATCGTACAAAGTTTGGGGTAAAATATTTTCAGTTCAAATACAGAGCGACGTTATCTCCCAGAAGACCAACGTGTACTTGACCAAACTGACTTTATTTAGAAACTCTCGCCATTATAAACTAAATTAATAAAGGTTTATTCTGTAGGCGCCTCGGCACTGCTTGTTGTACGTACCCCTCTTTCTCTGCCCCCCATTCCCAGTCTCCCTTTACACTTCCCTGTGCCCTATAAAGGGGAACGGGCTTTACTGGAGCTGACCTGGAACCAACAAACTACCAAAGCCCACTGACAATCAGTGAACCTGGGACTTTTAAAGGCTCTCACGTGTGAGAATGCTGCGCTTTTCTTTGTTTTAACGTAAACCTTTTGGACATTTGATGATGTCCCCCTGGGCTCCAGGAGACTGTATTTTTTTTTTTTATTGGTTTGTGATGTATTATAGCCTGAAGGAGAAATCCACTGAACTGTAAAACTGAAGGTATGCAGCAGGTGTTTAAAGGAGGACTGCGATAACCCCTGTGTCAGACATAATTCAATATACATGAGAAAAACACCAGCAAAAAAAAGAATCCAATGAACATTATATGTTTTGCAAATATATTCTGTACATACAAAATACATACATAGCCTTCTGTACTCATATACATCAGCCACATGTTCTGCATTCTACATGAGCTGCAGGTCTCTCTGTGTGTCTCTGAACCACTTTGATGTTTAGAGACACTTGTAACAAGCTCAATCTGCTTCACACACACACACACACACACACACACACACACACACACACACACACACACACACACACACACACACACACAGATGCATGTCTAGAGTGCCAGGGCGCACCTTGGCACTGACACAAATTTCACACACACACACACACACACACACACACACACACACACACACACACACACACACACACACACACACAGACACACACACACACACACACACACACTTTCCTCCGAGAGTGTCAGGAGAGCTGATATTAGACGTAAGGATTTGGGGATTAAGTTGATATGATGGTATAACACTCCCGCTGCCCACACACCAAACACACACACACACACACACACACACACACACACACACACACACACACACACACACACAAAGAGATAAGAAGGCAGATGACCCACTTGGCACCTTCCAGTACCTTCATCTGGAGGCATTCCCACCCAACACACACACACACACACACACACACACACACACACACACACACACACACACACACACACACACACACACACACACATACACACACAGCGATGCCGGGATGAAAAGATGAAGAAAGCTGGAGGCCTGCACGGTTCAACCTCCTCCATCCCTCTTTCCTCCTGCCCTCCGTCGCCCCTGGCAACACACACACACACACACACACAAAGCCTGGTGGTGTGCCAACGCCATATGGGCACCACGGCACAAATGGCACAAAGATGTCACATCACAATAATAATGCTAATAATAATACTACCTATAAAACTGTTTCTACTGGCTATAGATGGACAATAAAACGGGAATCAAAAGGAACAGCACTATGAGAAAGTTATAAAATAAGTGAATCATTTATTAATTATAAGATTCTAACATAGAAATGTTGTCTGAGGTGATAACGAGATGATATACAGTAAATGACCTAGAAACATTATTAACACGTGAAGATGAAATCAAGCTTCAGCTGGCGAACAGCCAGGTAGGAGCATCAAAAGACAGAAAGGCAAACACGCAGAGGAGCTGTATTAATACTAAAGTTATTAATCAACCAAGACTAACAGTTTAAAGCCCTGGTAGCGCCCCCTACATGCTGCGGTGAGCATTACAGGCATAATATGAAAGGAAATTGAAAGTACCGGCACAGGTATAGATACAAGTACAAGTACAGGTACAGGTACTATTACAGGTACAAGTCCAGTTAAAAGTATAGGTAGAACTACAGGTACAAAGTATAATTGCTCCCAATGTGTGTTGGGTTGTAAAATACTTTGGACACATGCATGAATGTAATTTAAAGATAGGCTACAACTCAGGAAGTCCATTGAGCCATATTAACTAATTATACATTATATTTCCATTTATTTATACGTTTATTGCCAAATTTGATTATATTCAAGTATTTTTATTTATTAATGTATTCATTTATTTATCTATTCTCCTGAGTAGGAGTAATCATACTGATACATACACGCTGAAACACACAGCACTTGTTACTTAATTTGCATAGTTTTACATTGGTTGTACTTAGTTGCACATGAAGTACTCCATGCTAGACCTTGAGGAAAGTGTACGGCCAAGTGTGTGTGTGTGTGTGTGTGTGTGTGTGTGTGTGTGTGTGTGTGTGTGTGTGTGTGTGTGTGTGTGTGTGTGTGTGTGTGTGTGTGTGCAGCTCTCTCAGGCCAGTTCTATCTCTGCAGGGCAGAGAGAGAGAGAGAGAGAGAGAGTGATCGAGAGTGATAGATAGATAGAGCGAGCTCACGTCGCTGAGCTCAGCAGAAAACTACCCACCAGGTCCTGTCAGTCCTCCTCCTCCTCCTCCTCCTCTTCCTTTCATCCCATCACGCCATCGTGCTCTCCGTCAATAAAGCGATGAAGAGGAGGGATGGAAGAGAGGGGGGGCTGGAGGCAAGGGGCTAGACGGATGTCCGGGTTTGAAGCTGATTGCTGCCTTTGTTCAGCAGGATTTTCAAATTGAAGCGTTTGACAACAAAGAGCCAACTCTCTCTCTCTCTCTCTCGCGCTCTCTCTCGCTCTCCCACTCTCTCGCCCCTCACTCCTTTAATAGTGAAAGCCCTCGCAGGCCTTTGTGCATAGGCTGCCCTCCCCGGAGAGAAGCAGAGGAAGAGAGAGAGAGAGAGAGAGAGAGAGAGGGATATGCGGAGGAGGGTAAACGGCAAGAGATGGACGGATCAGAGAGGCAAAGGAAAGACGAGAGGAAGAGGAGCGCAGTTTGTTTTTGTTTATGGATGCTAATGTCCTGCGCTAACTGCCCTCATGTACAACTCTTACATAACGTCCCCATTAGAGCCGTGCTGATATTGGACATATTCGGTGTGGTATTAAGACACAGCAGAGGGAGGCGGTGCCGCTTCCCATCGGGTTGTTTGTTCGGTGCGATGATGTCGAGGCGTTCTCTTGTGCAAAGTGAGGCAGGAAGTGCAATTCTCCCAAGAAGAAAGTGTCTTAAGTTTGGTGACTCTTCTGGCGTGTTTTATTCATCGCGATAGTTCAGTGACATTTTCTCTTGAACGTAGTTTTTAGTTTTGTTTCAAATGTAGCGGTTCTTTCAACTTTTTATCATTTTTCTGAGCTTTCGCGTCACAAAATCCACCAACCACGTTGTGCCGAACGCACAGATTCAATACGTACAATGTGGCGTCGAACATCACACAGAGACGTCAAACTACATTACTCCTTTCAACCCTCGACAAAGGCAGCGCAGACCAGATCCAATCCTTCTGCTCTGACCTTTCACAATAAAAGCCCTAGACATACACGCTGTGTAAATGTTTACCAGAGGGAACTCAAATTCACTCAGAGCATTTCGCTGAAAAGGAAAATCTATAAAATATCTTACAGTAGCTTCAGGCAATACAACAGTTTACCTCAGACAGACTGCCAGACGTTGCTCTGGGTCAATAGGATCCTGCTAGTTGGTCTTCCAGCTAGCAGGAAAGGCACATAGCACGAAAGGCCTTAACCGCTGCTCCCACACCTCCACGGATACACTTCTGGTTTACTTATTTCTTCATTTATTTCTTCATTTAGCCCCCAAAGGTAGTCCAGCAAAATAATACCCATTAAGGGAAGATTTCCAACTGTAGAATGTAAACTCACCCAAGGTTGCTAAAACTCCCAAAGTCCTCAAACAATAGTGGATTCCTTCCTTTGGGTTGGGAGTGAGTCAGTGAGTCAGCAAAGGAGTCGTTCAGGGTCTTATCATGAGTTCTATGTGTGGTGAGCTGTCTGGTCGGGTATCTCTGTGTCAGAGACAGGGAGATGGTTGTTCAGGTTTGGGACACCTCCCTTTTAAAGGGTTTTTGGACAAGGAGACCCTTTCTTTTGAAATGCCTCAAAATGTCTGTATTAATGCGCTCTCTCTCTCTCTCTCTCTCTCTCTCTCTCTCTCTCCCTCTCTCTCTCTCTCTCTCTTGTTCTCTCTTCCAGCACCTATCGCAGCCGGTACCGGTCCAAATTTCTCACTGGCCGACCTGGACAGCTCCTCTTACTACAGCATGAGTCCAGGAGCCATGAGGAGACCGCTGCCGAGCACCTCCTCCTCCAGGTACAAACTCCCTAACTGCTAGATCTCAAGTCCACCGTTCATATGAACTGTATCTTCAGACTTCTTTTTCACCTCTGACAGACATCTATGAGATGAAATTAAAACAGGAACCTACTGAGGCACAACACCTGTACATGGTGGATCATATCTAAATACATCTGTTACACGTCCTTTTATGTTACTTGTGCTTTTACTCCACTACATCCCAGGGATAAATATTGTACTTTGAATGCAGTGTGAACACTTTTGCTTTCAGTACTTTTAAGTATGTTGTGCTGATAGTACTTACATATTTTGAAAGCAGGACTCAGAGTGTGGTATTAGTACATCTTCTATTCAAGAAGCACATTATTATGAATCCCAACAAACAAACATTCAATCATACATATTGAATGTTGTACACAGTACATGTGTACAACACACACATACACACACAGACACACGTGTTGAAGAGATGTTGTCCTCAGAAATACAGGTTCATGTTTAGCCTTCACAAAGCTTATCGACACACACACACACACACACACACACACACACACACACACACACACACACACACACACACACACACACACACACGCTGGGAGGGTTTGCCCTGACCTCTTCTTTTAAATCGATGCGGTCGCAAGAGTCGTCTGTCTGTCTGCTGAGATACCTGCCCTGCAGACACACACACACACACACACACACACACACACACACACACACACACACACACACACACACACACACACACACACACACACACACACACACAGACGCACACACACGTTAAACAACGAACCACTGACTCAGATTATAGTGTGTGTGTCCTCCGTCTTTTTACACTCCCCCTTTCTCTCTTTCCTCTGACTCCACACATCTCTCCAGAGACCTCCCACACACACACACACACACACACACACACAGCGCTGCGAGGCAGTAGAGCCGCTCCATATGGTAATATTTAAGTCTACACTAATGTCAAAGACTCTTCATTCATACATCTCACTGTGTACATGCAGGTCACACACACACACTTAAATGTCTTAACCCTCCTGTTAAACAGTCCCATCTGGTGAAAGAGAGGCCTTTGGCATGTGTGTGTGTGTGTGTGTGTGTGTGTTAATGAGCGGCCGTGTAGCTGATGTAAGTCCACTCCACTCTGACACGTAAAAGCCTGAAACAACAACAACAGAGTGAAGGTAACTGAAGCGTGCAGCAGGTCTCATTAAAGGACGTGTTCACTCTGGGGTGTTTTAACCTTATTAAGATGCTGTATACAATCATTCATACAGTAATGATGCAGAGCACGGAGTCACTCACAGCTTCTGCTGCTCGCTGTGTTCAAACACCAGGGTAGGTGGGTAGGTAGATAGGAAGGTAGGTAGGTAGGAAAGTAGGTAGTTGGGTAGGTAGGTAGAAAGGTAGGTAGGTAGGTAGGTAGGTAGGTAGGTAGGTAGGTAGGTAGGTAGGTAGGGAGGTATGTATGTAGGTAGGTAGGTATGTATGTAGGTAGGTAGGTAGGTAGGTAGAAAGGTAGGGAGGTATGTATGTAGGTAGGTAGGTAGGTAGGTAGAAAGGTAGGGAGGTATGTATGTAGGTAGGTAGGTAGGTAGGTAGGTAGGTAGGTAGGTAGGTAGAAAGGTAGGGAGGTATGTATGTAGGTAGGTAGGTAGGTAGGTAGAAAGGTAGGGAGGTATGTATGTAGGTAGGTAAATAGGAAGGAAGGAAGGTGGGAAGGTAGTTAGGTAGCTAGGGCGTTAGGTTGGTTGGATGTTAGGAAGGTATGTAGATAGGTCGGTAGGTAGGTACTGTAGGAAGTTAGGTGGGTAGGAAGTTAAGCAGGTAGAAGGTATGTAGAAACGTAGGTAGGTAGGTAGGTAGGTAGGTAGGTACTGTAGGAAGTTAGGTGGGTAGGAAGTTAAGCAGGTAGAAGGTATGTAGAAACGTAGGTAGGTAGGTAGGTAGGTAGGTAGGTACTGTAGGAAGTTAGGTGGGTAGGAAGTTAAGAAGTTATGTAGATAGATTACAGATATGATTATAGATAGGATGATTGAAAGATGTTGTCAGTTAAAGGTCTGACTTTTCTGAGAGTTTCCTGTCCTAAAAATCCATAAACTGTGTTCGAGCTCAACGACCGAAGGAAGGATTATCAGACCAACAATACAGGGGTTAACAATGCTGCTTTCTGTGTCCTCTGTGTGTGTGTGTGTGTGTGTGTGTGTGTGTGTGTGTGTGTGTGTGTGTGTGTGTGTGTGTGTGTGTGTGTGTGTGTGTGTGTGTGTGTGTGTGTCCAGCTCTGCCAAGAGGATAAAGTGTATGGAGGAGGACGTGGACAGTCCAGGCGAGGAGTCCTACTACCCCAGTCAGGGTCGATCTCCGGGCAGCGGCAGCCAGGCCAGCAGCTGGCACGATGTGGAGCCAGGTAGGTGACACCCCCACCCCGTTGCCACGGCAATCCCATCCTCTAATAACCCCGCCCTCTTTACCCCCCCGGCCCTTTCACCTCCACCTCCACTGCCACGACACACATGTACCTCATACACATCCCAACTTTAACCTGCCGATTCCAAAGCAGCTTTGGAAACGGAGCTTTCATGTAACAGTGTGAAGTGATGCTAACAGCAAGGAGGGGAGTGTGTGTGTGTGTGTGTGTGTGTGTGTGTGTGTGTGTGTGTGTGTGTGTGTGTGTGTGTGTGTGTGTGTGTGAGAGAGAGAGAGAGAGAGAGAGAGAGAGAGAGAGAGAGAATGGTTGTTAAGGACTCAGAGGTATATGTGTGTACAAAGAGTGTGTTTGTGCTGGGGATTGTGTCTTTATACCTGACTACACACTCATACAGACTTGTAAAGGACCCCGTCTCCTCCATGCACGTTAAGTGAATAATGACACCTGGTCCTTTAAGCTGACTCTTTAATAAGTGTTCTTGCTATCTGGACTGGATTGTGATGAGATCTCAGTGTGCAGATCAGGCCGGCTGGGCAGGGGAACCCTGTGAGATAGACTGTATCTAACAGGATAGCATAGACTGTATGTAGGAAGTGGCCATCTATATGACGAATATGGCCGTCATCATGTTGTTTTTTTCGCAACCAATGAACAGAAGTTACCATATCTATAATACAGAGGAGCGATGTAGAGATATACAACTCTGGTAGCGGCACCGACCTGTCAATCACAGTAGCCCCACCCTAAAGCATACCCTGCTTTATGGTCTGTTTGACTCTGAATGGACCATCATTTACTAAATGAACATCATGTTGTATTGAAGAAGACTTGAAACTAAAGATTCAGACCATAAACTCATGTTTAAAAAGGTATAAAGGTAGCAAAATTGAGAGAATATTCAAGATAGAAACCTCCCATAAGTATTAACAGGAAGTAATGTGAATAATACAGAAATGAATGACGCAAAGTAAATGGTGCGAACATGCGAGTCATTTGAAATGTTGAGTTGAAGAGATGTCGTGTGATGCCTTGTCGCTAAACCTAGCATTGTTGAGAATCTATAGAAATGTCACTTTGAGCTGTATGTGTACAGAGGTTGTCTCTGTACACATACAGCTCAAAGTGACAAAGTGTATACATGTTTGTGTATTAAAGATAAACCCACATGGCATAAACAATACAGTAAACTGCTGTACATATGCCTTACATGGTGTTATTTTGAGCGTTAACGTGGCAGCTACGATGTTATCTACGATGTTAGCATGGCCTAGCTCCGATCGATCCGAACTCAATTCAGAAAACATGTGTTTTTAAAAGTTGTTTGCTTTTGCCTTGCGGGTAGACCTGGCAAAGCCTGAATTCAGAATTCAGACAAAATCTGCATCATCATGTAGTTTAATGCAAGTAAAAGCACAGCATTTATTATTTGGGGCTCACGCCGCTGTAGTAAGCCACCCGACCCGTGGCTTCCTAGTTACAGTGAATACAGGGAACACCGGATGAGTCAGGCTTTGTCCGAACTACAACGATCTGATCACATTGTGATGGAGCGATGGGGTCCTACTGTACATTTACACACACACATACACACACACACACACACACACACACACACACACACACACACACACACACACTGGTTTTACAAGCTAACACGCTAAAGGTATCTGAACACACCAGGCCTGGGAGTGTGTGTGTGTGTTTGAGTATGTACTATGACCTGCTACCTCCACCTCTCTCTCTCTCTCTCTCTCTCTCTCTCTCTCTCTCCCACCCCCCCTGCCCTCTCTCTCAATATATTCATGCTGCTTTTCTTTTTTCTTTCCTCTGTTGCTTCCTTTTCTTTCTTTCCTCCGTCTTGCGTTGGAAAGCTGGATATAAGCTGCGCGGCTCTCTAGCTAGCTCATTCATCTCCCGACAAGGTAAAGACTGTGATCACACCTTTTACTTTTCTCTATACGTGTCTGTGAACCGTCACCTCCACCTCCTCTACCTCCTCCTCTTGATGGATAGATATCTTGGTGGTTTTTGTTTTTTGTCGTTTGGTGTCTGGTTTCGTCTGGTGGACTCCTCCTCCCTCCTCCTCTCGTCTTGTCTCCCCATCCTCTTGTCTTCTCCCACCTTGGTTCCTTCCTTCCTCCCTTCCTTTCCTTCTTTTTTTCTCCTCTCCTCTCCTCTCGTCTCCTCTCATGTACTCTCTATTCTCCTCCTCTCCTCTCTTGTCCTGTGTCCACCTCCCCTTTCCTTTCCTGCTTCCCTTCCTTGTCTCCTCATATCCATTCCTTGTTTTCGGTTTCGAGGCACCCATGGGTGAGACACCCATCCCCCCACTCCACCCTGGCAGCATGCTGATGACATCATCATGGCTGTTTTTTTTTATTGTTGGTTGACGTCTGTGAAGAAATACAAATCTTCTGGATGGACTTTAACACATGATACTGTGCATGATACTGTGTGTGTGTGTGTGTGTGTGCGTGCGTGCGTGTGTGTGTGTGTGTGTGTGTGTGTGTGTGTGTGTGTGTGTGTGTGTGTGTGTGTGTTTATGTGTATAAAGGTGTGTAATTCACAATTAGTTAAACATTTGGTGACACACACTCACAATTCCTTCTCCATGTGCACAAATGTGTGTGTGTGTGTGTGTGTGTGTGTGGTGTGTGTGTGTGTGTGTGTGTGTGTGTGTGTGTGTGTGTGTGTGTGCGTGCGTGCGTGCGTGTGTGTGTGTGTGTGTGTGTGTGTGTGTGTGTGTGTGGTGTGTGTGTGTGTGTGTGTGTGTGTGTGTGTGTGTGTGTGTGTGTGCGTGCGTGCGTGCGTGTGTGTGTGTGTGTGTGTGTGTGTGTGTGTGTGTGTTGCAAGTGATACCTTATCTGATACAGCAGAGAAGGGAAGAGGAAGATGAGGGATGAAAGAGGGATGATGAGACATGACAGACTTTAAAGTAGGAGGAAAAAGGGAAGGAAAGAGGAAGGATGAGAGAGGATGAGGAGGGACGGGTGAGAGAGGTTACAGGGAGAAGAGGAAAGACGGAAGAAAGAAAAAGATAGACAGACAGACAGATAGAGGTGTAAACAGGGTGAGGAAGGAGAAAGTGCTGAGCAGACTGCCTCGTTTCCACCTGACAAAACCTCTTCAACTGTTCATCACTCACACACACACACACACACACACACACACACACACACACACACACACACACACACACACACACACGCACACACACTCACACACACATGCACACACACACAGCCTTCCCCACTCTTCCTCCTCCAGCTGCACCTCCGTCCATCACTATAAGCCCCGCCCCCATGCAGGTGCACTAGAAACAGCGATGTGCGCAGGTCGCCCTGTCTATATTTATATAGGTTATTCATATTTCGTGATAATTTATTGGCTGTAGGTCATCAACCAATTTTATCATTTGTATCATGATTTTGAAAAATATTTTGTATATTTTTATTATGGCAGTTTTCAAACAAAAATGTTTTGTTTGTGTTTTAAATTTAGTATTTTCTTAATCAGTGTAGTTTTGATTTTATTATATTCTGTTTTTTTTCCAATCTTATATTGCATTCATAAAAATAAAATAAAAAGTATGTTATTGCATCTTCTGATAGTTTTTGACGATAAATCAAAATAAATCCTTGCAGCGATAATGAAAAAAGGAAGCGAAGTCAGTGCACCTGTTCCTCCTTGTGACACCCTGTCGCCCCGAGCCTCGCTCTCTCAGCCCCCACCCCCCCCTCCCTGCTGTCCCGCCTCTGCTCAAACCAACCCCACCCCACCTCCTCTCCACCAGTGGAGGTGCATTGAAAAAAAAAAAAACTCAAAATGTGAAAATAAAGACCACGCTGCTCATCCTCCTCATCATGGTTCTTGGCAGGGATGCCGTCGCCCGCCGGCGCTCTGAAGAAGTCAGAGAAGTCTGGTTTCTACGGCGCCATGCCTCCGCCAAGCGGCGCCTCCACCTCCTCCTCTTCTTCTTCCTCCTCTTCCCCCCGAACGGCTTTCACACAACACCACCACCACCACCACCGGCCCGTCATTACCGGGCCTCGAGGTGAGGTCCTCAACCAGTCAAACCCCAACCAACCACCAGCAGCCGCTCCCCCTCACCTCCCCCTCCCACACACCCACCCCTCCCTCCCTCCCCTGTCAGTAGCTGTGGGTTTTGTCAGGAAGAGGTACTAAAAAGCAGAGACGTTTTTTTTTCTTCACCTGTAGGCTTCAGGCAGGGTTTTGTGTGTGTGTGTGTGTGTGTGTGTGTGTGTGTGTGTGTGTACATGTGTTTGTGTTTGTTACGAGTCACCTGACCCAACCTACTATCAAGCCCCGCCCACTCCTCACCTCCCTTTTTTACTCTTCTTCGCGCTGATTTCCTCTCCTCCGATTGATGAAAGTATCCCATGACACAGAGACACACTTCCTGTCCATCAATGTGTGTGTGTGTGTGTGTGTGTGTGTGTGTGTGTGTGTGTGTGTGTGTGTGTGTGTGTGTGTGTGTGTGTGTGTGTGTGTGTGTGTGTGTGTAATCTGCAGATTACTCCTGTTTAAATATTAAATCCAGTCATCAGTATTGCATACTTCATAAATCCACACTCACTGAATGAATTTCATTCTTACAGCATGTAAACTGAGAAGAGATATTAAATCATTTTGGCAGTAAATAATATCAAAACGTATAGATTGATCAGCAAATGACCAAATCTATTGACCAGTTCTTGGATATCCGAGTCTCCTTGAACACACCTCAAAGTGCAGTTTCCTTTTTATATTCAGAGAGCAAACATCAACATACGACAGTCCAGAGAAGCTCGTCCAGGTGACAGGGAATAGCTATAGTCTTGACAGGTCCAGAACTAACACACCTGAACTTACAACTTGCACATGCACATATTCATTTTCAAGAACAGTTCAAACCGGATCAGGAGCACCTTTTCTCTTCAGCTGATAGAGCCACCTTGGACCCGCTTGTGTATTAAACACCCAACAAACAGAACTGAGACCTGCAGCAATAAGGGGGATCCTACAGACCTGATGGGGAAAACCTGTACCTGTGTCCTGCTGTTGAGATCCTGTTGAGGTTCCTGTAAAAGCTATCGCGGTCAAAAAGAACCAGATCTAATTACAACACACCCTGATGGTTCGTGTCAGTTTGTCTTTTTTTTACTTATTTATTTTGATTGCTGAATGTTTTCCAGCGGTTCTGTGGGAGGAAAATCCTGCTCATGTTGAGGCAGATTAGAGGATTGGAAGTGATTAGTGAGCTGATGGGAGCAGCTGAACTCCCGCGGGGCGCACACTTCTGTCAACTTCCTGTTTCTGTAAAAAAAACACAGCCGTAATTAATCCTCATCAGTGACGCTGCGCGTTCTAGATCTGGATTCAGTCCATTCTCCTGATACCTCTTCTGCACGCTCCTCCTCCTCCTCCTCTTTCCTCTCAATGTCTCTCCTTCTCCTTTCTCCTTGTTCTCTCCTGCCAGTGATGACTTATCTCCTCTCCCTCCTCTTCTCCCTGGTCCTCATCCTTCTTCACCTGCGTCTCCTTCTACGCCTCCTCCTTGGTTCGGCATAACTTTTCACCTTCCTCCTTACCTATCTCCTCCTCCTCCCCCTATTCTTTGATCAGATCTAACTCCTCTTTTCCTCCATCCTTCATTCTCCTCTTCCTCCTATTCTTTGGCCCAATCTTCACCTCCATCCTCCCTCCTCATCCCTCCATCTACCATGTTCCCCCTCCTGTTCCTTCTCACCTTCCTCCTGCCCTCTCCTCCTCTTCATCCTTCCTCAGCTGAGTAACTACATCTACCTCCTCCTAACCCTTCCTCTTCCTCCTCCTCCCAGTCTTTAGTCAGATCTAACTATCCTCTTTACCTCCTCCTCCTCCTCCTCCTCCTCCTCCTCCTCCTCCTCCTCCTCCTCCTCCTCCTGCCGTGCAATTGAAGGTTCCTCTCCTCCCTCTTATCGTTTATCAATCCACCTCTTGATGGAAAATATCTTCTTCAAGGAAAAGTTGGCAGAGGAGGAACAGGGTGGTGTGGAGGAGGAGGAGAAGGCGGAAGAGGAGGAGGAGGAGAAGGAGGAGGAGGGTGTCTGAGGCAGTGAAGCGAGGCAATTTGCAAAGTGGAACTAATCCCGGCCCTTTCTTCTGTGTTCGACAAGCGGGGCCTCCGGTCTTCAATACCACACACACACACACACACACACACACACACACACACACACACACACACACACACACACACACACACACACACACACACACACACACACAGTTGTGGCGTTGTTAAAGGAAGACTCAGACATTTTGGAAAGTCCTCTTGTTTGCTGTCTTTGATAGATGAGACGCTCCATATCAATGTTGTCTCATCCGGTAGAGAGAAGTCTCCATGTTGAGCTCCACCGCTGTGAGAAGAGATCCGTCATCACTTCATATTGTGGATGTAACGAACACTGGTTCCTCTAGAGCGGGGGTAACCTTTTGTACCTTAAAATAAAAGAGAAAAACTTTTTTTTAATTGAATCTAAGCATTCAGCAGGACCCCCACGGCCACTAGAAGGCGCTCTGAAAGCCTAGAGGTTGAGAAGAGCATCTCTAGAGGCTGCTAGAGCAACCGTCCCTCTGTCCCTCATCTGCCTTAAACCAGGCTGCAACTTCTGGGTCTGAAAAGTGAAGTCAAAGCTGAAGTGCCTTAAACGTGCATTCTATCTACTGTCCACCAGGGGGCGACTCTTCTGGTTGTATAGAAGTCTATGAGACAATGACTTCGCTCTTGATTTAGTCCCTAAGTAAATACTGTAAACATGAGTTTATGGTCCCAATCTCTAGTGTGTGTATCGGTCCGTGTATCTGTGTGTGTGTGTGTGTGTGTGTGTGTGTGTGTGTGTGTGTGTGTGTGTGTGTGTGTGTGTGTGTGTGTGTGTGTGTGTGTGTGTGTGTGTGTGTGTATCGGTCCTTGTATGTGTATCGGTCCTTATGTGTGTGTGTCGGTGATGATGTTGTTTCCTTCCTGTGCAGATTCCCTCACTCACACACACACACACACACACACACACACACACACACACACACACACACACACAGAGAGAGGTGGATGTACATACCTGCACACTAAGTGAGATCACTCCTATCGATGTACACGCAGATTGTCCCTTTCTGTGTGTGTGTGTGTGTGTGTGTGTGTGTGTTTGTTTGTGTGTGTGTGTGTGTGTGTGTGTGTGTGTGTGTGTGTGTGTGTGTGTACAAGAGAACGAGAGAGGGCAGAGAAAGCCATCCATCCAATGATTACTGTAAATACATTGGCCGCAGGGTACGCACACACACACACTCAGACGCACACATTCTCAGACACACACACACACACTCGGTCAGTGTGTATTGTCAGAGTGATAAATCACAGCAGACTTTAAGTGAATTAGTGCAGCAGCTTTAACTCTCCTTCCCTTCCATCCCTCTCTCTCTCTCTCTCTCTCTCTCTCTCTCTCTCTTTTCCTCTGCCTCTTTCATTTCAAGTCTCTCTCTGTGTCTGTCCCTCTCTCTCTCTCTCTCTCTCTCTCTCTCTCTCTCTCTTCATGACTTCTAAAGTCTCTAAATCTCTCTCTCTCTCTCCCCCTTCTCCTCTTCTCTCTACATCACAGCCCTTAACGAGGCATCGTCCACTAACGAGCAATCAGAGAATATTAGACCAATTAGATCCCTAATTAGATTAGAGAGGAGATGAGAGGAGAGGAGAGAGGAAAGGAGAGGACAGGAGAGGAGAAGGGGGAGGAGGGAGCAAAGGAAAAAAGAGTGGAGAAAACAAGTTATAAAAGGGAGAGGAAAAGGAGGTTTGAGAGGATAAGAGAGCGAAAGGTGGAGGAAATGAGGGAAGGAAAGGTGAGAGGAGGAAACACAAGAGGACAGGAAAAAGAGATTAAAGGAGAGGAGGAAGGATGAAAAGAGGAGAAGAAGATGGAAATGAGGAAATGAAAGAATAAGGAAGCAATAGATAAAAAAGAGGAGGAGATGGAGGGATGAAAGAAAGAAACACATGAAGGTATAGGAATGGTAGGAGGAGAGGAAACAAGAGAGGGGAGGAGATGAGATAAGAGGAAGAAGAAGGAAGGACGAAAGGAGGAGAACACGGGGAAAGAGCAAAGAAAAGAAGAGGAGGTGACAAAAGTGGTGAAGACAAGAGGAGAACAGAGGAGAGGAAAGGAGAGAAGGAGGAGATGACTGGAAGGAGGCAAAAGAGGAGAAAATAAGACATAAATAATGTTCATTGACCTCCACACGCAGCACACACACACACACACAACACACACACACACACACACACACACACATACAAACACACAAACACACACATTCCTTTTGAGTGACAGCTGGGTGTGAGAGGTGCATTATGGTCTGTTGTCTTTGTATTCATCTGCTCTGCTGTGTGTGTACGTCATTGGGTATTTGCATGTGAAGCCCCGCCCTCTTTAATCAACTTTAAATGTCCATCTTTTTACTCCCCCTTCTTTCTCTCTCTCTCTACCCCGTCCCTCAAACTCTCCACCACGCTCTCCCAAATCTCCTGATCATTCTCTCTCCCCTCTCTCTTTCTCTCTCTCTCTCCCCCCTGCCTCCCTCGACCCACAGCGAGCCCCCATGCTCCCCCCTCCAGCCTCCACTTCTCCTCCTCCCCCATCCTGCAGCAGCCCGGCTCCTACTTCTCCCACCCGGCCATCAGGTATCACCCGCAGGAGACGCTCAAGGAGTTCGTCCAGCTGGTCTGTCCTGACTCCGCCCAGCAGGCCGGACAGGTGGGCTTCCTCAACGTAAGTGCACACACACTCACACACACACACACACACACACACACACACACACACACACACACACACACACACACACACACACACACACACACACACACACACAGAAATACAACATCAGGAAACATCTGAGCTGGGTTTTCCAGTCTCTGCAAAGGTGGGATCAGTATCGGTTTGCAGGGCTGGGGCAGAAAACACTGCAGTGTGTGTGTGTGCGTGTGTGTGTGTGTGTGTGTGTGTGTGTGTGTGTGTGTGTGTGTGTGTGTGTGTGTGTGTGTGTGTGTGTGGCCTTGTGTCTGCAGTGAGATAGTTGATATATCTGTGTCTAGACACTGAATCAATACACCCCCCCCCCCCCCCCACCACCACACACACACACACACACACACACACACACACACACACACACACACACTATATATCTGTTTTCTTCTTCTTGCAGACATGCATCTCAAAAGTGAAATTACAAAAACATTGTTGATATGACGTTTAACACACCCTTAATTATTTTTCTGTCCAAAAAGTTGTCCAATCTTTGGATAAAAGTATTTGGATCCTTTCCTTAAGTAAAAGTACAAATTCAACACAGAAAAAAAAGTACTCTGATAAAAGCAAGTCCTGCATTTAAAATGTTACTAAAATTAGTAAATTATGTAAAGACGCAAATCTTCACATTTATTAAGCTGGAACCATGACATGTTTTTTACATGGAAAATGACTTAAACTATCAAAATAGTGACCAATTGTTGAACAGACTAATTGATTACTCGACTAATCCTTTAAGTTATACTTGCTCAGTTCATACGAAGCCTCCCATTTTTTTTTTACTTCTGTGAAGTAACTACAGCTGTCAGATAAATGGAGTTGAGTAGACATAGAAAGCGTTGTAAAATGTAGCTCAACACAACACTTGTAAATGTACTTCTCCCGCCGGACAACAAAGGTCAGGTGTTTTTATGCCGCAGTATCCTGGCGTCTGGAGAACACAAGTGCACTCATGCAGGATAGTAATGTGAACACACTCACACACCTGGAAGCATATGTGTTGAAAAAGACACATCCCTGTATATATGTATATATAAATATATATATAGGAAGAGTCTGTATAGGGAAAGATTAGAGACAGAAGGAGGCAGAGAGGTAAAGCGAGGTACTATGGTATTATGCTTATAGATTAGCAGGATAAAATGCGAGCGGCAGCAGAATTCTTTATGACCAGCGAGGAAAACTGCTGACACACACACTCTCACACACACACACGCGCTCAGAGGACAGCAGGGAGTTTGAGCTGTTACAGGTTTAGCCGTGTGACCGACCTGTTGATGTTTTATCTACTTGTATTGAATGCTTCTTTTCTTGAAACCCCGCCTCCTTCAGCCTAACGGTAGCTCTCAGGGAAAGGTCCACAACCCTTTCCTGCCGACGCCCATGCTGCCTCCCCCGCCGCCTCCCCCGATGGCCCGTCCCGTCCCGCTGCCCGTCGACGCCAAGCCGCCCTCCACCTCCTCCGACGGCGGGGGCAACTCGCCCACCTCGCCCAGTGAGTGCAGATGATCTTTCCTCGACCGCGTCGTATGAATGATTCTCCAAAAACTGTGTCCGCCTCTGCAACAAAAGGAGAGGAAAAAATAGAACAAACAAATCTCCAATATATTAATTTATTTATCTCATATTGACTTCAAAATCGAAAAGAAATGATTCATAATCTGTGAGAGGTGACTCGTTTTGTGCTTGGATTATATTTGACTTCAGGGTTTAGTGTTGATTTACTGTCGTTTGGCAAAAACACACTCGGCCTGTGCCAAAGCTTTTTAATCCTCCCTACGCTCATCAACAACACACACACACATATATATATATATATATATATATATATATATATATATATATATATATATATGTATTGCTTTTGTTTCGGCTTGTGTGAGTGGAGTCCAAATGTGCTTCATTTAACAGGAAAATAAATCTTTGTCACACTCTGACCTACATCTGCTTATTAATAATTCCCCAAAAGGCTTTCAAAACTTTATTAATCCGTCAACTAGCTACGACAGTTTAATTTATTGGCGTTGTTGGAAGTCTTTGTGCTTAACTAGGCTAAACATTCGGTTTCAGAACTACACAGACTGATTTGTTGTTTGAAAAAAGTCATTCTTCAGACTTTGTGTTTCAAGTCGAGTCATTTTGTACCCAGTGGGTACAATTAGTCATGAAACAAACAAAGCTATGGTCACTTTAGTCAATTCACAGAGAAATTAGGTATTTTTGGACTGTGTTTTTATTACTTTCAAACAAAGTTGTTATTTCTCTAATACTGTATCGACACACAGAGTCGATACATCCTGATGTGATGATCAAGACCTTTTAGATCTTGTCAAGTCTGAAGTCTTTTGAATCGTTACCCGAGTCCACACCTAAACGCAACCCTCAGCTTGAGCTTAATAAACTGAACTCTGTGTGTGTGTGTGTGTGTGTGTGTGTGTGTGTGTGTGTGTGTGTGTGTGTGTGTGTGTGTGTGTGTGTGTGTGTCGTGCAGCTTACTCCACCCCCACTTCATCTCCGGCCCAGCGGTTCGTCAGTGTCGGACCCAGAGATCCCGGCTTTAACATCCCTCAGCAACCACAGGTAACACACTCACACAAAAACCCCTCCTCCCCCACACACACTTTTTATTGGGGCTAACTAACCCTAAATGGCCAAAAGTATGTGGATAAACGTATGTTGCTATGTTTTAGGCTCTGATTTTAAAACTGCAGTTAAACTACGTTTGGGGCACGCAGTTATATGTGACTTTAACAGCCAATCAGAGTGCAGGGTCTTTGCGTGGCCTCGGGTATAAGCGCTTGTAAAGTAAAGATGGGGAAAAGAAAGTAACATTTACTATGGAACAGGTGGTCAGTGAACGCAGCATCCACATTTGACCCAATGCTATTGAGTGTGTGTGTGTGTGTGTGTGTGTGTGTGTGTGTGTGTGTGTGTGTGTCTGTGTGTGTGTGTGTGTGTGTGTGTGTGTGTGTGTGGGATGAGTTAAGTCAAGGCTGCCCAATCGTTACACTCTTCATAAATCAGCTGGCCAACACACCCTGACTTGCACACACACACACACACACACACACACACACACACACACACACACACACACACACAGTGTAGAGAGAGGACAGTGAGGTGGGAGTCCTCTGTTGACAATCGGGACACGTTTGATTGCTTTGGTGTGTGTGTGTGTGTGTGTGTGTGTGTGTGTGTGTGTGTGTGTGTGTGTGTGTGTGTAGTGGCCCGCTGTGAACGAGGCTGTCGATTTATTGACTCTGTCACAGGCCCACACACACACACACACACACACACACACACACACACACACACACACACACACACACACACACACACACACTCCTGTAGACATGAGCCAGGTGTTTGTCAGTGCTGCTGGAAACAGACTCCAGTTTTTTCTTCTTCTTCTCCACTAATGAAGGCTTTTCTCAGATCCTGCGTTTACAGAAACCGTGTTTTTCTTTTCAAGAATATACATAAATTGTAGGTCAATGATGAACGTCAATTGTGGACATTTTTAGATAATTGGATAGAGAAGGATATGTTTAGAAAGTGAGAAATGTTTTGAGGGTGAGGACATTTTGGTGAAAACGTGGATTTTTGGGGGGAAACTGAGGACATTCTTGAAGATGTGTGTATTTTGCAAAGTAGTGTCATCCTTGGGAAGTGAGGACATTTTTCTTTACAGAATGAGGATGTTTTTCGATCGTGAAGACATTTTATGAAGTGGGGATCGTTTTTGAGGTGAAGGACATCTTTTGTAATGTGTTGACTTTTTTGGTAAGTGAGGACATTCTGTAAAATTAGGATTTTTGGACTGACATTCTAGGAAAGGGACAATATGTTTGGAAAGTGAAGATTTTAGAAGTACATTTTTGAGGTTGAGGACATTCTTGTTCTTTGTTTTCAGTAATCAAGGACATTTTTGTTGAACGCCAACGTCTTTAGGAAGCGAGGACATTTTTTGGGAAGTAAAGGTCTCTATTTCTCGCTACAGATGAAGTAGTATGTTAATAAAGGTCCTCACAAGTATAGAACTGCAAATGTGTGTGCTTTGGTTCATATGAATAAAAGGCAGTAAGTAGATTGACGCCCTGCTGCATTAAAGAGTGTGACCTCCGAGCAGGACACACACACACGTACATACACACTCACAGGAAATCAACATAATGACACACACACACTCTCACACACACACACATAGAAGCAGGAACAAAAGTCACCCTGGGCGGTCGACATTAGGCCTCTGTTAGAGAGAGAGAGCCATGGGACAGTACCGTAAACACTCCCTCCTCTCATCGCCATGGTGACCAACTGGACAGTCTGTGCATTCCTGTGTGTGTGTGTGTGTGTGTGTGTGTGTGTGTGTAGGTCTTTTTTTGGGGGGGCAGATGGCATTGGCATTGTGTGAGAGTAGGCATCGTGCCCACACGGGTCAGCGTGGTGGTTGCCGCGGGAGACGGTGGCGGTCGCCCACGGAGACGGAGGGAGGGAGTTGGCACCTCCATCGTGCCAATCAACGCGCACCTCACTCACACACACACACACACACACACACACACACACACACATTGTACACACTACTATTCAACAGCCAGCCATGACCTGATCAATAAGTGTGTGTGTGTGTGAGTGTGTGTGCGGTTATGTTACATCGGAGCAGCAGACGTTTGCAGTGAGGGTACTTTCCCATCTGTGTGTGTGTGTGTGTGTGTGTGTGTGTGTGTGTGTGTGTGTGTGTGTGTGTGTGTGTGTGTGTGTGTGTGTGTGTGTGTGTGTGTGTGTGTGTGTGTGTGTAGTCATCATCTGTCTCCGTGTCCTATTTGCACACAGTCTTCAAGGTGAAACTCACACACACACACACACACACACACACACACACACACAGACATGCAGTAAAAGCACCACGCCCACCTCATGACTCACCCACACAGTGTCTGTGTGTGTGTGTGTGTGTGTGTGTGTGTGTGTGTGTGTGTGTGTGTGTGTGTGTGTGTGTGCTAAGTGCTGACTCAGGACGAGACCGAATTGGGCAAAAGACATAGGAATTCTATCAGAGATAGAAAGAGGTTCATGGACTATAAAGATGGCTTCTATTCTCAGGAGATTCTGTTTTTGTTGGGGGGGGGGGACAGATTTGAATAATTATCTACCAGAATCAATGAATGTTACTAACAGTATTGTGTGTGTGTGTGTGTGTGTGTGTGTGTGTGTGTGTGTGTGTGTGTGTGTGTGTGTGTGTGTGTGTGTGTGTGTGTGTGTGTGTGTGTGTATCAGAGCTTGATGTGTCTACTTCCTCTGAGCCATAGAGCTCCATTAATACCACATCCATGCACTGTTGCCCCTTCATCACCAGGAACACACACACACACACACACACACACAGACACTGTAGTTTATTTTCACTTGGCCCCATATACACCGTCCTGCTGCCTGACCTACTCACTAGATGGATGAATCTGCCGCTGAAAATAGTCCCCGACCAATGAATGCACTGTTTCTTCCTGTTTGTTTGATCAAAAGCGACAGCGACCAGGCAGTAAGACAGAAAGAAGAGACGGGCCGACGCGTCGTTAGTTTGAATTGTTGACAGTGAGAAAAACATGAAAACCCACCCGACTGATCCCTTAAAGTCTCTCTACCTTCGTTCTCCGTCTTTCTCCTCCCTCTACCTCTTCTCTCTATCTCTCTCTCCTCCTGCGATGAGTATCTACAGTCTGAATCACAGCTGTCAGCATCAGCCCGCTGTGTGGTAACATTACTCCACACGCGCGCACACACACACACACACACACACACACACACACACACACACACACACACACACACTGTCTGGCCTGTGAGAGTTTCATCTTCCCTGAGTCTTCTCAGGACAGAGGGAGGGAGGAGCTGCAGTGCAGGGAGCGAGCGAGAGGGCGAGAGACACCGGGAGACACTGGGGGTGGGGGGGAGAGCCAGCGAGGTAGAAAAGTCCCAGCGTCAGCAAGTTGTATTGATTAAAAACTAACCTTCCAGTCTTCTCCTCTATCACTACTGCACACACACACACACACACACACACACACACACACACACACACACACACACACACACAGCAATAGAATTACAACGAGTCAGGAGTGCAGAGAAACCCTGCAACACACACACACAATAACTATTTTCCTTTATGTGTTTTATTTAAACTTTCCCCTTACGTTCAAATAAAAAAAATGTTTTTTATAAATTGTGCATCATTTTTTAAAGAGTGTGAAGGTGTGTGTGTCCCTTCACTTCAAATCAATATCTGTGCGTGTGTGTGTGTGTGTGTGTGTGTGTGTGTGTGTGTGTGTGTGTGTGTGTGTGTGTGTATGTGAAGTGCAGAGTGGGCCGGGCAGGTGAAAATGATTGAGAAAGGATGAATGCAAGGGAAGAAAAAGGAGGAGTAAGAGGAGGGAGGGAAACGGAAGATGGGTGGGGTGGGTAGGCGGGGCAAGGGGGTGGAGGGCGATGCGGTTGCCTTGGCAATTGTAGTCACGTCCTGAGCCGTCTGGTTGTCCCTGGCAACCAGACATGATGTAAGGCAGGGATGAACTTGAACTTGGCGGGGTTAGTGAGGAAGAGGAGGGGGAGGGGGGGGTGGGAGGGGGGGATTCATGAAACATGAGCGATGCACCTTTGGCGATCAATACCGGCCTATCAGAGATGGATAACACACACACACACACACACACACACACACACTTTGGTAATACTGTGGAGATAGAAAGTGTCATAAACTGCCAACTGTCGGCAGGAGAACCAGTGTTGTGTTTGAGGTCCCGAACAAATACAAGAATCTGTGACCCGAACCTGAGATTCATCCCGAGCAAACAAGTCCTGTTCATGTCCTGCAACATGTTCCTTTCTGGGACTCTGAACAGCTGTTGAGCTAAACACGTAAAAGTTTGTCCTGAGGGTGGCGCTAGAGGAAAAGTGGAACATGATCTCCCACGTGTAAAATCTGATAAAACTAAATACGACTCACGTCCGGACAAAGAATAAAGGAGCACACTTTTATCTTTTCCAGCAACAACTCAAGTCAAAGTAGCAGTTCGATGCGATGACTCGCATTTTGTGTCTGCGGGTCAGGACCGACTTCGATTTTTTCAATTATAGACGAGGACATTTCATTCACAAACATTAAGACGCGAACATAAAGGGAATTTATAACGTGCTTAGACATGTCCTTTTCCATTTTGATTGATCACAATGCTTCAGTTTGAAGATTCAAGAGGTGTATATATTTATATAAATGTATCCAAGCACACATGGGGTAACAAGATGTCCCCTCCCGTTGCATTAAAACCAGTGGTGTATAAAGTACCCAAAAGCCGTACTTGAGTAAAAGTAAAGATACCTTACTGGAAAATTACTCCAGTAAAAGTAAAAGTCACCTATTAAAATACTACTTGAGTAAAAGTCTTAAAGTATCTGATATTTTCTGTACTTAAGTATCAAAAGTATTTTTCTGATATAAAATGTACTTAAGTATTGAAAGTAAAAGTACAAGTACATGCTTTTAATAAAAAAGCAAAGGGTCAGAATTTTGAGAATTATGAAGTTTATTCTTTTAAGTGCTGTGGCCACCGTGACCAAGGACCAGGAGTTGTGTTGATACAATAACTGGGTTGGCTGGGATCCATCCATATATATTATGTTCAACATAATATATTGTACCTAAGTATACTTTTGCATCTACTATGAACTTATCATCATAATTCTCCAAAAAGCAATATGACACTATGAAGGACTTGTAACAGTGTGGTTATAAGTATGCTCATTCCGCCCGCCGTGGGTCTCTTGGTACCGGTCTGTGGGGCTCTTGGTACCGGTCTGTGGGTCTCTTGGTACCGGTCTGTGGGTCTCTTGGTACCGGGCCACAGAAAGAATGAATGAAACATTTCAATTAAATTAAAAAAAATCAAGGCCGGAAAGATGTTTTATTGTGAAAAATGACCGCATACATCCGTCTGTGGTAACCTCAGACGGAACCTCTTGATCTCTTACAACTCTGTCGGTGATCTGGAAACCAAGGCAGAGTATCCTGAGATCGTCAAAAAAGCATGAAAACCTGCTTCCATTTCAACATCCTGTCTTTGTGCAGCGGGTTATAAGTTAAGCAGTAGACTGGACTAAAGGTTTAGTTAGGAGTAGACTGGACTAAAGGTTTAGTTAGGAGTAGAGTCAGTAGACTGGACTAAAGGTTTAGTTAGGAGTAGAGTCAGTAGACTGGACTAAAGGTTTAGTTAGCAGTAGAGTCAGTAGACTGGACTAAAGGTTTAGTTAGGAGTAGAGTCAGTAGACTGGACTAAAGGTTTAGTTAGCAGTAGAGTCAGTAGACTGGACTAAAGGTTTAGTTAGGAGTAGAGTCAGTAGACTGGACTAAAGGTTTAGTTAGCAGTAGAGTCAGTAGACTGGACTAAAGGTTTAGTTAGCAGTAGAGTCAGTAGACTGGACTAAAGGTTTAGTTAGGAGTAGACTGGACATAACGAACACACGTCGGGTGTCGTTGTCTCCCGTCTTTCCGAGGTCGGACCCGGTCTGTGAAAATATTGTCTTCACGTAACCGGTCCGTGACGCATAAAGGTTTGGGAGCGCTGGACTAGAGGATGTAGAGGGAAAATGCAAAACATTGTGATTCGCAAAACCTGCTTGGTGGAGTCTGTGTTCCACCACAGTCCCCGATGTTTTTTTTTCTTTTTCTAAAGATAGATTTGATTTTGTAGCGAGTAACGAAGGTTTCAGGAGAAATGTATCGGAGTAAAAGTATCATTTTTCTTTGCAAAATGTAGTGAAGTAAAAGTAAAAGTAAACAGAAATATAAATAGTAAAGTAGAGTACAGATATCCCCAAAAACTACTTAAGTACAGTAACGAAGTACTTCGTTACTATACACCACTGATTAAAACACATTTGTTCTGACTCTGTGTAAACATGTCTTCCTGTCTCCCTCCACAGTGGTACCTGGGATAAGGACTCCAGAGCCCCCCAGCCCCTCCTCCCCCTCCACCCACCTATACGACAGATCGCTGCAGCCTCCTCCTCGACCCTTGACCTTTGATGCCAGCCGCAACAGAGCGTTCTTTCTTGCCCCGCCCCTACAGCCCTCCTCGTCCTCCCCCTCTGCGCCTGACTCCACCCCCACCAGCGCCATACTCGGCAGCATCAGCATGGCTACAGCGGATCAAAACGCGCCCTAACCCCGGTGTTAAAACACCCACTCTGTAAACCGTACGCCACGGACTTCCCTGTAGACGTACGTATGTCGATGTCCATTTCTAGTGCCAGACCCCCAAGCCAGAGCAGTTTTTCACACAGAGCTTCCCCCTCTGGAGAAACTACATACCCACCCTCCCGTCATCCTCCGCAGAGTGTGCATCCAGTGGACTTACAACGGTGCAGTGCCCTCCACCCCCATTCCAGACCCCCATCTTGGTGGTTCCCGATGGCTTTGGGTTGGTTTGGTCGGTGGGACAGGGCGGGCTTGGGGGGAGAGGGGAGGTGTTACCTGGCTCAGATTCCATCAGCTAATACCCCCGACCCCCGTCCCCGCTGCCTGAGCCCTCACACGCCTCCTGGGATGGACCCCCCCCCACCCCACTTGACCCACTTGGTTGGTGGCACGTCAGGCAGGGAGGAAGTCGACGAGGCTCTTTCCAAGGACATGGACCAGTGCTTAATGGAAAGAGCTGACCTGATGGGGAGCTGGTGCGGGCACAAACCACGCCCTGCCTGTTTCACAGTAATAACATGAACTACACATGGAAGCGGCGGGGGTTACACCAACGGGGGTGGGGGTGTTGGAGGGTTCAGGTGGAGCTGGGCTGGTAAACGTGGGGGTTTGTTGATGTGAAGTGTTGCGACCAGACGCTGGTGGATCCGAGCTGGTTTATCTGGAAGGCTTTGGCTTCATGGCTCATTGATATTTCTCTCTTCGGCCGTCATTTCACCTGGTCCCCTCTTCCTCCTCTATCCATCCACCAGTCTGGGTGAAGCTACCGCATGCAAAGGGTGGGCAGAAGGCTCTGGTGTCCGATACGCAGCAGGCAGACAGGAGAGCGAAAGATGAGTGACTAAAACTTTACCAGTGGAATATTGAACATGAGGAAAGTGCAATTTTGTTGACTAGCTGTTGGATAGTTAAATATCTTTGTAAGATAGCTCGTTGAAAACAGTTGATGAAAAGTATATATAAACTATATTTTTCTTCCTAGTCCGCTCACACCTCTGGGACTCTAAAATATTGGGGTACAAAAGACAACAACACAGCATTGAACTAGAAACCATAGCCTTGTGAGAAATAAGGGGAGCTGTATTCACATTATTGTTTATTTTTTGTTGTTTGTTCATCTTGTAAATCTGTTAGCATGGTAGAACAAGAATCCCTTTAAAGAAATATCATTTTCAACAATCACTTTTTTAAAGCATTTCTCGCAGCTTAAGTCTGCTTTTCATTTTGTTTGAAGAAAAAAAAACGCTAAGCGATTAACTTATTTTAATGAGCACATCGTTTTACTTTTGAAAAACAACAGCAAAAAGCTATTTGAATTTCTCATGAGGCGAAATCAGGAGAAGATATAACAAGTGAATTTAAGCTGAAACGTAATCATGTTTTCTCCGGTTTCTGCGAGATAATCGTTAACGGGTGTTACCCGCTGATTGGCTGGGTCTCCTAGAGGTCCCGTCCAATCAAAAGCACTTATTCCTGCAGTTGGCCAATAGGCCGTGAGTGTGTAATCAGGGGGTGTGGTTTAGCGATAAAGAGGCGGAGCAGAGGGTAACTCTCTGGAAGCTTTCGTCCACAAATAGACAGCCGAGCGCTTCACATGCAACTTACCATTTTATTGAACTTCAGTTATGTTTTTCCTTTCCTATACTATATATATATATATAAATATATATACACACACACACACACACACGCACACACACTTACGACCATCCAGCGTCGAACAAAAGTGAATTTAAGTGAAAAAGTAAAAAAGAAAAAAAAAATCTGCATGTTCTAGTGTTAGTGACGATTTTTTCCATAGATGATGTAGTTAGTGAGATAAAGACACTATATTGTAAATCCAACATCAGGCACTTGCCAGCAGCCGTCTATTAGTTTGGCCCTGTCAAGGCCTTTTCTATCGCTCTCCTTCACAAACAACCAGCTCTCTTCGCTTCTCGGCATCTCTCCATTCTTTTCTTTTTTTTGTGTACTTCCTTCCCTCCGTCCTTCTTTACTTTTAACTTCAGCAACAGATCAATTCTGCTTTTCAGTTCCAAGACGTTCTCTCTTTCATCCGTACGTTATCAAATTGCACGAAAACAATTGTTCCTCATCAATGTGCCTTGAGCTACGGTCCAGTCCTGAGAGGTTGCACAAGATCCAATGTGGAGAGTCTTGTTTGATAGTTTTTTTTCTTTAAATAATTCACCCGCCAGACCTGCGGTTCTGTTGGTAGTTGGAGCAATTAACGTCAAAGCGTTAAAGCCGAAGAGGAACGCTGTGATTACCAGAATTACTGGTTGGTAATCTCTCAGTTTTAAGAGGGTTAGGTTTGGGTTAGCCCCCCCCTCTCTACCTGCAGCGCTGAGCCGGTGAAATCTACACCAGCTACAATCAGGTCAATCATGTTCAGGTACCTGATAACAGACATTTTGTGAAATGAGCACCAAGTCAGAGGTTATGAAATGTTGACAGGACTAATGTGAAGCTGATATTTGTCTTATGTAAAAACAACATGACCTTTTCAGCTGTAAGCTAATGGTCAGGTGTAGCAGCTAAACATGTTTCCTTCAGGTTAACTAATAGTTAGCTGAAGAAACACTAATGCTAGCTCATGGTCAGGTGTAGCAGCTGACCAGGTTTCTTTCAGGTTAGCTAATTGTTAGCTGCTAATGTTAGCTATCGAGATGACAGTGAGTGACATTTGGGACAGGGGAGATGGAGATGGTGGGGAAAAAAATTAACACGAGTAATAACAATTGGAGTATTCTTTCCTGTTGACTTTGCAAACTGCTGTGAAACTAATTTTTAGTCTAATTTTGGGGACAAAAAAAAGCCATGAAACGTTTTCTTCTGAAAGTCCCTGCTCCCTAACAGTTAACATTTAGCAGCTAAAAAAAGTTTGCTCTCAGTTAGATAGCGGTTTAGTTTAACAGGTAACATTATTTACATGAGTAGCTAAACACTTTGAGTCAGGTTGGCTAACTGTTGAGTTCAGCAGCTTCAACAGTTTGTTTCGGGTTAGCTAAAGGTTTAGTGCATTAGCATTCAGGCCCCTAACAGTTATTTTTAGCAGATAGAAAGAGTGTGTTGTCTGCAACCGTTCAGCTTACATTTCAATTACTAATGTGCAGTGATGACCCAAAAAAAAGGATATTTTCCCACTTTTCCTGTTCATAACAGTTAAAGACATTGTGCTCATTTCACAAAATGTTGTGATGACAATATCTTGATATAACAGACGGAGCATGTGACTGCTCACTAGCTGGTAGATTTGTTCAGTGAAACAAGTTAACACACACCTATCCCTTTCATCCTGCCCTTTGTCTGATGGGATGATTTATATTTTCAAGTCTTCCTTTAAAAATGTTGGGTTGGTTGGTTCTTCTACTTTTTGTTCCCAGAAATGAACAATGAGGACATCAAATATGCAATACCTGCTTGCACTCACTTAGACATTTTCTTTTTTTAACTGACATTGTTTATTTAGTTTACTTTTTTCTTTCTCTTTACTTTCAACCAAAGTAAGCGTGCGCGCGACTGGCATCATGCTCCGTGGTCGGTCCCTAAAAATTGTGAAGCCAGCCCCACACCAACGCTCCAGCAAAGCTGAGCCACCATCGCTCGGGGAATTCCACTTCCTTCCTTCCTGTTTTGATAATCTTCCAGACGGCCGCAATATTACATTTGGGTCTCTCTTTCCGAAATGTTTTTTTTAATTATTTCTTTGGTCACAAGCAAGCCTTAAACAAGTCCAACTTCTTCTCCATCGCGCAGAAAACAGTTTATAAAAAAACAAAAACATTTTCGATGACGTCCTACATTTTAACCACGCCCCGCCCTGCTCGGCAGAGGTTTTAGTGAATAAATTGTTTACCTGTTCTGTGTTCAGTCCGTCTATCAAATGTAACGGACAGCGCCGTGATGTCGTCAGCTGTGATGGTTTAGTAGTTCCACTTGTGTGGGTTGTGTTTCCTCCTAGTGTGACATGTTTGTTTCGTCTCTGTTCTTGCCTACCCTTTAGCCATGAGTTGGGCATTACTTCCTTAATTATCTGCACTAAATATGAAATAAATGACAATAGTGAAAAAGTATTACGTAAAAAAAAAAAAGAAAAAAAATACAGCTTCCAGGGCTTAAAAAGAGCGAAGGGAATTAAAAAAAATTGCACGGACATTTTTTTTAAGTGTCACAAAAACCTTGTGAAACAGCCTAGCATCTAATCAGCGACTTTTGGCTGTGTTGTGTGTAAGATAACGACAAAATTGCACCCTTTTTAAGAAAGAAAAAATTAAAAAGAATATAAAAGCAATAGTTTGGGCAGTGTGTTTTTTTGTTCTTGTGTTGTGTGTGTAATTTAGTTCTGGTACAGCAGCGAAGAGACGCAGTGAAGAGTTAGCTCTTAACGGACGGGAGGGCAGAGCAGCAGGGCCACTCGGCCCGACTGAGAGACGTGTTTGTATGTTGTATAGTTTTATTAATTACACTGATTTTAAAGCTGCCCTATTTTATAATGCAGGACTTTTGTAACATTGATAAAATGAGGAAAAACTAGTGTTGTGAATTTTCTGATTGTTTGTATCGAGGCCACATTACTAGAACTGGTTTGGTTTGTTTTCCGGGAACTGGATTTAAGTTAAAAACTTTCCTGTTTCCTTATTTTTCTTTATTTTTTTTCTTTATTTTTTCCTTTTTGTATGTATTTAAGAACATTTCCTCTGTTGATGGTATAGCATATTCCTGTACTTAAAAAGTATAGGGCGCTGTGGTGATAAGACCATTGTAAATGGATGTTACAGTATGCTGTATGTTTTGAAGGTTATTTGTTGCATCAGTGTTGATGAAGCTACATCTAGGTAATTCTGAGGAAAATTGGTAAGAAAAGCAAGCGTTTTTTTATGCATTTAAATTTTTTTAGTTTTAGGCAGGAGACAATGACATAGCCAGCCAAAGGATGCCCCTACTATAAATGCATCTTGGCATCTTTTTTTGTGTTCACCATTCCATGCAGGAAAATAAACAGCTTGATTATGCAACATGATTCTTTTTCTTTTCCATCTGTTTCTTTCTTCACTGGCCCACAAGATCACCTCCTCCTCTTCCTCCTCTTCCAACCCTCCCTCGGCCTGGAGGTTCACTCTGATCTCCGTCCATCCGCACATCCACTGCTGCTCCATCACTGCATCACATTCATGCAGCAGATAATCGGCCGAGAAACGGCAAGTCACCGGGATGACTAGAACTTCCGGTGCGATTAGAGTTTCTGCTCATTTCCTGCATTCCCCTCCAGTTCTACAGCTTCTATCACGACAGGGTGTATTGCCTCTTTCCTCGATGAATATTCTGAGGTGAGGTTCGTCTAAACGGGCCGCGGAGCAGCAGCTCCTTTAGGCGCCCATCAAGGTCTACACTGGATGTGCTCTCACACAGTCCATCTTCACAACCAGGGCTGCGACCAATAATCACTTTCCTTGTCGATTGATCATTCTCCACATTTATCGTTCGATCATTTGGTCTTTAGAACGTCTTTAAGAGCAGAAAAATGCCAATGCTCCCAGAAGACCAGCATATGTTTGCATTAGTGAAGCTGGAACCAGGGGTTTTCTTTTTTTGTTGCTTTAAATAAAACAATCATAAATTATCAATATAGTTCTGTAGAACAACGGCCAATGTCTCACACAACCCAATACGCAATCATTGTAGCTGCACATGCACGTTGGAGGAAAATAGATTTTCAGTGATGAAGATTGCATGTCTTTTGGGTTTACGGGTTCTAAACAGAAAAGAAAAAGCATACAAGTATAAAGAAACTACCCCTCGTGTGCGTGTTTCTCTGAGAAACATGTTCCAGTTTGGAAAACGAACGATTGAAAAATGTGACTGAGACAAATCCAGTGTAGACAAACTGTCTCCTTCCTTTCAAACTCATGTTGTCTGGACAAACCTTTTTGGCAAACCCACAAAAACCTGGTGGGCAGGTCCAGGCGTAGCAAAAACGGTCTGACGGGAAATGTGTATGATATTGATCAAGAATTCTAAAATGTTGCCATTTGATGAAACGGTGAAACCATAAAATGTATCGTGGGTTTGAATGTTTGGAACAAGCAGAAAGGCTTTTTATTTTATTTTCATTTGTAAAGGAAGGGGACATTTAAGTGGCAACGTGCTTGTTTGTGACTGGAGGCAAGACGAGTTTCAGGTGCAAATTAAAAAAGTGGAAGAATGCAAAATGAGCAACAACTCAAATCCCACTGGAAGGGAAAGATGTGAGGAGTTCCAGCTCACTGGGTGGTGGTGGTACGGTGGAGGCTGAACGCTCACCTCCACCAAACGAACAGTGAATCAAGGCCGAGGCTTAAGAGAACCGGCTGCACCAACCGGCGCCATAGTGCTATCTCACCTCGGGGGGGACGGCGCTCTCTTGAATTGACGAATAAATCTGACAAACCCCTTTGAGCTCATAACGGCGCAGATGAATCCTCTACTTGCTCCGCTCCCCCTGAATCTAGAGAACTCAAAAAGCTTGCCCAACCAGCAACATGAGCGAGAGCTGGAGAGTCAAAGACTGTCTTTAAAAATACAAAATAAATCCAGGAGAGAAGCACTCGCAATTCCTCTCCCCCACCCCCGCCTCCCCGCCAAGAGTTGATTTTTGGGGGGGATTTTGCCTTTGAGGAATTCTGCCGCTCCATCAGGAAACAGGGTTGAACGAAGGCTGAGCTTTTTAATGCTAGCGCCTTTGTTGTTCTTCACGTTTGTCCAAATTCTCCCCGGGCTGAGATTACCCCCCGCACCCACCACCGGAGAGACAAATCCATCAGGCTGGACCGCTGTGCGAGTCTGCTGTTTTTTTGGAACGGGGTTCGGGGAAGTAATCGAATTTGAACGGCTTGAACGTGAAGAGGGGCAGAATTCTTCAGGCTTCAGACCAGGGTATTTTTAATCCTCCCATGTACTTTGAATCACTTTAAAGACCCGAGGATGTGAATTATGGCAACGCTGAACCTACAGTAGCCTATGCTCGTGGAACCGGGGGAGAGCTTCAGTGACAACCTGCCGTTGTCTTCGGCAACGGCGGGGGCCGAAGGGAAGACATCCTTCAGCGCGACGAGCCGTGGAAATGAGTACAAATGGCGCCACTTTAGAGAGATGAAGGAAAGTCATTGGACGGGGAGGCAGGTAACACTGGAGCTGCTCTCCAGCGCTCAGCGGTAATGAATTACAGTGTCGCTGCTCCTTTGCAAAGATATTTATTTATCCGATTGCAAAACCATCACACGGTGCTAAGTGTTGAATCAAGCCAGTGGAGAGGAGGCGAGCTGGGAAAACCTACCACCATCATGCTTCCCCCGACAGCGTATCTAGCATAGCAGTCTAATCTGCATGAAAACTATGCACTGACTCAAAACAAGACATCCACACGCGGCTCACGTGCGCTCTCGTGCGCTCCCGTGCGCGCGCGCGTCCCACGAGGACTCTGGTATCTAACTTTGTGAAACCCTTTCGGCCTCTGCCTTCTTTTACGATCCGTCCTTCCGTTTTTTCCAGATCCCAGCTTCCACGGGCCGAACGAGTCACACGATGAAATCGGAAAAAGAAATGAAAAATAAAAGCAAACCAGCATATTACATGATATATTGAAAAAGATCAAATGTAGTGCCTGTGAAAACCTGTATTATAAAGCTCTTCTGAATACCGAATACGATAATTGTTTGTAACTGTTGAAATTTCTGACCACCAGTAGCCTTTGCTGTCTGTCAGGCCCTTCTGATTATAGCTAATGTACAATAATCATAAGATATAACTGCATGCTCTTCCATAATCGCCTAGTAAACTGTTACGATGACAAATGAGAAAAAAAGAAAAAAAAGTTACAAAAACCAGATTGTTATGTTACTGTTTTTGGTTCCTCTCTCTGTTCCTTTCTTTCTTACCTCTCCCTGTATGCCTCAAACCTTTTTCTGCTCACCTCCTTCATCTGTCCATCCTCACACATGGGACTCTTTCATCCCCGACATGAAACCACCACCAAACACCTCCGTGGTTTTTCTACCGCGTGTCGGTTTATTGCCATCGATCTGATGGGTGTGCCACCATGATGACTGCCCGGGGCCTAACGGCGGACTGCCGCCGCCTCGCAGGTTTTTTTTTCCGTTCTTTTTTATCCCACAATCTCCAGCTAACTTTTAACATCAGCAAACACCCGGCTGGTCTGGCCTCCTTGAACCCCTCCTTCCCTTACCCCTCGCGTCCATTGACCAGCAGGCTGAGAAATCTCTGCAAGGGCTCTGGGTGAGTCCTCCTCCTTCTTCTCCTCCTCCCCAGGCAGTTTCCTGCAGGAGACCGAATCGATGTCCTCGGCCTTTTTTTTTGTGCAGCGCTCAGCACTATCCGGGACAGAATCCCCCTCCATCCTCACCGAGCCTCCGCTGCGTCTCCCTCAGCTGGACTTCAAACGGGCCGCCCGCTCCTCCAGGATGAGAAAGGTCTAGAAAGAGAAAGAGGTAGCCGGCACCTGGGAGACTTCCCCCCCCCCTCTCTCTCTCTCTCTGTCTCCCCCCTCCTCCCAGTCCCAGGCCAGCTGGGGTCGATCAGCTTGTCTAGCTCACCTCCAGTGGCTCCTCTCTGTGTGTTCGACTCGCAGCCTGTCGATGCGGCTCGGCTCTTTGAAACTAAACAGTTTCTTCGACTTGTGCATCTCTTTTAGGTCAGAAAACTTTTGGGATGACAAACTTTGTTGATGACCAGACTGTTTTGCTAAAGGACAATGCCACTGATGTTGCAAGTGGTTCCGCTTTACTTTACTGCTAAAGATTTTCCAGGACACGCTGCAGTGGTGTACGTTGTCCAATGGCGTTTTCTCCATTGCTTCTGATAGGACATCTACGTTTCTTCACACCCCTTCAACTGGGAGGTGTTTCTTCAAAGTCCTCAAGTGGTAAATGCTCTCTCATAGCCTAACTGAAAAAATCACGCAGGCCAATACGCATGAGCTTAGATCATTAGCCAATAGCTCAAAGGAACAATGTCAGTACAAAGATTCCAAGCTATGGTTGTAATTTCATTTCATAATCATAAGAAAGTAATTGAAAATGATTTGACAGAATGAAATGTATCTAGAAGTACCACAGCAACATGCTTTGAAAACGTTTGGCAGTAAACATGATCCGTAGTAGAAAACCATGGTCCTTCAGCGTAGAGTAGAAATCTTAGCATCCAGAAGACATTTCGGTCGCTGGGTTCAAATTTTCACCTGAAACCTAACCAGGGATTTGTTTTTTTGTACCGACGGCCCAGAACTGCCCACATTCACATTTCCAGCCTGTCGTCGTTCTGAATATTCAAGCCGATCGCCAGTACGGACCATGGATCGGCTCGCTTAGCGTTTTCTCGTTGCCTTTCGTCCAGCGATGCTAACTGTAGCTAACCCACGACAATCTCGAAGGAAGGAGAGCTTTATCTTTATCTTTAACCCCCGGCCGTCCCGCTGCAGTCTGAGTCACACATTCACGACGCACCCCCCCCCCCTGACCACAACCGGTTCGGTTCCTCCATCGCCACCTGACCATCCACCTCACACTCAGCCATCCTCATCCATCCTCACCCAGAACGGACTTAAACCTTGTGCCTCTACAACTCTTTAATGGGACAGGGCGGTGTTTTCTGCCGCCGACGTCGTACCGGTCCACAATCTGGTGTTACACTGTTGTTCAATGTTAACTAGTTTCCATCAGTTGTGTCCGGTGCCATTGTTGTTCTTCCTCTGTGTTCTGAAGCTGTGGGTTTGCACTGACTTCTCCGACTGTCAGTTCTTCTGTCACTTTGTTGTTCTGTTTTTTTTTCCTTTCTTTTTTCCTGTTCTTCCCTTTCCAACTGTTGTTTTCTGTTGAACTGGTGAAAGTGTTGGCCCATCACTCTCGGCCCCATTAGTGACTCCATGTCCACGCAGACTCAATTTACTGGAAGCAAGATGTGCATTTCCTATGCAACAACGACAAAAAAATAAAGATGCTAATGCTCTATCGACCGTCTCCCTGTCTGTCTTTCCCTTGTATTCATGTGTGTACTCATGTGTGTATTTATATGTGTCGTCCAGCGCCGCTGTGTCCAGAATTTAACGTTTCAAGAACGAAGAAGAAAGGTCTGTTGTGGCAGAATCTTACTTTGAGATCATCTTAATAAAAAAGCTTTCATGCTTGAGAGTCAGAGATGTTTTGATCTCATGTGGTAGCTTTAGTTTAGATTGTTCGCCCATGAATTCTAAGTTTGTTTTAAAAGACACAGTCCTTAATCATGGGATGGGCTGGTAAACATAGTTAATTCATTTGAATACACACAGTGCAATACATGTCCAGGTAAATGTGAAAACACATTGAAGTTACACGCAGATACCCAGGGAAAGGAATTTAACCACAATACGTTTCGAAGCGATGCTTTCCCAGGATTGTTGCATCTTGATACCTTGGCTGATTTAATCCCACCCACCACTCCGTGGAGATCAAAGACTGTTGGTGTGTGATGTTCCCCAAAATCCAGGCAGAGTTAGACCTCTGTCCCTGGCTGTTTCCAGTGTTCAATCTGTGTTTGATCTGCTTCGTAACAGAAACACTCTCGCTCTAATCCGGCCAGATCTGCTGATGTCAGCCATCCTCGTGCACACAGGAAAATGTGTGCGTGTGCGGTGTGTGGTATTGAATACCACTAACACTGTTTCACAGCTCAAGGATTTCTGGGAGTTCACCGGTCTCCTGTGGCCCGAGGAGAGAAAACCAGGGAGGAACGAGTGAGTTAGTTTTCAATGTTCAAAGATGATTTTCTGGAGAAAAGTCATCAAGAGAGAAAAGGACAAAAATGACTTCACAATATCCCAATTACATTTACATATTTCTTGTGTATTTCTTAGTAAGTTAATAGTGCGATAGAGTTTGAGATATCTCATTCTGGACCAAACTGCCAGGGTCAGCCTCTAGCTTGGCAACGACTAGCCTAAAGCTGCTAAAACTGGAAGATGGTCTGAGCTGGTCTTTCAACAGAGATGATCTGGTGCCGGTTGTCGCCGTAAATGAAGCCAATAATCCGGATCGACCAGACAAACTGAATGAGTTGAAAACATATCAATTCATCAACCAGTTCAACAGTTTGTTTGTCCTCTGAATCAGAGAAACTCATACGTTTGGTTACGCCAGCATCGTGGCTCTAGGGATGCCAATGGTGGTCTGTTGGTGCACCTCTTTGGTCCAGAATGAAATATCTCAACAACCATTAGTTGGACTGGCACCAAGTTCGGTACAGATACCCGTGTTGCCCAGCCAACGGGCTGCTATACGACTGGAGAGTCAACGTTTGGTTGTTTAGACCCCTCTTCTTCTGTCTGCCTTTTATGTCTTGAGGACTATATTACAATCTTGGCAAAATGCTGGAACAGCTCTTTAATGTCACATAACCGCTGTCTGTTTAAGAGACGCCTGCTTGCACATACAGCGGTTCACCATTTTACATGACAGTAAACACTGTGTGACAATAATCTACATCAGGAAACAATTTGTTCACTGGATGAGTCCACAGGCGGGACAAGCTGTGCAGCTGTGTTTACAGCCTGACTGACAGATTCATTAAGTCACAGACAGATCTACATTGTTCCTCCATGATGGACACACGGCGGACTGAGGGCAGCCTGTATCGGCAGAGCGATATATCAGTGTAACTCTGTGTGTGACCGTCAAAGTGTTTAAAGAAGCCAAACCACAGACGTCTTCGCTTCTCTCCCGGCGAGTTTCCACACCTCTTCGTCTCCCCCCTCCTCCCTCACCCCCGGTGTGTGTTGTGTTGTTTGTCGGCTGAGCTCAGATTCTCCCCCGTGTGCTGGGTGGAGGGTGGGAGCCGCCTCACCTTCTCCTCTCAGGTTTCAGGGAGGGAGACGACCGCAGAGGAGCGTGAATAATTCAGCCAGCCGCCAACACCAGGCATCGCCTTTCCACAACACACACACACACACACACACACACACACACACACACACACACACACACACACACACACACACACACACACACACACATTACCTGATATGGCCCCCACAGCAAACAAGCTAAAGGTCAGCAGGGCAGACTGTGAACCTGAACTTGAGACAAAGCCACACCCTGTAACTCTGCAGGCAGGATGTAATAATATTAATAATAATACTAATAATGATAATTAAAAAAACATAGGCAAAAAAATGTGTTGCCTATGTGTTGCAGCACTTAAAGGAGTGGAAGTCTAATCGGTGAAAGAAGTTAAAGTGTAAGTTGACTGATTGTGAGATTTGATTCAAGTAAACATTATTTAAGCAATAAGGTACTCGAGGCAGTACTGTGTCGTGCAATAATGTACTGTTCAAGGGAGTTGTTAGGCCCGACGCGCAGCGGAGGGCCGGCAAACCCTTGAACTGCTTTTATAATACGGGTACCTGCGACTTTATAAATGTAATAGTAAGCTGCCTTTCAGCACAAAATAGTTGTAGCCGGCAAAACGTTGTGTATCGCATTTCAGCGGCAGAGAAAATAGTCCCGGGACGCACGGGACGCACATACGGGACTATAAAACGGACGAGCTGGTCAGTAAATCACAGATTTACTGACCAGCCCGGTTGAAAGCAGGGTGGAGGATGACACTCAGCCACCGATGTAAAGAAGTGCTCTCGCTGCTTCTGTCCGTCTTTTCTCCGTCATTCTTCTCCTCCATGATGTTTAGAGAACTCGCCTCGCGTCGGGAAATTACCGACGTAATTATCTCTCACTGGAAATTATCACGATTTTGTGATCAAACCCTTTTCATTCCTCATCTTTAGGTTAGGGAGGAAGTGACGTGTGTGTTGTCGTTCGTTATGCTAGTGTGGGGGATGCTACGTGAGCTTGTTAGCTGTTCCGTTTGAGCTAACTTACTGTCAGCGAAGAGCCCCGTTGCAATACTGTGAACACTCAAGCAATAAACCTGCAAGTTAAGGAAACCAACGTCTGCGAGTCGTTACTGCGGACGTGACAATATCAAAGTTTACACAAAACATGTTTGGTAACTGTCAAGCTTGAAATGACAACTAACGGTCGCGCAATTTAAATATACCTGTTATTTTAAGTGCGCACTGATATGGAACGCTCTAAATGTAAACAGGCTGTACAGTACTTTATGGCTGAATAAACTACACCCCGTGACTCACTCTCAACCAATCAGAATGCTTGATTTGATCTACCCGTATTATAAAAATAGTTAAGGTATCAGTAAACTTTAACAAGTAGCTCTTGAAGTTTAAATTCCATTATTGTAAAACGATTGAAAGGAGTTGAAGTGTCAGTAGCTGTCTATTCACTAACAGTAAACCAGTTGAAGTGCACATAAAGCAGTAAAAACGCAGAGAGAGAAGTTAAGATGTTAGTTCCAGTGTATGATTCACAGCAGCTTTACACTCCTGCGTAGCGGCGTGTGAAGCGCTGTGACGCTGACGCGTGAGGCGTCTCACACACACAGCGTTCTGCTGCCAACCCTTCTTTCCTCGTCGAGTCGGCCTATCATAGAATGTTCCATTTCATAATAAATGTTGTTAATATTATTTGTTTAAATGTTGAATGAATTTATGGAACAAGTCACTGCATTTTGACTGTGCTGTCCTACATATATTTCAGAATAAAAGTCTTGTGTTCACAAAAGGGATTCTGTCCACAGAAAAATGCTTTTATTTTTAAACTGAATAAATTATAAATTATACAAACTATGATTGTTCATGTCTGTGACATATTGTATAGATATCACAATTGTAGTGATCTTGCAGGTAGGATGTCAATATACCTTTAGAAGCTATTTCTAATACATTTTATTTCTGTATGTGCTGTGAACCACACAGAAAAAAAGGAAAAACCTTGAAACCATAGAAGACACAAAGCCGACACATAGCCGAGCTGCTCAAGGGTATAAGCTCTGATAGAGTGTGAAGTGCCAGTTACGATTATTTGTTATGATTATTTTCATTTTCATTTTAGTAAAGTCATTAAAAATAGTGAAAGCAATACAATACTTGATGAAGTTTAAGTGTCAGTTGAAACCACTGTTGTAAGGCAGTTGAAATTGTAGTTGAAGTGTAAGCACTAAAAGTAGTTGAAGTGCTAAATGGACCATTCTAAAAGAAGCTGAAATATCAGTTTATATCTAAGCTCATACATTGAGCAGTGGAAGTGAAAGCACAGAGAGCAGGCAAAATGTCAGTTAAGATTATAACCATTAAAATGGTGTCAATGGAAGTGTATGAACTCAAAGAAGTTGAACTGTAAGGCGGTGACGTGGTAGTTGCAGAACTACATTAAAAGCGTTCAAACTTAAATGATAATGATCATAATAATAATGGAATTATCTGTGGCAAAGGAAAAGCACAGAGGATCCATAGAAACTCTTCGTTGATACTCAACATGTTTTCAGTGGATTTTTCCTTTAAAATAAAACTTCATTTTTATCCTCTGATGTGGACGAATTATCAACTACGGCTAACTTGTTAAATCGCGCACACACAAAACACACAAACCTGTGCGTTTGCCCAAAAAGCAGGCTCGGTGCATGCATGACCGATCCATTTGTAATGAGGCTTTCCTCAGCAGCTGCTTCCTCATTCAGGTCCATCGACCGAGCGAATTAATCCAATGATGGAGGAAAAAAGATGGAACAGATGAGAGAGAAATGGAGATGAGGACGTTTACAGCAATGGGCCACAAGAGCAACTGGGAAAACAAAACTATTAAGAAATGGATTCACGCTGCTGAGTTTCAACAGATGAGCTCTGCCTCAACAGTCACTCAACACCGTCGAAAACTCCTTCGAATTATTTAGCAGTAATGTGGGATGATTTAGGACCTTTGATGAAGATTAAGGCCGATGGATGATTTTTTTAGCCCCGCCCTTTTTGTCACACCAAGCCACACCTGAGCTTACTTCCTTGTTAGGTGGATCTAGAACAGAGGTGGGCAAACTACGGCCCGCGGGCCGGATACGGCCCGCCGAGTATTAATATACGGCCCGCCGAGTATTATAATTATTATAACATTAAAAAAAAATATTAAAAAAAAGTTATTAAAAAAAAATATTAAAAAAAAGTTTTTTATTTTAACTAATTATAAGTTATAGTAAAGACCGCTGTAGCGCTGCTCCGTTCCCAAGTTCAGTTTCCCGAAGCACGATGACCACAACAGACCAGCGTTGATGTTTCTTCATGCTTATTTATTGCACAGCGCTCTTTTAGGCTTTTCGTGTGTGCAGCGGCTGTCATTCAGACGCTGTTGTGGGACTACGGATAATATTATGAACCCAGACACCACGGAGTTTGATGTTCCGACGTATGTGGAGTTTACACAACAAGTATAACAAGTATAACAAGTATATATAAAGCAGAACTGGTGGTTATTTCCAAGGTGGATGGCAGAATCGGTATCTGTTTTACGGAGATAAGACCGGCGCAGTTCCTGGAGGAGTCGGAGAAATTCACCGAGCTGTGTGCGGCTACGGATAATATTATGAACCCAAACACAAGGGTGTTTCATGTTCCGACATGTTTGGGACTTCCACAACAAGTATAAAGCAAAACTAGTGGTTATTTATTCCATAATCGATACCGGAAAAGACAGCTCTTTTTCACGGAGAGACCCGACGGCGATAAGCCACGCCCCCTTTGTCAAACACTCTCCATCCATCTGATACTGGCCCGGCCCGTCTGTCAAATTTTTTAATTCAATGTGGCCCCTGAGCCAAAAAGTTTGCCCACCCCTGATCTAGAAGGAAGTGATCGGTTTCATTCCTCATGCGAGTCATGGCGGCTCTCACTGAGCTGAATGTGCTCCGTATGTTTGGTTTGTGCAAGTGTTTCTCATCAAGGTTGAGTGTTTCACCCGCTTGTTGCATCAGGATTAATCAAGTCTGTCGTTAATCAGATTACATTTACTGCTTCGGAGGTTTGCTGGCTGAGAACCTGCGTTGGCGTGCAGCTATTATCAGCTTGGGGTCTTAGTGGAGGCCTTTCTCAAACCTCCAGCGGCGAGATCCACCAGTCCGTCTTCCATATCCGTCCATTCTGCTGATCGCCTCTGTGAAAGAGTCAGATCCAAGCGTCTTGTAGCGCACGTGTGTTTTTATATGAAGAACCGTGACGATCAGGCAAAACAGAGCGATTAATGGATCGAAAAGTGTTGATCGGTTGTGTGACGTTCTGTGACGTTGTGTGGCGATTTTAAGACCCACAGGAACCCGGAGATATAATCGTTCAAGTTCAATATAATAAACATGCTTGTATCATCACCAGCTCCTGCTAAAGGTCTGATTGGAAGTTGTACATGCAGTAGGTTTTAGCGCTGATGGGACTTTTCTTTGTCCAGTCTGTGATGTTCAGAACTGAAAACTAGTCCCTGTGCCGCCTTTTGGAAAGTCTTGCATCAGAAAGATTTACCAATATTGGAATCAGGTTCCTGCAGTTCAGGTTTACTCTGAAAATGGATATTAGATATAGTTCTGGATCGACTAGGGTTGTTAGTGTATTGCTGTCAGGACATGGTTAAGTGTGTGTGTGTGTGTGTGTGTGTGTGTGTGGGGGGGGGGGGGGGGGGGGTATTATGTGCTATAAAGCTCCAAGATGGTGGCATTTGTAAACACGCCTTAAACTTGACCAGCAGGGGGCGACTCCTCTGGTCTTTTATTCAGAGCTCCAACATCTCCTGCAAAAAAAACAAGATGGCGAACTCCAAAAACCAAGATGGTCAAAATGCCAAACTCAAGGCACCAAAACATCCGTCAACAACCAGTGAGTGACGTCACAGCGACTATCCACTTCTTATATAGTTTATGAGAATAACAAGAAAACTAGTGGGGGGGTTTGGCAATGGCAGTAAAGGTTTATTTATTGTTACTGATGAAATGAGAGTATACTGAAATGTTAAATGCAACCTAATAAACAAAAGTCAAGGTACAGGAATGGGGACTCAGATTGGACCGAGAGATTTCTCCAGTTTTATTAGTTCTTGTTAATATGATTTATATCTAAAAGGTTTTCTCTCAAAGTTCCTACAGCCGAAAACAATCATAGCTAGCATGAGTTTGGTAGAAGAACACAGCAAGCAGCTTGTTGCTATGACTAATGAAAACACATTTCAGGACTCCAATGAAGTCCAATTCCTACAATACAAAAATAAAACAGAAACAAAATTGCCACAAGTAATATACAAAGAAACAACGATAAACAGCAAAGACCTCTTGGCAATAAAATGCGATGTTTTCATGAATAAAAAGACGGTTTGTTGCGAGAGGTTATTTGAAAGACGCCACTGATTGTGCACGGGACAGTTTGAAGCGCCGGGTGGAGGCGTCTGCACTGTAAGCACCAGCACCACCAGCAGCCAGTGAATAATGAGCAGACGGGACAGTGTGGACAGGGTTAATGAGGGAGCCGGGGCTGCTGGGAAACCATCGGCCCCAGGTGAGGACACGCCTGACGGACACATGGCTGCAGGCGGTGCTGTGAGCCGTGGAACGGATAGAGGAGGGAGGGTTTGGAGGAACGACGCACACAGGAAATATACAGGCAGAACGTATCTGAGCTTCAAAGAGAACGTACAGCAGCATCGTCGGCTTTTGTTTTTGGTTTCTGAGTTTTACTGGTTAAAACAAGAGAATCCAAACGGTTTCATAACTTCAGGCAGCCATTTATATCAAAATGGGAAATAGTCGCTAGGGCTTTTATTGTGAAAGGTAAGAACAAAGGCCTGCTTGTCTAGGTCGAAAGGTTTGCTGTCTTGGATCGGACTACGGCATGTCTGTGATGTTGTTTCATGAATAAAAGGCGCAACTCAACCTTCTCTGCACAACGTGATTGGTTGACGCCTTTATTCCTGCGTGATATTTGCGTTCTTTGTGAAAGTATGAAGTAAAGTGTAAAGGCCACAAAACTTTATAAAAAGTCATTGAAAACTACAACTTTCATCAATGGATAAAGTAAACAATAATGTGAAAGGCCGCTAGAAATCTGTCCAATTCCCCCCAGGGGTTGGTGGAGCTAAAAGAGAGAGAATGTTGTTAACATTCATCAGGTGGACACAAACACGACTTCTAATGACTGATCACGTTGAACTCAAAAGGTGGATGGCTAAAAACTTCCTTTTTTTTAACTTTAATACAAGTTTTGTCCCTTTGTTTCCCCGGGTGCGGTGTCCTTCCGGTCGCCTCATCCATTCACATTGAGCCGCGGTAACCACGGTGACACCACCTTAACGAAGGGCCACGGACACGCCCTCCTGATTTCCCCTCAGCCATAATGAAAGACCAATTAGAGAGGAGGATTAAGGCGCGCCACGTCCACACACAAATTAGCATTAATCAAAGAGTGACTGTGGTGTGTGTGTGTGTGTGTGTGTGTGTGTGTGTGTGTGTGTGTGTGTGTGTGTGTGTGTGTGTGTTCTCTACAGTGAATAGTGATGAGCTCCAGGCTCAGTGTGAAGTCATATAATTGCCACTGGTGTTTCTGATCAATACCACACCCACCTCCGGGCTCAGCCAATGGGAGCAGGCTTCCAGCAGGTGTGTGTGTGTGTGTGTGTGTGTGTGTGTGTGTGTGTGTGTGTGTGTGTGTGTCAGTTGTTGATCAATGTGTGAACTTGTGTTTGCAGCCGTGATAAAAAAATTAAAAAAACACAGACAAGAAACACAGGAAACATTGCTTGACATACAAAGCAGAATAAATGAAGGGTCAAAACTAAAACATATATGGCAGAACAGCATCTGCACTCTTTATGTTTTTGTAGAAGCGTTGGTCATCCAAATAATTAATTAGTGTATACTTTGTGTACTCTCTTTACTTTGTGCTTTAAAGTAAAGAATAGTTTTTCCTCTCAGTACTCTGCATGTTCAAAGATGACGTGTAACCCCAGAATCTGTCAGGAGGAGTTTGCTGATGAAGAGCTAATAGTCCTCCTCCTTCGTCTCCTTCAAGGTTCTTCAAACAGAAGAGCTGGTCGAGATTTAAAGCGCTTGATCTTTTGAATATGATTTTATCTCCCTGCGGAGGAGACATTTACTCTGACAGGTCGACGTCTCCCCTGGGGAGGAAACTTACCCTCCTCCTCCTCCTCTTCCTCTCATCCCCTCCTCTCTTATTATCTCATGTCATCTCGACTCTCTCTCCCCTCCGCACCCTCTCATCTCTCCTCCGATACTCACTGTGACTCACATGCCGACTCTCCAACTTCCTGTTGGCGCGCAAGAGGTTCCGTCTGTCGGTCCTTCCGGTCCCTTTGTAGACAAATGATGCTTCAGTATTTTTCTTTCAAGGTGTCCAAATAGATACTGACAGTGGAATTTAATATACAAGTGTCACTTTCTGTTTGGATAATATACATTTTTGAAGGATTGGTATGAAAATGTGATTTTAAAAGACATTGTAGGTTGAAATGTTGGATGAATCTTTTCTTCCTTCTCACCGGTGCTTCTTGTCCTTTTTCTCTTGCTGTTCTTTGTTGCCTTTTTCACGTCTTCTCTCTCCTCTTCTTTCCATCCATCCATTATCAGCCGCTTATCCGGGGTCGGGTCGCGGTGGCAGCAGGTTCAGCAGGCTGACCCAGGGTTCCCTCTCACCCGCAACACTTTCCAGCTCATCCTGGGGGATACCGAGGCGTTCCAAGGCCAGCCGGGAGATATAATCCCTCCAGCGTGTCCTCGGTCTTCCCCGGGGTCTCCTACCAGTTGGACGTGCCTCTAATGGGAGGCGTCCAGGAGGCATCCTGATTAGATGCCCGAACCACCTCAGCTGACTCCTTTCCACACGAAGGAGCAGCGACTCGACTCCAAGCTCCCCCCTGATGTCCGAGCTCCTTACCCTATCTCTAAGGCTGAGCCCGGCCACCCTACGGAGGAAGCTCATTTCGGCCGCTTGTATCCGAGACCTCGTTCTTTCGGTCACGACCCAGAGTTCGTGACCATAGGTGAGGGTTGGAACGTAGACCGACCAGTAAATGGAGAGCTTCGCCTTCCGGGTTCAGCTCCCTCTTCACCAAGACGGACCGGTACAGCGCCTGTTTTACTGCTGCAGCCGCACCGATCCGCCTATCGATCTCACGCTCCACCTTACCCTCACTCGTGAACAAGACCCCGAGATACTTGAACTCCTTCGCTTGGGGTAGGCAGTTTGTCCCCACCTGGAGGGAGCAATCCACCGGTTTCAGATTTGGAGGTGCTAACTCTCATCCCTGCTGTGTCACACTCGGCTGCAAAACGCCCCAGTGAATGCTGGAGGTCACGGTCCGAGGAGGCCAACAGGACCACATCATCTGCAAACAGCAGAGAGGCGATCCCGAGACTCCCGAACCGGATCTCCTCCGCCCCCTGGCTGCGCCTAGATATCCTGTCCGTGAAAAGTCACGAACAGGACCGGTGATAAAGGGCAGCCCTGGCGGAGGCCAACACCCACCGGGAACGTGTCTGACTTACTACCGAGGATACGAACACAGCTCTCTGTACGCCTGCAGTACTGCAGGCTGTACAAAACGTCTTTCGTGTCTTATCATCTTTCTTTTGTCTTTCTTTGGTGTCTTTCTTTCTCTTTTTGTATTGTCTGTCTGTCTGTCTGTCTGTCTGTCTTTCTTTCTTGTCTGTTTGTATTTCTTTTTTCTGTCTGTCTTGTTGGCGTTAATCACCAAATCAAACTGAGGTCACACATGTATAAGTGTAATCCAAATCAAACACCAGACCTGCGTTGATACTGTTGTAACTTCAGTCACCGTACACATTTCATTTTAATACAATATAATATCACCAGATTGATTATTCAGACCAGCAGCCGTGGCTTCTTTTCACTTTTTGAGACGAGAAACAATTTTATTTTCAAATATTAGAGTATTTATTTAAATAATGTGTAAAACACCCCCACACCCCCACAAACACACACACTCTGTGCGTACACACACACGCACACACACTCTGTGCAGCTGAGCTGTGAGTGCCACCCAGTGACAGACCGAGTGTGAATATTGAACTGACTTATCTGGTGACACACCAGGCCTGACTGTCCAAATTAACACACACACACACACACACACACACACACACACACACACACACACACACACACACACACACACACACACACACACACACACACGCACACATACACACACACATTCAGAGCACACAGGGATTATAGAGTGAGGGAAAGACCAGCGCTCTGGGATTTCTTTATTTAGTAGACCCCCTCCCCCCCCCACACACACACACACACACTCTGTACACACACACTGACACACAGTGTGATGAGGGTTTGCGTGAAGCCTCCACCTTATCGGTAAAGTTTCCTCCTGCGCTTCGTTCCGACCGACGCAACTGTAATTTCATGCCTTCTGTGTTTCCCATGCCAACAATGTGTGTGTGTGTGTGTGTGTGTGTGTGTGTGTGTGTGTGTGTGTGTGTGTGTGTGTGTGTGTGTATGTTGAGCCCCCTATCAACCACCCAGAATATACACCGGGTTGATTATTATTCAAATGTTTTGTCTCGCACATGCAGGGACATGAAAAAACACAACAAGGACATTAAAGAAAAACACAAATATGAATCACGAAGGTCTGATGGTGTTTGAGCCAATCAGCTGGAGTGTGTTGAACTGCGATTCCTCTAATGTCCACTAGGTTGCTGCTGTGATTGAGTGAAACCCCCACCTTTCCCTGTACAAACCATAGACTATAAGAAGTGTACGTAGTCATCGTGATCAGCCATTGGTTTGTGGACTGATGTTATGAAGCCTCGACTTTCGGCGTCGCCATCTTGGATTACGATTGTCGCCATGTTGTTGTTTTTGCGATCAATGAACGAAGGTGACCGAGAAATTACGGCTCTGTTAGCGACAGTGACCTGTCAATTACAGTAGCGTCATGTTGTATTGAAGATGACTTGAAAACTAGATATTGAGACCATAAACTCACGTTTGCGAAGTTTACTGAGGGAAAAAACAACAACCAGAGAAGTCGCCCCCTGCTGGTCGGTAGAGAGAATGCACAGTTTAAGACACTTCCACATCGGCCTCACTCCGCCTGCTACAAACACAAAGTCAGAACCGTTTTTATAGCACAGGTTGGGCTCTCAGGAGATCTCTTCACTTCTTCTGATGAGTGCATGTTTTAAAAATGAATTTGGCTGCAAGGTTTTTTCAGCAGGAGTACCACAGACTTATAACTCTACCGCACAACAAACGAGCAATCGCATGTGACGGTTCTAAAAAAATCCTTCCAGCCAAAAGCAACACTGTTGCAACAGAGGAATGCCGGCAGAAGTGTACTGATTTAAACGCATGTATTAGACCAGGCCGTGAACACGTTCTACATCTTCATAGTTGTACTCAAGACATGTCCAACAATGAAGCATCATGGAAATTAGCTTGATTAGATTGAATATTATCTTTAATAAATACCAATAGACTTATATATTGTCAGTCTGTTGTTTTCTTTCTTTCTTTATTGTCTGTCTGTCTCTCTTTCTTTTTCTTTTTTATTGTCTGTCTTTCTTTTTCTTTCTTTAGTATCTGTCTGTCTTTCTGTCTGTCATTTTCTCTCTTGAGTGTTAGACTTGCACATTAAACTCTGGCTTTAGGATCTGCGTGCCTCGCGTACCTACTAATCCTGCTTCGTAGAACTGAACACCACTCAGGTCTGATGTGATTGATCTTCTTCGGTTCGGGAAACACAAACATGAACTTTTATCTGTTGAGTTCACTTTCAAGGATGTTTGATGGAAAAAAAACCTGAGAGTGACAAATGAACAGAGGATGATGCTGATGAATTTAAAAAAGAAAACAACTTGAGAGTCAACTGAGTGTGTGTGTGTGTGTGTGTGTGTGTGTGTGTGTGTGTGTGTGTGTGTGTGCGCGCGTGCTGGATGTGTTGCATTCCACCTTTAACCTCAGACGATATACATCATAACAAGCTGTAACTAACACACACACACACACACACACACACACACACACACACACACACACACACACACACACACACACACACACACACACACAATGGATCGCAGTGAGAACCATGCTGAAACTATTAAGACACTCCCTGTTTCTGCATTCTTTTAGACCTGTGTGTGTGTGTGTGTGTGTGTGTGTGTGTGTGTGTGTGCGTGTGTGCGTGTGGGTGTGCGTGTGTGTGTGTGCGTGTGTGTCTTGTGAAGCGTGGTACAGTATGATAATTGAATTTTGATGAAAGCCACATGGCTGCCAACACACACACACACACAATGATTAAACAAAAGAAAGTCTTGCTGCTGAAGTTGAAACAGTTTTTCTGTGTCGTTAACGTCAAACTGAGGAAGTAAGCACTGATGTGCCGGTGTAACACGGCTCTGGTTCCATAGCAATGCTGTGTGCCTCACGTATTGTGCACACATTAAAGGAAGAGTGTGTAGCATTTAGACAAATATCTTGACAGAAATGGAATATAATATTAATATATGTTTTCTTCAGTCTATAATCACATAAAATAAGAAACTTCATTTTTTTGTTACCTTAGAATGAGCCGTTTGTATCATAGACTGCCGTGACGTCATCCATTAGTTTGTGGACTTTTTTTGCAACCATTCTTAGAATGCAGAGAAATGACGTCTCTGGTAAAAAGTTATACCCTGAAGTATCCCCTGCTTTATTTGACTCTAAATAGACCATCATTTACTAAATGAACATCATGCTATTGAAGAAGACTTGAAACTAAAGATTGAGACATAAACTCATGCTTACAGTATTTATTGAGGGAATAAATCAAGAGAGAAGTAGTCATTTTCTCATAGACTTCTATACAACCAGAGGAGTCGCCCCCTGCTGACCAGGAGATAGAATGAAAGTTTTAATCGGCAGAACCGGAGGCTGCCGCCTAATTTTAACCCAAAAAAATTATATTTCATTCATTAAGTACTGTAAGTAAAAGTCCTCCTTATGCAGAGTGGCCCATTTCAGAATAATTATTGATGCATTAATGTGTTTATCACTTTAATATTGCAGCTGTTAAATTAGTGTTACTTTACATGCACTGCTGGGTGGTTTCTGAATCCTCCTCCAGGGTTCAATAAAGTCTAATTTATAGAACAATATTCATCAATTGATCACAGCAAAGTAACTTAAGTTATCAACTAAATGTAGGGGAGTTTTTTTTAAGTACAATATTTCCCTCTGAGATGTAGTGGAGTAGCAGTATTACATAACAGAATATGGAAGTAAAGTAAACTTACTTGATTATTCTTCACCAGCAGCTGTATTGAACACTTAATTAATAACAATGTTCTACTAATTTAAAAATGTTTTGCTATTCATCAAGAACGAGAAAAAAAGCCTTTTTAATTAAAGGTTACGTGTCATAATCTGAGGGAGAGGTTATGAGGGATTGAATATCCCCAACCTAGATTGTTTAATGTTGCTATTTGTGCCAATTTTTTTTCTCCTTTTGAAGCATATAGTCTATAGTGGGATTTCACTTCAAAAGAGTCTCGTTTTAAATTACCAGATGAATTTTAGCTATGGTTTTGAGAGTTGCCAGTTTGTGTCCTCCTCATACAAACTTTTATAAAGACTAATAAGAAACAACTCAATTAAGAAATATAACAAAGCGGGGGTCCAGTCACACAACAAAAATATAGAATAGCAAAAGATAATCTAAAACAAAACCAACATGACATCCTCATCCTCTGATTTTATCGACATGAACAACAGACAAACGGAGACGAACACAAAAAGAAACTTTTATTTACAAAGTCGTGGAAAAGCATCATAACTGAAACCATGAAACGGCAGCGAAACCTCACAATAATAATAATACAATATATTACAACAAAATCATATTAAATAAAACAGAAAAACTTAGCAGCTGGACAGAAGTGAAGATAGAAATGCAACCTAAAGGTGTACAGTGTGTGAGCTAACGGTCTGATCAACTTTGATCCTGTTTCCATGTCGGGGTCAGCGTGTCGGGTCGAGTGAATCTTCTGCCGTGTGCATCCTCTCTGTATTTACATGACGCACCTGAGGAGAAAGAAATACTCATATCATCGTCGTATTAACAGAGAAATCTGGATTTTCTTGGTTTCTTTATCAAATCATAAAACAAGTTAATGTCAGTATCAAACTACTTAGACGAATGACCCCGCAGTTTCATTGGAAATAAAACAATGTGTACACTAATATTGTAAAGTTCAAATGGAAATACTTAACAAATGTACAAGTTACTGTTACTTTGTACTCCGGGCGCTCTGACTAATTCTAAAAACTTCCTCTCGACACTTGTGGAGCTGCAAATGAGAAACTGGATTCTGTTCCATCCTCTGTCTTCTTTATTCCCCAAGAAACCTTCCTCATGTAGACTTTACACTCTGATATTTAACCACTCTGTCCCATGAGAGGAGCGAGCGTGTGTGTGTGTGTGTGTGTGTGTGTGTGTGTGTGTGTGTGTGTGTGTGTGTGTGTGTGTGTGTGTGTGTGTGTGTGTGTGACCTTGAACTGTGAAGGGAAATGACATGTTTCTCTACATTTTTTTAGCTGACAGTTTTTCTTCCTGTGCTGAAGTTTACTTTTTTTTTAAGCGCTAACGTTTTCAGTCTGAAACCAGGAGCTACGTGGAGCTCGGCTCTGCTGAAAGAGGTGCGAGCTCATCAGAAAAAAGAAATTCCTTTAAATATATATATATATATATATATATATATATATATATATATATATATATATATATATATATATATATATATATATACACACATATATATATATTTTCCTGTCAATTTAGGTATTTGAAAAAAAATAGTACAAATATAAAGCGCCTTGTTTACAATTACAAAGAAGCAGCCATTGGCTCATGAAGATATCAGACTCCGTCCAGCAAAGCACAGTAAATATGTTGAAGAGTGTTAACTCACACGTTACTACAACGGCGCATCTGTATTGTGAAGTCACCTGAATGTTTTACTGTGCAGCAGACCATTGGGGGCTGTAAAAGTTAAACCCAACATTTGAGGCTGTGGTTCATAAGTGTTGCAGTGGATGCAGCCTTGTTGAACACAAACCGGTATATTAATAATCAGTTTTCTTCATTTGTTAACGCAAGGCTGTAATTCTGAAATATTTGCAGGACGATGTCATGATCCGCTAATTAATAGACCACTAGCTTTTATTTGAGTAGAGTTATTGATAATTACAAATCAGCACACCCATTTTAACCTTTTTCAGTCTTAAATAAATATAAATGGCGTTTCTAATGAAATTAAACATTCTGGCCATTATGAAAGGCAAACTCTACGAAGAAAGATGGGCTGTGCAGAAGTTCTATTCAAATTCTAAATCCTCGGCTCTTCCGTCAACTCACAGCGGTGTGTTCACAGAGAGAGGTGTGGCTTCCTGTAGGTCTGGTTGGTGATGGACAGGCGGGTCAGCCGGGCGCCGTAATAATCCACGATGTAGCTCGATCCGTCCGCGGGGCCCACGATCTGCAGGAGGACACGCGACACACGAGAGACAGCTGACGCTTCAGACACAGGCGGGAAATATAACATCAGCATGCCGAGTGGTGTGTGTGTGTGTGTGTAGCTGCCTTCTGTTAATGTGAAGTGCAACACAAACACAAATTGAACGTATTTGAATTCAACTACTCAGGATCTGTTTCACAGCCTTCTGTCCCGTCAAACCACACGTCTAAACTCAGAGATCGGTATTCCCCAAAGGATCGATCGCGGGTCACGCTACGGTGACTGAAGCGTCTCCATGGCAACGGAGCAACGCTCTGGAAGAAGCCTGGACCTTGAGCTCTGATTATTTTGTCAAACTACTGCATCAACTTAACACTCGCATTTGGTTGAATGTCTACAAAACAAGTTTTTATTTATTTATTTGAAGTTCCCAAACTTTCCCCCATTAGACAAATAACGTGATCTGGTGGGTTTAAGACTAAATTAAATTAAGATCCCTGATCCATGGAACTCGGCTGACCACTTGGGTTTAATCCGTCCATCCATCGTTGGACCCCCTGCACCTCCTCGTGATGGATCGTCGGCCGCTATTATCTAAACACGTTTGAACAGGAAGGAGTGATCACCCCCCCCCCCCTCCATCCGTCTGTCTCCGTCCTCTCAGAGTCCATTAGGGGAACTTCGAGAAGCATCATTCATCCCGCGGCCCTCAGAGGGACGCGGGACGGATGGGCGTAAATAATAATCAGGTGGCCCCCGACTCCTGATTATTCATCAGGCCCCCCCCCCCCCCCCGCTAAAAATATGAGGCACGTCCGCTGCAGTACGGCTCTCTACAGCACAGAGCTCTACGGACTGAACTCTTCCTGTTCCCGTTTGAAAAGATTGTAGCATTATATATATATATATATATATATATATATATATATATATATATATATATATATATATATATACATACATACATATGTACTTGTACGTATATTTTTAAATAGACAAAAAGCAACAGTTTAGTCAACACATTGTTCAAATAATTAAATCTTTTGATCGACTGAAAGAAAGTTCATTGACAAATGTTGACGATGAAAACGTGAATGTTTATTTTAGTAGTTTGACTAAATACGTTGCAGTTTGAATCGTTTGGAAAAACCCTGAGTTAAAAGTATTTTGTAAAAAAATAAATCATAATACATAATTCGGTTTATTATTCTGCCTCCTTCCTTTAAAAGGTAATTCTAACTGATAATACCATTCTCTAATGTCAGTTTCTCCAATGTTTTCTTAAAAAAAATATATATATATATATATACATACATACACACACAATACAATTATTAGATGCAGCCCAATACTACAGGTTGCACCAATTCAAAGCTCCTCAGCTATAATCCCACATGTGACGACCTGAACGTTGTCCTTCTGTCCACCAGTGACTGACCAGTGTCTGACCAGTGACTGACCAGTGACTGACCAGTGTCTGACCAGTGACTGACCAGTGCCCGACTGGGTTTGTGACTCACCTGCATGGCGATCAGTATGAAGTCGATCAGAGTGCCGATCCCACAGAAGCCGACGGTGCAGAACTTCAACAGTCCTGAGAGAGACGACGAGTGAGAGAACTAATCGTCAGCTTGTATTAATAAATGTGAGTTTCATGTCTCATTCAGAATTAACCAAGTGGTAAAGATGCACATCTGCAATGCGAGGACCTCGTTGCAAGTCACCGGGGCTGAAACCATCCGTCTATTTACAGAAAATTCATTCTGACAATCAAAAAAAAAAAATCGTTCTCTGGTTATAATGATTCTCTGTTTTCCTCTGTTTTTATAATCACAGTAAATTGACTGTCTTTTGGTTTTGGACTAGTGGTCTGACCAAAACACAGACAATTAACTGATTCACCAAAGGAAACAAAACGTCAACTCATCAATAGTGAAAAGAATCAGTAGTTTCAGTCCATAAAACATTAACATTTTAAATTCAGAACGTATGGAGCCTGGCAGGTGTAATCAATAACTACCAATGTATGCACTTGAATTAATTAATCTCAAGCGTCCTGCTCCTTTTAGATCGAAATGAACACGTGATGACAAACTTCAGCCCGTTTACATTGTGGCCGTAATGAACTCTGCGGCCTGTAGGGGCGCTATCAGAGCGTTGCACTGTTGAATAGAACCTCCTAACCAGTGCAAAGCATTTTGGGTTGAAAAACAGATGTAACACACAGCGCTGTGCCATCAGTGTCTGATGTGATATAGAATATAGAAAATTCAGTTTATGAACTATATACTTATTTTATTGAATATTTATTAAATAACTATTTTTAAAGGATTTTTGCAAGGATGCCATTTCTTATATATTTTTTTACAAATCTCATGTACCCCCTGGAGTGCCTTCACGTACGTCCACATTCGAGAACCACTGATCTATAGTGATATCAGTCTGCTCTGTGGAGTTCTTTAGCAAAAACCCACTTGTGAAATTACGATTTTTTATTATTATAATATAGAAATATCAATCTGAGTTGGCGCCGTGCGGCTCGGCTTGGCTCTGAAACTATCCGACCTGTGCCAAATCAGGCCAGGTGTTCGTCGGTGCAGCTGTCCTCCATCCAACACCTGACACCCCCCCCCCCCCCCACACACACACACACACACACACACACACACACACACACACACACAGCCTTTCAGCCCTTTATCTTGCTGCAGGTGTCTCATTAAAAGAAGGACTCAGTCTGCCAATAATAACTCGTACTTGTTATTCTCTGGGTTATTATGGTCTATTGTGTGTAGATCTGTGACAAAGACTCGTTCAATTAAATATTGAATTCAGGCGTAAAAAAAAAAGAAACAAAAAACACACACATTAAAGAGCAACGCCGCCAAATTTTTCATCAGCACATTCAGACTCCCTGAGGAGGAGGAGGAGGAGGAGGAAAAGAAGGAGGAGGTTTGAAAACATGACCCTGCAGCCGGAGCGCGTTCAGCTGCAGGTCCTCTAACGTCCACTAGGTGGCTCCTAGAAAACTCAGACCGGATTGAAATGAATGTGAAAAACCCCAAACTTCTTGCTACAAAGTCTGAAGTGTGACAAGTTTTGATGCAACTTCAGCTCCCAGCAGGTAATTTCCCTTCCTCTAGTTTGACTTGAAGTGGAGCGACTGAACATCACGACGTGTTGTGTGTTTACTCAAATTACACAGAACCAAAGTTCCTCTCCTCTCTCTGTCGGGTCAGTCTGTTTCTCCGTCATTTATATATTTTTCATTGGAAATTTCTGTCCTTTTTTAATTTTTTTACTATGTTTATTGTTATTTTAAATATTGAAGCAAATGGCATCGTGTGTAACAACCTACTTGGCAATAAACTTGATGCTGATACAATAAAAGTGAACGAAGTTTAATTTGTGCTGCTCTCAGCTTTGAAAAATGACTGTGTGTGTGTGTGCGGTGTGTGTGCGGTGCGTGTGCGTGTGTGAATATACCTAGAGCAGGGTATCCCAGGTAGAAGCGGTCTGCCCCCAGCCAGCCCAGGAACAGAGACAAAGCCACAGCTACTTTGTAGGAATAACCACTCCTGGGAAGAAAATACACAATTAGTCTGTTTTCAGAGTGATTAAAAATAACTATTACGATCATATTACTTTACATGATCTACTATTACATGACTTTTGCTGTATTTGTCGAAAAGCTGTAAAAAATGCTTCACAATGAAGTTATATATTAAAAAAATAAAAAAAGAAGCAGCATGGTTGAAGTAAATCAACCCTGCAGCCGACTCTTTATCCTCTCCACAGGAAGCTGTTAGTGTGTGTGTGTGTGTGTGTGTGTGTGTGTGTGTGTGTGTGTGTGTGTGTGTGTGTGTGTGAGAGAGCACTCACACGTTTCTGCAGGGGATGGTTTTGTTGAAGCCCACCTCCTCCCCGCTGAACCTGAACTCTGTCCCGTTAGAGAGCCGACAGCTGATGTTCGGAGCTGGAAGGCACTCCACTGTACACACACACACACACACACACACACACACACACACACACACACACACACACACACACACACACACAGAACTATTGAAGATGTCAGCTTTCCATCAATATTCCCTGTCATGAGTTTATTCCCGTTTAGTTGGTACCCTAGTTTAGTTTAGTTTAGTTCATCTTGTGTCCTACTTCACTCACGTCTCTTCATATCACCTTTTGTGTATCTGGTCTTTTTTTGTTGTCATACGCACAACAATTACAAAGAAGCAGCCATTGGTTCATGAAGATATCAGACTCCCTCCAGCAAAGCACAGTAAAAATGAGAATCTGCAGAAGTTAAAATATAGGGAAGAAATACATTGCATTTGGGATGCAAGATAAATGAGAATAATATATATATATATAAAATATCTTGAGAGAAAGGGAGGCATAAACAGGAAGTAAAAGTATATGAAGGTAAAGCAACAATGTAAAGGTATATGAAATGAATTGACCAAATGAAGGGTTGATTGTTGTTCAACTCACTTTGCCTACTCAAAAAGTTCCAGTCAGATTTTAAACCACGGGGGTCAAAGGCAGTGGCGGGCCGTGCATTTTCTACCTAGGCCTTCTCTGCTGTCCATCGTTTACATAAATACGCGCATGACGGGATGCTGCGTCATTAACGAACATGTAGTCCACATCAAGAAGAACAAATTCACTAGAACCAGTCACATTTAGTTATAAAAAAACATGACAAAACAATCCAACAAAACTGCGGCACTAAAACATCGCACACACAAGCCATCAGAAGGAACGATATTAATTATTTAATAGAAACAACACTGGCGGAGGGGTTGGCTCAGCTGCAGAGGGAACTGAAGCTCTAGAGTAAGACAGGAAGACAATCCCTTCACGCCAGGCTCGTAGGCTTCTCACCCGTACTGCTCCCTCACCAGCAGCCCACATTCTATACCGGAGATCACCGTCAGAAGAGTCATAGGGTACATCCCAAGTCTCTTAATTGCATCCCTGTTTCCCTCACTTGCGTCTTAGTCCCTCCCACCAGAGATGCATGGAGTGACGCAAGGAAACCATGCGAGGAGAGAGGACGAGAGGAAATATGGTTTAAAAGACACGAGACGTCCTTTCCCTCGGAAGCATCACGTGAAGCAACGTCGGTTTCTGATGACTGCGGCCGACTGACAGCTGATCACATCTGATCAGCTGTCGGTCGCTTTAACAGCTGACGGAGTTTGTGTCTGTAAACATGATCGGTGTAACGGAGTTGTTTTCTGGTCTGGACCGTTTTTAGCGAACATTCCAATAGAAATACACTTAAAATATTGATAAAAATTATCGTATGTTTTCAGTTGATTTAATGTGTTAAACTACTACTTATATTAATAAAGACACAGTTATCATCACTGTCAGAGTGGAGATGTTTTCTCTGTAGTCTGTTTAACAAACTGCATTGAGTAGTTGTATACGTGTGTGGTATTTATACTGTGTTCTGTGTCCTGCTTATACGTGCAGGATTGATTTCTACCGGCGGAATGCGTCTTATTTAATAATTATTCACGTCGTTGAAATTCTGATTGTGACATCATTATAAAATAACCTACAATATAATTATGGTTTCTCTTCATTACATGTTGTAAAAAGTGTTTCCTCTCTCCTGCTCTCTCTGATTTTAATTATATACATAATTAAAGTTATGTATGTAACAAAAGGACCACAAACAACAGAAAGTTGTTTGTGGTCCTTTTGTTTTTCAGACCTACAATTAACATATTTTAACCAGATGGTGAATAAGAAAACAAATCTAATATATAACTTTAGTTTAATCTGTGATCTTCTTCACGCTGGTATGAAGCGATCCGCTGCAGCTTCCAATCAAATAACTGATGGACAGTGAGGGGGCGTGTCCAGCGTTAAAACACTTCCTGGAAGCTCGCTCTCGTGGCTCCTCGATCATGGCTCCTCAAGAGCAGAATAAGAGCTTTGGGAAGGCCGGCAATATGGCAACGCAGAACAACTTCCGGTTCAATCGAGAATCGAGGAAACGACAATTAAGAGACTTGGGATGCACCCATAGACTCTATCCATGAACAATCTGATTGGATGAAAGCTCTCCTTAAAAAAAGCTTCATGCGCTGCAGGCTGGAAGCAGAGCAACAGAGGAAGACATTGCACATGAGAAAATAAGCTAATAGGGAAAAATAATTATAATACATGTAGTGTATTTGTGAATAACAATTAAATTATAAAATAGCTATAACTTTGTGATTCTGTTTAGGCCAGCAGAGAAGGCTTAGCAGGCCCTGACGGCCGCCACTGGTCAAAGGTCACTGAGACGCTACGGACAGGGCGTTGGACACACAGCACAGACGATCCAGCAGGACCGAAAAATACTTTTGAAGGACGTGACATCGATGACAATGATGGAATCGGTCACAAAGACGTGACGTGACTCGCTCACCCGAGGCCGCCGAGTCCCTGCAGTTCTCCGGCTCTTGGGTTGATTCGTCGATCTTCGGGTCATTGCAGAGATACATGAGGTGAGAGTGAAGGAGACCCAAACAGCTGCCGACTGACTCTACGTCATCGACGCGACAGAACGACAACAACAGGGGGTGAAGCAACGTTACATGCAACTGTGGTGGAGAACAGCAACCGATGCCATTCAAAGGGGGACTTATCAATTTGAATCCTCAAAAATTACATTTAGCCATCATTTTTCTAAATTACGAAGCACTTTGTAAAGCCTGTTTTAATACATGCTCTATTATATATCACATTACTTTTTTTTAACGTTTTAATGTATATGTTTCTACCTTGCAGCTAGGTGAGGGGCAATTAGTCTTATAACTCACTTGTGAAGAGAGGAAGCTGTATTAAGTTAGTTCTACGTCATGAACGACATATTATAACTTATAACTAACTACACAGCTTCCTTCGAGAATGAAAAAGTGAATAATACAAAACAGCAACAGTATTGTGTATGTAGCAGTACCAATATTCACGTATTTAATGTTTTATCTGCTAAAATAGCTGGCTAACCTGGGTGTTATCAACATGACTAAGCTAGCTGCGGCTAACGTCAGCGACCGCGACAGGGCGATTCATCTTCCGTTAGTCAGAGTTACGTAACCACACAGGAGTTAAAGGATATTGTCCGAGTCTGAGGTTGTCGCAGCTGTCCGCCTCCTCCGCCAGAACGAGCTTTAAATGAGAGTAAACGCAGTAAAGTAACATGCTCCAAATCCCGGAGCGTAAACACACTAGCCGTCTCCGGGAGGACGCCATGTCTGACTTCTGTCACGTGACTTCATTGGTGCATTCAAGACTATCAGAAAAATGGCAATTCAGAAGTTTGTAACGCTCAGTCAAATATTGGTTTAACGACTAAGCACATTGTAAGATCCTCTTTTGAATACTGTTATTTATATGAGCATGTTATTGACCGTTTTTTATTTTCTATGTCCAACAAAACATTGCTATTGCCATGTCCGTTAATATATTACTTAATTAATTAATTTCTTAATTAACTTAGGCTATATATATTTCAAACGTACTGATATATTATATATTTATTTTAATGATTTGATTATACAGTATTCTATCATAAATATAATCTATTTGTTAGTTGCTTTCTGGAACAAGGAACGAAGAACTTCACCACACATTATGTTGTGTTTGATTGTGTAGCTTTATACCTCACCTAAGTAACGGTGATCTGATTTTGATTTGTTAATTTACAGAGGGCATGAATGCACCACTCGAGCCGCTACATTTCTTTTTTCAAACAACTTCAAAACGGGAACGTTCGACACTGCGTTTATATCAGTGGTAGAATGGCAGCATCATGCGCAAACAATACAGAAAATATATTGCATGAATTGTACCAACATATACAAAACAACGCATATCTTCTACTTAAGTTAAGGTCGAAATACAAGTCTAAAAATACTCTATTACGAGTAAACATCTTGAATCAAAAAACATTTAAGTAAAAGTACACAAGTATTATCATCACAACGTTCTTAAAGTAGCCTATCAAAAGAAAAAAGTACTCATTCTGCAGAATGGTTAATTTAAAAGCTGTTTATTATTATGTTATATTCTGTTTTATTACTCAGAGTTTACTGAGAGTATTTTAATGGTATAGTTCATCAATGTGGAGCCACTTTAGATACGCTATATATTATATTATATTAGTTGTATAGTACTGCATCATATAAGCGTTTTAACATAAAATGTCAAGTCGAATAAATGAAGTGGAAATAAAGAATACTATTTCGCTTTGAGATGGAGCGGAGTATAAGTATGAAGTAAAATACAATTGAAACCCAAAACATTTATTCAAGTACTTGAGTACTTAGTGACATGTCTTTCCAGAAGAGACGCTTCTCCTCGGTCCGACTGCACACGAACGCGGCATTAAAGCGACACTGGTGCCAAACTGGATCCAGTTCATGTGAGTTGTTCACACCAGTTTAAAACCCCCTTGTAAACCTCTCCGTTCTCTATAAATCCGCCGTTTACCGGCGGCTTCATGTCCCGAGTGTTTATCCGCACCAAATATGACTTGCCGTGGGTTTTTACGCGCTAATTAACAAGCTAACTCTGCGTGCTAACGGAGAGCCGACGGTTAGCGTTAGCTGCGTCGCTGACTTTAAGTTTTCTCGTTGACGGAGGAGAAAGTTGTCGTCATGTTGTGTCCGGTTACGGCTCACGGAGACGCACGGAGTTACGGTGGTGTGGTCTCCGACTTAATAACGGGTGTTATAAGCAGCTGGTTTAATAGTTTACTTTTTTCTTTTCTTTTCCCGTTCGGTTTGTTTGTGGAAAAGTTTGATGCACCTGCTGCGAGTTGAACCTGCTGATACGAGATTTACGGTGAAAGATGTCAGGTTACGCACAACATGAACGCGAGCGGATATATATCTTTGTATTTATTTATTATAGTTTCCACATATGGTTTCACCCCCCCTCCCCTCTTGATCTGTTTGAGTTTCGCTTCCTGGTTTTCTCAGGTGAGCGTCTACAGGTGTGATCCCAGATTTCACGGCGTCACGTAAAACCTGCGTTTTTTTCCTGCCTTTGTTATTTGATGAGGGGTTTTGGGGGGGTTGTTTTTTACCACCTGATGATGATGATGATGATAATAATAATAAAAAAAAGCTTGTGTAAACAAGCCGTGTTGAGTAAACGCTGAGCTAACTGATAACGAGGTTTTTTTTCACCTGCGATACCTTTTTGCGATGCACGTGCGCGCACACACACACCTGAACGCAGCACAGAGATGGCTGCTTTCACGGACAGTCATTTCGGTGTCGGAAATCAGAATCTGTCACATTTTTTCAATGTCCTGTTGGCTGGTTTAATTTACAACGTGCATATTGCATAAAATCATCATGTGTTTGTTGTGGGGGAAAAAAGCCTTGTTTTCAGCTTTGTGGCGATGCATTTCAAAATAGGTTATTTAGCTTCAAAAGTGGTAGGATGTTCCTCAACACGCTATAAAGGAACACAGACATTCAACATATCTAGAGATACACGGTTCTCTGTAGACAAGCAGGGGGTGAAAACACGAGTAGATATATAATTAGATCCAATTCCGTCACTGGAGACAGGGATGTGAGCGAGGTGTTGTGTTGTACATCGTCCTGGAAAATATTTGACCAAAACAGACTGGCAAGAGGATTTACGATGGTGGGATTTACCTGGTCGGCTGGTATCTCCTGTGTTGGGTAGAAATTATACCGAGGACGGATGTGGGCGATAATTCAATGGGATCATTTTATCAGTGGAATCGTATCGTTATGAAAACCTATTGAGATAAATAGTGATTCACAATCAAGTTATCTGTAATTGATAATAATAAACGCATATTAAACCAGATTTCCAGTAAAAATCCGCTTATTTAGAAGATGTTTGCCATATCGCACGGTCCTATGCCAATAGATTTGATAATTGGAAACATTTAGTTCATTGATGGAGCAAAGTTGTCTCTGTTTCCATCTCAGCTAATGTGAGCCTTTGGTGCTTTTTCTCTGTTTCGTATTAACTGAATTTCTTCTTGTTTCGGCTCCTTTGTCAGACAAAACAAGACATTGACAGCTTAATCAATAACAGAAATATGAATTAGTTGCGTGCAACCCTGGATGTATTCTAAAATATTTTTTGTTCATCAAACCAGTTCTGGTTCGGGCAGCAACTAGTTATTATTTATTTATGGGATGGAGTCTGGCTGCTGGTCTCTCCGAGATCAGAATATATGAAATGAATATGAAATCTGCTCACTAATTATCCCTCTGGACAGATGTTTCGGTGGATTTCCTTCCTCTGCTACTTTCCCTCAAATAGATTTGTTTTACTTCAGCAAAAAAACAAAACTGACCTGCAGTCTGAAATGTTGTTTAGCATTTATTTATTTTTTAAATGACGTCGGTGTGGAACGGTAGAAGCTGCAGCTGTACCTTCCGAGAATGCAGAAACACACGAGAGCATCGCTGCTGCTGAGATGCTGTCAATTCTAGTCCCGCTTTTCCTTTTGCTCGAATGCAGCGAGAACCGCTTCATATTAGGATTCATGAGGAAAGTTCATTTGCATCACGCTTTCATATGCAATTCAAAGCGCTTTTTACCATGCATTAAAAACTTTTTTAAGAGGAAAAAATGCAAAAAAGTATATTTGATCAGTAAATATTTTTTATGTGCTCCTGTTTCAATGTGCCGCAAACTCCATATCATATTTAGATTTGCATGCTCGCCACTCTTTCTGCGTTTACCAACAACAATGTTTCCGGACAGCGGTAATGAATTCCAGTGGTTCTGCTTTTGCTGTTCCTGGTTTGATGCGCCGCCGCCGCACAGCAGCGCTTCCTGTAGATGTTTCAAACTGAGAGCCTTCCAGCGGCCATGAAGGAAATGCACTCTATTCTTTCCCGGTAGACTGTTAAACAAAAATAAAAACAAACGTCTTTTTTTGTCGCTCATGTTTGTTTAGTGTTTCTAAATGAAGGTGAAGTAACGGTTCTCTGTATTTGTTCAGATTGATCCAGAACGGCGGTCGGAGAGTGAAGGGCGACGATGTTTGAAAATGTCCCTACAGGTAAAACCCTCTCTCCTGTTCAACATATCAAACGGGAATGTCGCGCCGCGTCTCTTTGTCTCAGTTGCTTCTGCGTTTCGTCCTCAGTGTCCGCGGCGGAGCGCCAGCAGGTGCTGGGAGCTCTGGAGCGTCTGCAGGCCAAACTGGTCCAGCGGGAGGAGTGGACCCACAGCGAGACGGTGGGGAACCTGAGGCAGACCCTGCAGAGTCCGCTGTTCAGCCACATCCTGACCCTGCAGCACTCCATCAAACAGCTCCGGAACCAGGTGAGGGGGGGGGGCCCCAAGAGGCAACATGCAGCTCAGACAACCGGGGTCCGAACCGGGGCGCAGCGCATGAACGCGCCCTCGCTGAGGTTACGCTGGTCCCATAGGAGGTCGGACAGGAACTTAGAAAATCTGATCCCAGAATCCACATCCTCAACTCTAAGGACCTTTTTCAGACGGCTCAGATGTGAAATCACAAACATACTGACCTGTCGGAGACAAGAGAAACCTTTATTTATTTTTACATCTTTTTTTAAAATGTCTTATCCTTATTCGTACTTTCCGAAAATTCCTCAGACACTATATTAGAAAAACCTCAGAGCGCTTTTCTTTTAAAAGGACAGTTCATCGCAAAATCCTGTCGTGACATTTATCAATCTAGTTTTGCTGTTATCCTCCGTCGACATGTCTCAATATAATGGGACTATACGGCGCTCAAAGATCACGACCCGGTTACTCGAGATAGTCCACAGACCTTGGTGTGAACAGTTTCATGTAGGAATTATGGTTGAAAATAATAAAGAAATGAGGCAGAAAATATCTGTATTTTGTATTTTTTTTAAAATAAAAATATAATACAAAAATGTATCCAAACCACAGATGGTAAAAGAGAACTGGATTCTGTGTTGGAGGTTCCTATTAATTCTTCAAAAAGTTGCTCATTGGCACAAGTTCTTGGAGCACGCACACTAGTTTCCTTTAGCCCCGCCTCCCGGCCCTCGGTCCAGCTCCGTTCTCATTCACACGAACAGAGGAAGGAGAATAACTCTGAGCATTGTTTATCTTGCAACAAGATGTCAGAAACAGCTGAAACAAAGCATCTTTCCATCAAAAGCCACACAGTGGTGGAAGAATTATTCAGACCTTTTACTTAAGTAAAAGTCTCAGTACCACCATTTCAAAATAACATGAAAGTCCTTTATTTAAAACTTCACTTCAGTAACAGTACATACATTTTATTAGTGAAATCTAATAAGTATAAAAATAAAAGTACTTTACAGTACTGTAGTTACATTATTAAATGTCATACTGCTGGATTATTAATACTATTGCTGCATTAACGCACACACAGCATGTGTATATATGGGAACCGACTGCAGTAGAGCTACAGTAATCTTTCTATATATATATATATATATATATATATATATATATATATATATATATATATATATATATATATATATATATATATATATATTTCAAATACTGCCAGGTGGTTAAATCCCCTGTCCTGTATGTTATATGGTTGTTATTACGTTTCTAAAATCTTCATCTGCAAAGTAACTGTTAAATAAAGCTGTCAGATGACTGTAGTTCAGTAAATTGTACTAAATTCCCAGCTGAAAGTCTTAAGTTGCCTAAAAATTTTAATCGACCGTGCTGGAAATTGTAGCTCCCGTTGGCCTCCTGTTGCTCACATGTTTAATGATATCTGTATTTAATACGCGTCCGTGAGTCGACGGTCTAAAGTCGCTGCAGACTAAACGTTTCCCTTCTGATCTGACACGCGTGACTCCGCCCCAGGTGTTGGCAGCCTATCAGGTGCCGGTACACTGCTGCCTCCTGTCCAAACACCGTGACCTGACAGTGAGGGCGGAGTGGGAGGGGGAGGGGGTGGGGACATTGAATCCCCCTCTGCCTCCCCATCTGTATTCAGCTCCAGCTTGTACTGACGCGGAGGCTTTACAATAAACAATCTGCAGTCCAAATTAAGATAATGGCAATAACCGACGCTGGGCTTCATATTCTAAGTGCTGCGAAGGTCAGAGCTGAGTCTATGAAAGCGCCGGGGTGGAAGCCGGTGGAGGGTATATGAAGCAAAGGACCTCTCTCTCTCTCTCTCTCTCCCTCTCCCTCTCTTTCTTTCTTTCTTTTCCCTCCCTCCCGGCTCTCTGCGGATCTATCAGGCTTTAATATCTAGTGTCTCGGTTTGAGTAACGGCCTTGTCGAGGCGGGTATTGATGAAATGGCTCGGGATCCTGCTCCGTCAGCCCGGCCTAAATAAGCCGCAGACTGATAAGTTTCCACAATGTGAGTGTAAAGGTCATTAATACATTACCTGTTCAGCGAGAGGGAGCCTGCAGAGGAATCTATTGATTTTTCTTCTTCTCCTCTCTCCTCCCCACTTACCCCCCGGCCTCACCGCTTCATTTTTTATTTTTTTTAACCTCAATGTCTTTCTTTTTTCTGTCGACGACGTCCTTGCATATGGAACGTCTCTCTCCCTTGTGTCCGGCTCACTCTTCTGTCTCTCCATGTCCAAATCTTTGTTTTTGTCCCACTCTGTCTTTACATTTTTGTCCTTAGTGATTCTCCTCAAACACGGAAAAAAATACTTTCACCATAAGGCCATAAGTATGTGGACGCCTGATCATGTGCACACTGACATCCTGTGTTCATCCTCTTTGTTTTCCTGTCTTTCTTTTTGTTAATACAGTGGAGTCGAAGCTTGGGGATGAGAGCTAATGCTATGATAAAGTGTCATGTCATTGCATTCAGCACAGCTGAAACTGCAGTTTAGCATCAAACCAGACATATTAATATATGGAATAATTGTAAGACACTATGTTTAGAATAAACCACTGGCGATATGAATACAGTGTTAACACAATAACTAAGAAATAATAATTTAGAAACCAGTGTGCTGACGAGTAGATTTTATTTTTCATAATACTTTAAATAAAGACTCTTATTTATTAAACTCGAACAAAGATGGCTACGACACTCTGACAAACCTCTCTTCCTCTTCCTCTTCCTCCCGTCTGTAGCTGAGCAGCATGCCGCCTGACGCCAGCAGTGACTTCAGTTTCTCCAAAAAGGGTCAGCTGATCTTGAGCGCCGTCAATCCAGCCAGCAGCTCGGCCACGCCCACCCCGTCCGCCTCGTCCTCCTCCCTTCTGACCAACGGCTCGTCTCCGCCCTTCCACCAGACTCCGCCCATGTCTGACCCCATCCTGCAGAAGTGGATCCTCGCCGCCGCCAAGGTGGGTGGAGCCACAGAAACAGACCTGCATTGCATGCATAAATAAATGTATTAAGTGTGTGTGTGTGTGTGTGTGTGTGTGTGTGTGTGTGTGTGTGTGTGTGTGCGCGCGCAGGGCCGTCACACGGAGCTGTGTCAGCTGACTCGGCCTCTGTCTGGAGGCCTGGGCTTCAGCGTGGTCGGCCTGAATCCCGCGGGAAGCAGCAGTCAGGGCGTCTTCGTCAAACACATCCAGCCTGGAGGCATCGCACACAGGTACGACATGTAGTCATACCTTCAGGTGTTTTTTTCAATGTTTTATTCCATTTATTACAAATGCAATATTGCAGATTGTCTTCCAAAGCGTGGTTTTCTTTCTTCCAGTTTCTTCTGTAGTTCAAAATAACAAAGATCCAATGACTTTGGCCTGAATTAAAACATTTCCACTCTAATATATGGTCTATGGCAGGGTGGGCAAACTTTTTGGCTCAGGGGCCACAAGGAGTTTTAAAATGTGACAGACCAGGGCCAGTATCAGAAGGATGGAGAGTGTTTGTGTGAACTAATATAAATTACAAGTAAAAGCCATTAACTAAAAAATAAAGAGTGTTGATGTTCATCACGCTGAACGTCTGCTCACACATACAGGGAGAGCCAAACAACAGCAGCATCCTCCGTGCATCCTCCGGATGTTTGGAAACTTGGCATCGCTTAGTGAAGCATAAAACTCATCCAGTTTAAGCGAGTTGAACTGCTCCTTTAAGGCGGAGTCACATTGAAGATCAATTGGTTCCAATTGAAACTCCTGCGGCGCTGTTCCATAGTCTTGTGACATGAGACCAGCTGAAGGGACTCGGCAATTTTTGTGGGTCTGATGCGCGTTCGTTATGCCGAGGAAAATAACTCTGGATTCAGCTGTTAATGAACTTTAAATTCTTTTTTAAATAAGGGCTATTAAGTATTTGTACTGGGGAGTGGGATCAACAGAAACGCCGGGTATTGAAGGAACAATGCTATATGAATCCGGTTGTGGTGGTGGGCATGGTTAGGCTCAGCTGCAGAGGGGACAGAGTGGATCAGGGAACGGCGCTGGGAGGAGGTGTAATTAACCTCAGCTGCAACAGATGTTTTGATTGTGTATCTCCCCAATATATACCCGAGTAGCGGGGGAGAATGGATGGAGAGCGTGAGCGGGAATCGCAGCCTGATCCACCAGCAGAAAGCACGGCACGCAGCGGTCGGAGGACACACACAGCTGGTGGCGCGGCAGACACACGGGAGACTTAAAGCGTTACAGCGGTCTTTACTATAATTTGGAAAATTTTTGGCCCGATTTTTAAAAAGCGCAACGTTCCATATATGGCCCGCGGGCCGTAGTTTGCCCATACCTGGTCTATGGTCATGAATATATAGAACAGCACAAACACTCTCTGCCTCCAGGCCAGTTTGGTTGGCGGGACATGAACTTGATTCAATGTAACCTCCTCCTGGTCTGTAGAATTTTGGGTAATGCAGTCTTTCGTACAACATTTAGCATTTAGACTTATCCGTCTATTCAGTGATAAATACTTGTCAATTCATCCCGTCAGAAGTACATGAGACGGATAATCAGTTTCCTCGGCCTCCTTTTTGCTCTCTTAATGGCATTTGCAAGATTCCACCGCCCCCCGAAGGAAAACAACCAATCGGAGCAGAGATTAGCGAAGGGCGTCAACCGCTGCTCGTGAAGCTCGTGAACTTCCGATCAGCGCCGACCAAACATGACCCGAGCCTTTCGCCTCAAATGTTTACACAAACCTATTTCACTTACCGGTTAGCTATAACTTGAGTCATTTTGTTTAGATTATAAAATGACGTTTATCAGTGCCGTGTCATTGAATTGTCCTGGCGTGTCTCGGCTGCAGGGACGGGCGTCTCCAGGAGAGAGACCAGGTCCTGGTGATAAACGGGGTTCCTCTGGAGCCGGGGATCAGCCAGCACCAGGCGCTGACCCTCCTGCAGCAGCCGGGGGAGAAGGTGGAGCTGGTGGTGGCCCGGGACCGCCCCCTGGCCGCGTCGTCGTCACCCGGCATGGTAAGACAAGTCTGGAATATAGACCGTGTCTCCTCCATAAACAAATGTAAATGCAATTTTGATTTGTCTTTCCAAAAAAGAAAGGTTTCTAAAGTACCTCGCAATTGTACTGAAGTACAATACTTAGTGGTGTAGTAGATGGTGGTGTAACGAACCACTGCGTACTAATCCTCACGGTTCAGCACGCGTGTGGACTACGGATTAATCACACAGTTTAGCGTTACCCATCACAGCTTGTTATTCAGGTAAATATGCAAAATATGTTCGGTTAAATTATGATGCGTTCAGGCTCTGTTCAGTGAAAATGAGTATTGAGCGAAGGTAAATTATAACATTAACAGGGTACCCGCGAGGTCTTAAAAACTTGAAAAAGTCTTAAATTTAGTATTCATAATTTAAGGCCTTAAAAAGGTATTACATTTTGTCAACAGGTCTTAAATTTCATTCGTCAAGTCCTCCGTTTTACCCCCTTCCTTATTTGATACGGCGCCACAACATTTGTTTATTGTTCGTTGTTACAACGAATCTTAGTACACCCAAACGTCGCATCCAAAATATCAGGATATTTTGGATGCGACGAAAACCCTGTATATGCGAAAAACCTGTATATGGCTCTGAACTGCTGAGACGCTGTAGAGTTTAACAGCTGATCGCGCGCTGATCGCGCGCCACCCCCCTCCCCAAGCGCGAGCTAACTAGCGCACTCGCTGGTTTGCATCGAGCTATGCGAACCTGCTTTCCCGTTTCCATCTCGTGTCTCACCAGCAGGGTCAGATGCACTTGCCAGTAGTGTTACAGAGTCCACAGTCCTCCAGCTAAAGATGTTTCTTCTCTGTAAATTAAAGGGTTCTTCCCCAGGTAGCCAAAATGACCTTGTCCGGATCCGGCTTAAGCTAGACACGCCGGAAGAAACATGTCCGGCCCGGGTCCCGTTGCCGATTCTGCTGAGACTCGGCATGAATGACGCCCCAGAATCGGACCGAATACACCGGCCCCATTCCGGTGGCCGTCACTGCCGTCACTCGGCCGTAATGTAAACTAACCTGGGGCCAGCACTGGACTGAAGCCGGCACTACAGAAAACACGTCGCCAGGGTCCGGTTGCCGACTCAGCGAAGTCTCAGAATGACGCCCCAGAATCGAGTTGAATATATTCATCATGACACAAAAACAATACTTTACTTACTAAATTAAGCCTATCAAGATCCCATTGTTTGGTAACACAAGCAGTCCAACAAATGCCAAATAAGATAACATTTTATATATAATAATATATGATAAGAAAATATTGTTCATTATTATATAACAATACAATAAAATAAGACACGTAGACCAAAATGTTTGAGTACATTTTAATGAACTGAATGCACACAGGGTCAAATTAAATTACATTCAAAATAGACTAACTAAACACGAAGACCACCGTCACTCCGGCATCTTCACGGAGGTTGCAGCCTGGTAGAAAACAGACAAAAAAAAGAGTTGTGAGATCTCACAAAAATATTCTACTTCAATCCATACCGTACACACATTTCACTGCGATAAAAACGTCTGCTAGATCGTAACTACATTTTGATTTCAGGAGATAAAACATTGCAATACAATTTCGCCATGTGTTCATTAATTTAACGTTAAAGCTAATCCAACCCTGCTTGCCTTTGTAAACCAGCTGGCTCGGTTAAAACAGACCAGGCTGAAGCCAAGCAAGCAGGCAGCAAGATGGCAGAGCTAATAGCAAAGTCTAATGCCTTTTAGAAGGAGCCACAAGGACAAGTTGGCTGAACTCATCAAACTGGATGAACAGATTGCTGCCAAAAGAAGCTCCAAAGGCTGTAGGATCTGTTGTACTACAACCGCACACAGGTGCACCCACAGACATATCCAGACACACACACACACACACACACACACACACACACACACACACACACACACACACACACACACACACACGTACACCCCTCACAGTTATTGTTTTAAATGGTTCTGTCTTATGATTAAAGTTATTTGATTGATTGATTGATTTCCTATTTTTTTCATTCATCCGCATATCAGGAAAGGTGCGACGTTGGTCTTAAATTTCATTTAAAGTGGTCTTGAAAAGGTCTTAAAAAGTCTTAAATTTGAGATGAAAAATCCTGTGGGTACCCTGATTAACATGATGTGTTCAGATGTAATCTCGTAAAATTTATTTTTGATGAGAAATTTGAATAAATCCAGTTGTTTGAAATATGTTTTCACAGCAGCAAAATAGATAACATCATCATTAAAACTTCTAATGACAATACTTGCTTTAATTAATACAAATACAGTCTTTTATTTCCTAATTATTTGAATTGTGTGTTTATATAAAATAAAAAAAAACACTATAAATTACTTTAACAAAATAAAAGGATAACATTTAGAATTTCTGATGGTTTACAAACTTCAGAGTGGTTGAAAAGATTTTTGGGATGTTTTTTTAAACAGCCTGGAGTCTTGTAGATCAGCTTCGATAACCAAACAACAAAATAGTATCGGTGGCAAAAACGACCCCATGTAGGACCTCGACCCATCATTTGAGAAACGCTGTACCAAAGTCTCCAAATCTGTTAATAAGACAAAGTATTTATTATTTCACGCTCTGTTTAAGTTGGCGCTAACAGAGTAAATGTGTTTGTCTAAGTTTCCTCTCGGATCAATAATCTGTATATTTGTCGCGGCAGAGATAGTTCAGTTCGCTCACTCAGCTGCGCTAGCAGCACATTTTTAAAACTGGAAGATGAGATGCAGTATAACTCCAGATGGGAGCCGCATTCTGATACTAAAGTTTAACTGTTGGTTGTTTGAGAGAATACTGAAAACGCGCTTAGATTGTGAAATAAAGTAATTCCCAAATCTTTAGCATCCATTTCAGGGTGAAAGTCAATAAAGCGTCGGAGACTGTAAACCTCCTGCTGTACAGTTTAAATGAGCGTTACTCTGTGCTTCTTGAGCTGTAAAACCACGTGTCAGCTTTTCTCATTTTGGAACAAAACGTGACGGAAAACTGAAGCTTGAGTTTGCACATTGGTTCACTGTTGAGGGTCTGCTTAAGGTCTGCAGAGTTCAGCAGGTTCCACACACAGAGGCATCACACACAGACACCACCCAGCTGCTTGGCTGTCACTCAAAGGGGATGTGCATCGATCATAAGTAGAGGTCACTTTTAGGCCACGCCTCCGTATCCGAGTGAGACCGTCCTGTTTATGACGAGCTGTAAGTCTGCTGACGTTCATTCGGATGATTTTTATGACCTTTTAAAGCCTATAGGAAATCAAGTTAGTGCTCCGCTTGCAGCGTCGCCCCTGACAATATGTATTTAAGTCTGCGAGGGGGCGCGATCAATGAATGTCGACATGACGGACGAGTCAATGACTGGCGTGCGAGGCGGGAGAGAGGGAGTGCAGAGGAGGCTCAGAGATGGTGATGTGAGGAAGTGACGTAATTGTGAAACTAAACCCGCAGTCACCTGAGTCTGAGCTTGGATGACTTCACATGTGTGAGCACAGCATTTTATTTGGCTTTTAATTAAACCAGAGTTTCCCAAACTGTGGTCCGTGGAGCTGAATAGATTCTGGTTTCCATTGATTTCTTTATTTTACGTGTCATCCACATAACACAGGTTTATAAGACAACAAAGGTACAGCTGCGTTAATCAAACAGTTCATTCAATTTGACTGCTCGGTCTTAAACAGAATATTCTGCCTTCTCTCCTAGGATTGGCAAATATAATCTCCAACAGGTAAAGTTCCCTTCCTGAAGCACAACCAGGCGGCAGCTTCCGGGTCTTAAAGTTTATTTTAATTGTAGAGCCAATAATTGCATTAAGGGAAATAACCCTGGGCCTTTTTATGGGAAATAAAGATAAAATGAAAACGGAAAGAATTCCTTACACTATAGATGCACTGTTACTGTATGTGCACCTGAGTTATTGGCCAGAATACAAGACAGGATATGCAAATATTTGAAGGCTTTGACATTTAGATAACCAGAAGAAAAGACTTCCACTATAAAAAGGAAACGATGTGGTGACAAACCGGAGCAGGTCTGGACTGTTAATGTGAGCCGAGGATCACAGGTCGGCCTCAGCCGTAATGATTCTGCCCCGCTCTATTGTCGGGTCATTATCACACAGAATTACACTGACCCTCTTGTTTGCTACCCTCCTCCTCCTCCTCATTGGAACCGAGCCACGTGCTGCATACCGGGCCTCCGATTCCTCCTGCTTTTGTTTTATTCATGTCCCGTCTCCAGCGAGGTCACATTTAATGGAGCCGCGGGCATAAAAAACACAACTCTGGCTGGGATTTTATTGCTGTTCTTCTGGCCCGGCTAACTATCCGTCTCCACCAAAGCCAAGACTCCTCTGCCGGGCAGATTCAGGCGGCGCTGACCCGCCATTGCAGCCGCTGATGTCCAAACCTCTTCCCGCTGGAGTGGTTTTGGAGGCTGACAGGAGACGTGTCGCTCGTAAAGACGGGTATAAATCAACGGGTCGGATATGATTTTACAGCTTTTGCCTATTCAGTGAATATTTCCCCGCCATCGATTAGGACAGCGTGTCGGCGAATGCACCTTTTTTTTTTGCCCATTATTTATTGCTCCTAAAAATGCCAAAAAGCAGAAAGAACAGAGATAAAAGATAACAGATTGTGCAATTAAAGAAACCTGAAGGGACCTTTTTAAAACGGCCTCGACTGAGAGGAAATGAACTGAAGAACAACTGGAGAAAGTTTATGAACTTTACTGCCAGCTCCCCTCAGTCATGGCGGTCACATGACCAGCCTCCTGTCAATCACATGAAAACAAACCGCTTGCTAAATAATCTCCCAGCATGCATCTCTGCATATTACTGAAAGCAGAGGAATATATTGTCCTTGTTGCAGAGGTTATTTTATCTTTGAGGGACCAACAGCCAAACACAAGCAACCGCACCGAAACTTTGTCCAAATAAAATACAGACTGGAAGTGGTTTAAACTCAGAACTCAATTAGATTATGAATTTTATTATCAATATCGCCGACGCCAAGATTTCACGATGATTTTTTGGCATTTTACATTTATTAGCTGTATCAGAGTGAAGATGCAGACAGCACTCCCAATGTCCCCTCTATGTTTCTGAGAGGATACTTGAAGTTTTAGTTCATAGTCTGTTACTGGAACCAGGGAATCCTAATGTGGGTGGAGCCGCAGTGGGTGGTGCAAAATTATTCATCAGCTCGAAAGCATTAATAAGAGTACAGCAGGGATTTTAGTATTTGGGGACAGATAAAAAAAGGACACTTATTACACCCGAGTATTGGCAGAAAAGAGAAAGGAAATAATTGCCGACAAAATTTTTGTTTTCTGCGCGAAACCAAAATAAATCCAGTACCTTAACCTCAATAAAGTCCCTACAGTAACGGATGTTCTCCTGTGAAAGGAGCGATTTCCTGTCTGAGAGGAAAAAAAGCATTCAACACATGGGATGGGCTGAGGAAGGAGGTTTGTGTCATTAGACGGATGGAGACCTCCTCTATCAGATCAGAGCTGTAACAAGAGACCAGAGAGACCTCATTAAAAATGAATCAAATGCTCCTTCTTTTTTTGTGAACTATTTGGAACAAGCAGGTGAACTTTCTGGTGAAAAATCACCAGACGAATGTTCAGTGTCTCATTCAGAATCTTGGAAATGTGCGACGTTTTTTGCGAACTAACTTCTGATTCTTTTAATAAATGGTTGAGGTGTTGTAAGAATAACTTTTCTGATCACGTATCAGCCAACCACCTCTCAAGCCCATTAATAAACGTCTTCTTCCTCTGTCTCAATGCTGAAGGACCAGTGGGGTCACGTGGAGGAAATCGAGCTGGTGAACGATGGATCTGGTTTGGGCTTCGGCATCGTGGGCGGGAGGACGGCCGGAGTGGTGGTCAGGACGCTTATCCCAGACAGCGTGGCGGACAAGGTGCGTTCACAGATGAGTATTATATCATGAGCTTAATGAAAAACACACCCAAACCTCAGTGGGGAAGGGGGGAGAATATTAAACTACAATTAGTGTCTACGGGCCGTGCACACTTTGATAGCTTGTTCATGGACGTTTGGGTTCAATCCAAAGTGGCAGGAACGGAAAAACAATACATAATACTGCAACACGATACATAAGTTCATTTTTCTATGTTTTAAAAAAAAAATCTGGCCCGATCTACACGTTGCACCTTTTTAAACCAATCCCAATTATCTTGGGGAGCGATAAGCCCGGGATGCTGCGCCAGTACGCTCGCAAAATAGGTAGCACAGACAGCAGAAAGGGAGGAGAAGGACAGACTTGTCCACATCAGGTAAGTCAGACTAAACTACGATACGTGATTTTTGGATTGACTCAGAGAGTACTGAAACAAGCAGCTGCCTTCGTTGATCAGCTGAGCAGCGGACAGCAGGAACTTGTGCTGTTGAAGCAGAAATGAAAGCTCAGTGGACGTATTCGGCATAAATAACAGTTAACACTCTGGGGTCTGGGGGTCAATTTCTTGATTTCTCGATTTTACATACTTTTTAAATTCCCCTTTTTAAAGTCACTAGCATATGATACATACTCATGTGTTGTATATCAAAAATTACAGAACAATCTCAGCCATCTATATAATGAGGCACCATTGTCCCAAAGGCACAAGTGTAAAGAGAAAATATGACTAAAGCTGAAAAATGGAATCTTGATTTTGTAAATGTTTCATATTTGTTGTGAAAACATAACTTTACTCCGGTGGGATAGCGGTTTTGGTGATGGAAATTGGTTTACCAAAGGTCTTAGGTTCACAAAAGCAGTGGAATATATGAATAAAATGGTAGACACATGTAATGTAATGTCTAAAACCAAATGTATTATTATATGGTGGGGATGATGAGCTGTGGCTGGCTTTGCGGCCTGCTAGGTGATGTGTTGGCAGGCAGAGGGACAGGGAGGCTGCTGCAGCGATGCTGCATGTTGTCCTCTGGACCCTCACAGCTCTGAATCCACTCTGTAAAATACATTAATACAGTCAGTATGAGTTCACTGAAGGAAAGTTAACGGTGATAGGGACAACAGTTGATTACCACCGTTCATAGCTGTAGTCAGCTATCTCCGTTAGCTCTCGTTAGCTCGCGCTGTGTTAGCAGCACCTAACGTGACATAAACACTACAGTAGTAACGATTAACGGAGATCCAGCGCTACTAGGCTTACTAAGTTCACTGTAAGAAAGTTAATGGTGATAGAGACAAGTTGATTATGCAGCGTTCAGTCATAGACACGGAAGAGAACAGCCAACACGGCACTATGTAGTGACGTGCTAAAGCTAAGCTATCGTCAACACACACGTTATTTACGGTCTTACAAACACATAATGGAGGTCCAGCACTACTGGTCGTACTATGTTCACTGTAATAGGGACAGCAATTGATTACTCACCGTTCAGTCTCACAGAAACGCTGTAGCCAGCTATCTGGCCCGTTAGCTCCGGCTAGCTCCTGTTAGTGAATCCTTCAGCTCTGAAGCTGCGCCGTCTGTCCCCTCCAATATAGCTCTGCTCAGGACTCTTTGCTTGGCATCTTCTGACTCACAGTGAAGCTTTGCACGCCTCATACATGTCCATGTTTAGATGCTCTGACGCGGAAGTGGAAACCATATCCGCCAGATTTGAAACCATATCTCTGTGACGTATTATTGTGATGATATAATTTTATAAGAAAATTGAAACACCTGGTTTAACGCTTCGAAGCGGGCCCCGCCCTCAAAGGGTTAAAGGACGAGTAGTGCATCAGAACAGGCAACAGGACTGAGGGATGATGTGTCGCCTTGTAAGTGGATTAATTAGATCAATTAGATGAATTGGACAAGATTCATTTATCTGCAAAGAAATGGAGAAAAAAAAGTTCCAAGACATGTTGAACCACCCCGGCTTTTCAACACACCTATAAAATCTGGAAGAGTGTGGCTTTTTTAAGTCTGTCTTATTTCATCTTCATCATCTTCTATCTCTTTTGCCTCATCTCCCTTTGCCATTTAACTTCCTCTCCCCGTCTCTGCTTTTTCCTTTCATCGTGGCTCTCCTTCTTCTGACTTCCCCACAGCAGGAGTCTCGTTTGTCCTGTAGCTGACAGATAAGTTTGTTGTGAAAGATGATGAGAAATACATGAAGAAAAAAACTACTGAAGCATCTTAATCGATTTTAAAGAAGCTGCATTTAACATTCTGAACATTAATAAAGCAGCAAACAACTGTTATCGATGTAAAGCTGTAGCTTTGGAGCGTAGCGCTCTCCCTCAGGTAAACACTGTTAGCTATGTCGCCACTTTTGCATTTTAAATTACTGTAAATTCACAAATAAATGCAGATATTCAAATGATAAGTTTCAAAGAACTGCCTCCTATACAAACCTGTTTGAAATAACCGCCCGTTTCTCTCTGCAGTTGCATAAGAAGACCATTGGACACTTATTCTTGTATATTATTACTTTCTGATCATGTTCTCCAATATTTTGCTCTCGCGCTCCTTCTCTCCTCCAATCAGGACGGGCGTCTACGCACAGGTGACCACATCCTTCGCATCGGGGCGACGCCCACCAGCGGCCTGACCAGCGACCAGGTCGTCAAGGTGCTGCAGGGATGTGGAAGCCAAGTGACGTTGCTGATCGCCAGGGATCCCCGGGGTCAAAGGTCGACAGCCCCGCCTCCCCCACCACCTCCTGACTCCGCCCCCGTCTCCTCCTTACCCCCCCGTCCCCCGGGCGTACCACCCCAACGCCGGCTCAGCAAAGCGGTGAGCAGTCAGAAGAACCATCATAGAGTAATCATTTCAGACTACTTGTTTTGAAGTTGTTGAATCATTTAAGAGGAAAAACTTTCTTCTGGGCAAACAACAAAAAGATAAATGTTAGTTTTCTCTTTGTTTCGGTGCTTTGTATGCTGCTGGCTTTGGAGACGGTGCAGTCCGAGATGAAATAAATGGACTCTCCGTTTGTGTTTCAGCCCAACCTGGAGGGATATGAGATCCACGAGGTTCCTCTGACCAAGAACGACGGCCAGAGCCTCGGCATCTCCATCATCGGCTACAACCCCCTGACCAGCCAAGGTAGGACAGGAAAGAACCGTTAAAGCACACAAGGACAGTAGAACACACTAGGAATACACAGAAAAAACATAGCCAGCTCAGGTAGGACAGGTTAACACTGTCAAAACGTATTGAACACACATTTAAACAAAACTACCACTCCCACGTTTTAACTTGTCTTTATCAGCACTAAGCATTTCATTCTAACTTAAACATGTCACTGTTTGTGGTGTACCTACAACCTCACAGTGAAAGCTGCCTCAAGTCAAGTCCTATGCTGCGTTCACACCAAACGCGTTGCAAATTTGTCGCGCAAGTAGATGACATGCAAAGTCAATGCACAGACGCGAATGGTTGTGGAAAAGCCAATTTTCCGCGGGGCGGCGCGAATGACGCGGGGCGACTTTGCGCAAGTTTACATTTTTCGTCAGCCAATCAGCGTTGAGAAGCTCCGCCCGTCATCACCGCCGTCCTGTCGTTGCTGAATCAAACTGCTGCTGCTACGCCTGAAGTAGCGCTGGTAGCGGCCGTCATTCAGACGCTGTTGTGGGACTACGGATAATATTATGAACCCAGACACCATGGAGTTTGATGTTCCGACGTATGTGGAGTTTACACAACAAGTATAAAGCAGAACTAGAGGTTATTTCCATGGTGGATGGCGGAAACGGTAACTGTTTTTACGGAGATAAGCCACGGAGATAAGCCACGCCCCCTTTCAGGCACAAGTAACATTCGTAACGCGTTTGGTGTGAATGCAGAATTAGGGCTTTCACTATTAAGCAATAGAGGGCTTTTACTGTGAAGCAGCTTCAGGTCCAATACTGTGAAGTAACTGTAGGGCTTTTATTTCGAAGCAACTGCATGGGCTTTTATTGTGAAGCAACTGTTGACATTGTATTTTTGAGCAGCTGTATTAGTTTGACTGTAAAGCAGCTGTATTACTTTTACTGTGAAGCAGCTGTAGTATTTTTACTGTAAAGCAGCTGTAATACTTTTACCGCTAAGCAGCTGTTGGACTTTTACCATAACACAGCTGTGGAGCTTTTATCATTAAGCAACTGGCCTTTTGTTTGAAGCGGCTTCAGGAGGTTTGCTGTGAAGCAGCTGCAGGGCTCTTATTGTTCACAATAAGCTGCATGAGTTTTTACTGTTGAGGCTTTAATATTTTCCAAACCTTGTTTAAGGATTCATCCAATTCATATCTCATTCTGAATTTATATTCATATTGATTACTTTTGGTTATTTGAATTGAGAAGTGAAAAGAAAAATAACATTGGTTATATTTGAAACATTATCTTAATTTTCTGGTTCATTCATATCTAGCAGCACAAAATCTAGAGTGAAGTTGCTTCATCACAATTTTGCAGATTCATGACTGGCTGCATATTACCTCTGTTTTTTAATGGTCCAATAAAACACTTTCTCGCTCTCGCTCTATCTCCTGATTCAGATGCAGTAGGTGTGTTTGTGAAACATGTGGTTCCAGGCAGCGCTGCAGATCACAGCGGAAATATCCGAATCCACGACCGACTGCTCGCTGTAACAACCTGATTTAATCGTCTTTTCACCTGATCAGTTTTCATTTCCTAAAATGTGTAGCGCATTTAACATCTCGAGAAAAGAACAAACAGCCCAACCTGATGTGAGCCCTGTTTTTCACTCCTTCCCTTGTCTCTTCCTGCCTTTCTTTCTGTCGCCCTGCCGGTTTCCACAGTTGGACGGCGTCAGTCTCCACGGTCTGAACAATCAGGAAGTTATGGAGGTGATGAGGCAGACGGGTCGGACAGTCGTTCTCAGTGTGGTCAGAAAAAAAACCAGAACCCTGGAGAGATCCCTGGATAAAGGTAGACACACACACAGACACAGACAGATGCTTATAGACAAACAGATACTTGCAGTTATATCGGGCACAACTGAGCCGCGGCCCCTTTTCATGGCAGACATTTTGATACGTCAAAGCAAGAAGTCCTGGTGTCATGAATCCCAATACCTGAGACTGTGTTCCATTCAGGAGAGCCAGTTTTGCCCATGCTGGCTCCTTTGAGAGGCCTCCTGGGACACTGAATGGAACACAGCCACGTTAATGTTAGTACTTCCACCCGTGCTTATCCTGGAAACACAAGGTAAAAATGCTAGGTCCATTGACTCCCCTCTTTCTGCCCCTCTGTGGGGTGGGACATCACCCAACACGCCGCTGTCAATCTTGCGATCGCCAAAATGATACTAGTTGCCCTACATTGACCCTTGATGTCTTTGGGGCCCTGAGGGCAACGAGTTGGACCAACAGAACAACTAACGGTCCGGGTGATACATGAGCAGATGCAGCACAGTTTCAAATAATAGCAGATTGAAATTGATCCGTTCAGTGTCATGTTGATGGACACTGTAGTCCCATAAAGCAACGCGTAGCAAAGAAAATCAGTCAATTAAATCCTGATTTCGACTTGATTTATTCCAGTAAAACATTAAGGAAAATGGTGATTCAAAGTGTTTCACGTAAAATGGATACATTAAAAGTAACAGCGAATGAAGTGGTGCAAAAAACTACTAAAAATAACTGAATAGACTATTCACTATTACTAAAAGCATTAATTAGCTTAGCTTCTTTTGTAGCTGTTTTTAATCTGCTGTTATCAGTTGCGTACACCAATAAAAATACACCTCATACGGATGTATATCTCAACATATCTCACATTAAAATGAGGTAAAATTACTTTCTGTGGGTTTATGTTCCGCCTTCATGATTGTGTTGTATTAAACCAGTAATCTGCTCCTGCGAGAGAAGGGAACCCTCCGCATTAAACTTATCGGACCCTTTCTTCCTATTACCTGTCCAAAGCCTCCCTGCCTCTGTCCCCTTTGCCCAGATTAAGATGACAAATTTGTTTACGACTCTGTGTAATTTACCCAAACGCTCCTGCAATTCCTCCTCCACATCCACCAGCGTCTACGGAGATTAATTCCCCCAGTTCAGGGTCTTTTTTTTTGTCTTTCCATTGGCCGGCGGACTGCACTGGTCAGCCTCCAGGCCAGAAAGGGACAAGAGATTTCTTTTTTTTTTAAACAGAAGAGGAGCAGGGCTCTTATCTCCTCCAGACGTCTCTTTTATTTCATTACTGAGAGAACACAGAGGACTGGGAACCAGCTCAGTTTCCAGCGGCTGGTTATTTCCGCGGCTCTCTTATCTACAGAGACTTATGATGAGTTACGATGAACCTGACAGGAAAATAAACTTCAATTAGATTGCCAACGGTAATGATCAGTCAGGAGGTCAAAGGTTGGAGCACCCTTTTCCCCTTGGAGCGTTTACATGCACTAAAATGGGCCCTAGCAAGGATTTAAGATGAGATAATACAAGATCAAACTTTAATAATCCCGAGGGAAACTGAGTGCAAATAAAACGAAATATAAACAAAATCAATTATCAACAGTGTGCAAAAAAAAAGATACAACAGGAGAATTGGAAACTGGTAAACGGTTTAAATGGAAGACGGGGCACACTTTGAGATGATCTTTGGTGGATTCATGCCATGAATGCTATAAATGGAAGAAATGCATATTTTGATGTGTGTGTGTGTGTGTGTGTGTGTGTGTGTGTCAGTGGAGAGGGAGTCGTCTCGTCTGTCATCGAGGAGGTCGTTGGAGGTCCGAGCTCGCTCGGCTGGGGTTCGCTTAACTACGCCAAGTCTCGAACCAACGTACCCGAACACAGCACAGCTAGAAAAGGGTGAGCGCACACAGACGCACACGCGCACACACACACACAAATTGTGACGTCAATCGTTAAATCCGTTGATTAACTTATTTTCTGCTGTAATTCCAACTGTGATGGTTTTTACACCATTGGTCAATCCTGTGTTCCCTGCTATTCCGCAATATTTTATGCACATCAAAACGATCCAAACAGATAAATAATAATACAGACGGCGTTAACAATCTACTCCACTCGTCTCGTATGGCATGGAGGACGTGGAATTCAACCGCTGTGGCCAAAAGACATGTTGTGTTTTTGTGTAAAATAGATTAACTGCCACAGCTCTAGATGAATGTTAGCAGCCAACTCCTCTGCCAAGATTTGACACAGTTGCAGTTTAATATTTCTCGTGTTACAGGCTAATCTGCTCATTACCATTTTAACATGTGGTTCTTATTTACTTAGAAAACTGAAGAACAAGAACAAGAAGAAAAAAATCCTATAAAGCCTGAACTTTTAAAACGTACCTACAGCCATGCAAAACAGGAAGTGAATTAATGGAATGAGCTCTGATCATTATCAGTGTTTAAAAAAAAAAAAGAGCCCACTAAGTGTAGCGTCTGCAGACATGTCAACGCAGGCCTCTAACAGCACTCCTCCCTGAATTATTTCCTCTCCTTTTTTCTTTTTCTTTTTTTTCTTTATTCCTCATTAGCTTTGCTAAGTGGCCAAAACGCCACGCTAACACTTAGCACGCTGCCCGCCCGCTCCCGGACCAACAGATGTAAAGTGTCCGAGCTGTCTTGACAGCCTGGCAGCGATGTATTACTCTGTTTATTCAGCCAAACGCCGCAGATTAATTGCGCTGTGAAGGCCGAGGTTAGCAATGCTAATTTAATCAGAGGCTGTTGTTGTAACACCGCCAGACCTGCTGGAAAAATAGCACCCAACATGTGAGGAGATTTGTGAGAACACAGGTGTTTTTTTCTTCTTCTTCTTTTCTTCCTTCCTCGGGGCTTAGCAGTGGTGGTTTCCACCCTGATATCCGCCTGAAGGGTCAGAGAGCAGACGGAGGGTTTCCCTCAAAGAGGCGCTCTGTAATCCGCTCCGACTTCCAGTGTTTCGTGTCCAAACTGCTGCCGTCACTCCGCTCTGGAAAACACATTTGTTCTTCTGTGATTTAAGGAGGTATTTTTGCTGAGACATTTGTGTGTGTGCACAAATGCATTACCCCCCCCCCCAACCCTTTACACACACACACACACACACACACACACACACACACACACACACACACACACACACACAGTGTAACACACACACACACGCACGCACGCATACAGTCTCCACAGTTGAAGTTGCTTACTTAACAGTTTACATTTGAGTCATTTAGATTTTTTGCTTCTAACTGGTGAATTCCAATGAGGTGACATTCGGCCTGCGGCAGAGATGAAGTGAAATGTTTATACTGCAGCAGAGTAAGAAGAATACCTCGGTAGTTCTGCTGCAGCGGTACCACAAGTACTACATGCACTACCATTAGTACTAGTAGTCCTGTTCGCCTCAGCGTGTCAGTTTCCCATATACGTTGTTTAATTGGATTGCGACAAGTAAATATACGTGTTTTTTTTGCCGTCACTCGATATTTCATGTATTCATGTTTGTATTTCATCATGTTTTACATGCATTAGTCCGTGTTCCCTCACTCCCCTCTGTGTTCTGTGTCTTTACTGGCTGATGCAGCATAACTTTGGCCTCACAGCTACAGCACTACAAGCAGCTCTACCACAGTGTGCTTGTTACAACAACAAAAAAGCAAAACTTTTCTTCTCTCCAACAATTTATGGGACTTTGTTTTGTGTTTGTATTGGTAATCTTGGTGTAAAAAGGGTCATACAAAAGAGGAATCTCAGGAACAATAATTATCTTCTCCTCCACATCCTAGAAAATGTTTGCTTCCGTGTCGTGGGCCACTGCACTGCAGTGCTTTGCTTTTCTAGCAACAAAAAAACCCCTGTTTTTTTTTCTTCTCTTTCTATCTTTTAACAACAGCTGGTCAGCCCTGTGTTGCCTGTTATTGCACAATATCTGGATGTGAGAAACTCGACACGACCACCCTTACAACTGTACTACTCATTAAGTTGCATCACTTTCATTACACGTTGTGTTACAGTACCTGAGGTTGTAGTTAACGACCTGAAGGAAGCTGCTGTTTTTAATGGCTGAAGTGTAATTTTACATCTGTTCCACTGCTTACACAGGCTGTTTTGTGTGTGTGTGTGTGTGTGTGTGTGTGTGTGTGTGTGTGTGTGTAGCTACAGATGCAGAATTGTGGGCTAAATGGGAGCAGGCGCTGGGACCAAACTACCAAGTTCTGGTGAGATCACACCGTTTTACACATTTTCACTGACACTGTCCAACTTGGATGTTAAATACTGTGTGTGTGGGTGTGTGTGGTCAGGTGGTGAAGTTGGATCCTGTCATCGAAGACGATGCAGAACTGCAAAAATCCTCCAAGGTGAGGAAAGTCACTGTGTTGTAAACGTAAAATAGCACAGCAGTTTGTTAATGGAGGCTGCAGTCGGCGGAGGTGTTGAATTCAATGGCTTTATTCTGAAAGATATTTATTAATATTTGTTCAAGCCCATTTTATATCATTGAGCTTAGGTCACCTCTTCTATACAGTTCAGCATCACAAACCCTGTCCTTTAGTGTACTGGCTGAGTTCTATGATCTGTGTTTTAGTCAGTATCTCTTCCTCCTTGTGTCTTGTATGCGTGCGTACAGCTGCTGCCCGTCCACACTGTGCGTCTTGGCGTCGAGCTGGACTCTTTCGATGGTCACCACTACATCTCCTCGGTGGTCCCTGGGGGCCCCGTGGATAAACATGGAGTCTTGAGGCCAGAGGACGAGCTCCTGGAGGTAACTACAAATACACTCACTCACACACAGACACAGACAGACAAAACATGCAGGACTAAATCAGCTCCAGCTGGAGGTCAGACTGGTTCATACAGATGCTTGTTACACAGCATGTAAATCATATATAGCTAGAATAACGGTTTGCCATTTCCCTGCAGTTGACCTATCGCTCCATCTCCGCTGACAAAATAGAAACTCCATAGGAGGTGTTCCGCAAGGCTCAATCCGGGGTCCGCTTCTTTTTGGTCTTTAAATGTCATCACTAGAAGTCATCATTGAACAACAAGTGCAGTATTGATCTTCACTGTCAAGTTGATGTCACCCAAGTCTTTGTAGCTCTTGATCCTGATGATCGTTACTTCTTTGAAAGCTGCATCTCTTTTAAACAGCCTCTCCATTAATGTATTAGGGTGACCTTAAGACTCGCACATATCGGGCAAAAATTCTCAGAGCCAGATGACCATCTTGAGTCATTACAGTCCAGCAGTAAACTACAGTAATTTAACATATACTATATATGTATAGTGTATACATATACTAGGGGAAATATATTTGTATAAACTTATGTGGGATTTTTTTTTGTGTGTGTGTGTGTAGGTGAATGATGTTCAGCTGTACGGTAAGTCTCGTCGAGAAGTGGTCTCCTTCCTCAAAGAAGTGCCTCCTCCGTTCACTCTGGTCTGCTGCCGACGTCCGACCTCTGACCAGGAACCAGAATCTGAATCTGAACCTGAACCTGTTTTACGGCCTGGACCTGGACCAGTAAGACAGTCACAACCCAGTGTGGAGGAGGTGAGGGCATCAAGGAACACACACACTCAACATCAACATTTTTAATGAGACTATTTATCTAACACTGTGTGTAGAATCACATTTATGTTTAATGCAATTAACTTTGTTCTACTGTTGTAAAGGTCTCTACATGTGTACAACTTCAGTAACTCGTTTGTTTTTAATGCTTCAAAAAGCCTTTGAGGATCATATTGTCAAGCTAAAGTACAAAGTGTATGATATGTGTGAACCATACGTTTGAGCCACTGCGGGGTGTCGTGTGGTCAGATGGAGCTGAAGCTGTCGTCGATGCTCTGCAGAGAGACGGAACTGAGAGAGAGTGTCATTGAACAGCAGCAGGCAGACAGACAGGTAACCTGTCTCGCTTTGTCTCCGCCGTTTTACTCAACACACATGACGTCATGTACATGTGTGCAAAGTAGACATTGGAAACTCACGAAAGTGATAATGCGAGAGCTTTTACACACTTTTGAATTATTTGAATTTGAGATGAAAAACTATTTTTATAAGATGGATTTAGAGATTGAAAAATTGAGAATTCTGTGACATTACTAAACAAATATAAAAATGTATAATTCTCTATGAAAATTACAAGCATAGTTGTTGTCAATGTAATTGTGTGTGTGTGTCTGTGTGTGTCCATGTGTGTCTGTGTGTGTCCATGTGTGACTGTGTGTGCGTGCAGGAATGCATTCCAGTGGGAAAATGATAATAATAGTAATAAATAATGATGATAATGTTGTTTTGTGTGTCAGGAGGAGCAGGTATCCCCTGTAGAGGAGATGCTGATGGAGGCTCACCACAACCAGGAGGAGGAGGAGGAGGAGGAGCAGGGGGAAGATGAAGATGAAGGGGAGCTGGCTCAGTGGTCTCCAGACATCCAGATCCTGGAGCTTCAGAAGGAGAGAGACAAAGGCCTCGGCTTCAGCATCCTCGATTACCAGGTGAGGACCACACTGTCCTTACTCCAGCTGCTGCAACGCCCACAACTGCCGTTATACATAAATAATATATATAACGGCACATTGCATCATACAGTACAATAAAAGGCACACAGCGCTGTGATTGGTCCTGAAATTCATACTGAATTAAATACAGAATGTAATTAAAACTGCAAGGATTTATCGATTAAGAGGAAATTAATTGACAGCTTTTTTGATTATTCCTAAAAACACATTTTTAAATACAATAGTGTCAGACGTCTGCTGATTCCAGGAGGCAATCTCTAGGTCTGAAAAGTAAAACCAATGCCTTAAACGTTCTAATGGCCATCAGGGAGTGACTCCTATCTAGAGTCAAATAGGGATGCTTTAGGGCGGGTTTACTGTGATTGACACGTCACTGTCACGGTGTTGTGCTGGGAATTGTACATGTTTGTACAACTTTAAACCCTTTTACAGTGTGTTTTCACTTCATTTTGGTTGCCTGAAAATGTTTCAATCAGTGTTCAGTCTTGTTAGCTCCACCCTCTCACGTCACTTCTGGTTACAAAAAGCCAGTGGCGGGCCGTCAGGGCCTGCTAAGCCTTCTCTGCTGGCCTAAACAGAATCACAAAGTTATAGCTATTTTATAATTTAATTTTGTAAGTCCATCCATCCATCCATTTTCGACCGCTTATCCGGGGTCGGGTCGCGGTGGCAGCAGGTTCAGCAGGCCGACCCAGGCTTCCCTCTCACCCGCAACACTTTCCAGCTCATCCTGGGGGACCCCGAGGCGTTCCAAGGCCAGCCGGGAGATATAATCCCTCCAGCGTGTCCTCGGTCTTCCCCGGGGCCTCCTACCAGTTGGACGTGCCTGGAAAACCTCTAATGGGAGGCGTCCAGGAGGCATCCTGACTAGATGCCCGAACCACCTCAGCTGACTCCTTTCGACACGAAGGAGCAGCGACTCGACTCCAAGCTCCCTCCTGATGTCCGAGCTCCTTACCCTATCTCTAAGGCTGAGCCCGGCCACTCTACGGAGGAAGCTCATTTCGGCCGCTTGTATCCGAGACCTCGTTCTTTCGGTCACGACCCAGAGTTCGTGACCATAGGTGAGGGTTGGAACGTAGACCGACCAGTAAATGGAGAGCTTCGCCTTCCGGCTCAGCTCCCTCTTCACCAAGACGGACCGGTACAGCGCCTGTTTTACTGCTGCAGCCGCACCGATCCGCCTATCGATCTCACGCTCCACCTTACCCTCACTCGTGAACAAGACCCCGAGATACTTGAACTCCTTCGCTTGGGGTAGGCAGTTTGTCCCCACCTGGAGGGAGCAGTCCACCGGTTTCCGGCAGAGCACCATGGCCTCAGATTTGGAGGTGCTAACGCTCATCCCTGCCGCTTCACACTCGGCTGCAAAACGCCCCAGTGAATGCTTAAAATTAATTTTGTAAGTAATAATAATAATTCTATATCTATATATATATATATATATATATATAATTAAAAGTTATATCTATTTTATAATGTATGACCTGTCATGCGCTTATTTATGTATACAATATCAGACAGCTGGCCTAGGTAGGAAATGTACGGCCAGTCACTGCAAAAAGCCAAAATGCCAAACTCAAGGCTTCTAGTCTGTAGCCCACAAACCAAGAGGTCACAATGATGTATTGTACTCTTGGGCGAACAAAACGAGACACGTTAAGATGTCACTGTGGTGATGTGAAATTATAAATTATTATATTTATGATTATTATTATTATAAATTTCATAATTTTCTGACATAAATTGTTATGGATCTGGACATGGTCTCGCATGCTCAGTCCTCACCATGAAGGACTCTTTCTTTCCCCCCAAGAAAGAAAGTCAAAGTCTGACATTTTATGAAATCAAGTTTAGTGTTGTTGGATGAGGAAAGATGAGAACAAATTATTATCTAGTTTTGCCAATTTCTATTAGATATTAAAGGATGGCCTAAACATTAGATATATTGGAATAGCTGTGCGACACGGCACTTTAGGTTAATGTTTTATTTCATAAAGATTGCCATAAAAAAATATTTTTTATGCCGATAGTGGGTGTGGTCTTTGCTCCCATTGATTCCAACTCTGCTATGAAAAAAATGCAGAAAACGTTTTCTGTGGGGGAACACAAATGTCTTTACAAAACTCTTAACGGTTGTTGAGATTTTTCGTTTGGACCAAAGTGTTGGACCGGGCTAAAAATGGTCTGTCTGACATCTCAAAAAAATCCCAACAACAACAAAAAAGAACAGGAACCCACATAACCACTCTCACACCGAGCTAATTACCTCCCTGTGGTTGTTTGGTGGTGGAGGTGGATGAACACGCGGTGAGAACCTGGCGTGACTCGGCCCATCGCCTCAGAGCCGAGTGAGGTTTCTGAGGGCGTGACGCATCGGCTCAACAAGATCTGTTCTCAGGTCTGCTGGCGTGAGCAGGTCGCTATGTTGCTGTGTTTAGTTTGTTGGAGACGCACGACACATCACAATACGTCGTTCCATGTCGTCAACTCCGTTCTTATGGTTCTGTGTTCTATATCTCGTGAACGCCCGGAGGGAGTTTCTTCACATTTGGATCAAACGTCCTGAACTCAAGGATGAACTGATTGGAATTTGGTGGAGAAATGTCACCAAAACTAGTGTTTTTCGCCATCAAGTATGCATGTGCTAATTATGACAACTTCACACAAATGTCTTAATCAGATAAAATAGGATGAAGTGGTGACATTTTGGACATACATGGATGTTGGTGGAGGCTTTTCTGTTTGCGTTCCATTCATCCTCGTGCACTGACTCTGATAACAAGAGTAAGTTGTGAGGCTGGGGTTTCTTCAAAGGGTTTTTTATCGATGTTTTTTCTTTTCTGAATCGACAGAAGTCGTTGTATGCTGGACAGGATTGTAAAGCCCCTTGGGGTGAATGTGTGATATTGGTCTTATACTGTATGTGATATGTATCTGATATGTGATACATCTAATGTCGCCTCCCCACAGTAGACCTGAAGCGAGTTAAATGGTTTTAAACTTTCTTTAGATTTTTTTTTCCCGGTGACTGAAAGATATCATGTTGAGAATCGTCAGTGTCTGGAGATGAGCTTTGGGAAACCCTGATCTGTTGAGTTTTGTTCTCCCCCAGCCTGCTTCAGCACTTTAGGCAAAGCTTCACCTTCGAGACCTCTGCCTCCTCCTTCAGTCTGCCCCAGCTGAGGGGGGGTCAACTCCCTGTTGGTCCACATTGTGTGTGTGTGTGTGTGTGTGTGTGTGTGTGTGTGTGTGTGTGTGTGTGTGTGTGTGTGTGTGTGATGGTTGGTTGGTTGGTTGGTTGGTTGGTTGGTTGGTTGGTTGGTCTTGGCTTCAGCTTCAGACCTGGACAAAGCAGCCTGTGTTCAGAGACCAGCTGGAACACACACACATGTACGTTTGACTCTTACATTTGTGAGGACCCTCTTTGACATTATACATTTCCTATCCGCTGTCTGTAATGTTATCGTTAATCTTTACCAAGTTTTGACTCTTTTAAAAAAAGCGTTTAAGTTTAATTAAACTCACTTTTCTAAAGTTCAAGGTTATTGTCGCCGCAGAGAAACAGCCAGACCACCTTTTTCATGTTATAAAACATCTCGCACACGAAATAGAGAACATGAAATGTCTCGACAAAAAAAAAAAATTCTGCAGCTTTCCAAAAATGTAAAAGATGTCAGACATAAAATATAGGCTCTAATAATAAAATAATATATACACAAGTGAAGAAAAAAAAAAAAATGAACTTTTCACTTTCAAACTTTCACCTTTTTTTCTTTCTAAAGTGTTCTCACTTTCCAAAGTTCATGTTTATTGTCATCTGTATGGAAGCAACACGACCTAGTCTTTTGTAAAGAATGTCGCTGAAATAAAATATATTATGATATTATCACACAGAACGTAGAATGTCAATAAATGTCCTCACTTTCTAAGATGTTTACTACCTTCACCAAACAGTCTCCACTTTCCAGAAATGACTTTTTGCACTTTTTCTACCGTTGTCTTTTCTTAATCATCATGTATACGAGAAATCTGATTTCCATACAGACTGACATGAAATATCTCTTTGAAAGTATCTCGCACTCAAAGGAAAAACTTGAGATTTGTCTTCACTTTAAAATTTCCTCATTTTCGTCTCTTAAATTAGAAAAAAGACAAAATAACGGATAAAATATTTAGTTTAAACTTTCGGAGAATGTAAAAAATTAAAATAAATCTACCTTTTCTTGCACTTATGTAACCATGTGATCCTTGGTTTTCTGCAGTAAGCTTTTCCTAATCATCGCATTGACAAGAAACAAAAAACATTTTCCCAGAAATGTCCTCTTTTGTAAAGAACATTCGCAAAAGTAAAATAACTGATAGGATAAATATGTTATACTTTAACATTCTATATTGAAAATATAAGTAAAAATAATCTAAGTTTCTGACTCCTGCAGTTCACCTCAGAGTGAAACCGGCTCGACAATTCTCAAAATACAAAGAAGCAACTACTCTCCCTCTCTTTCTCTGTATCTCTCGCCCAAGGGCACGTCGGTCCAGTGTTCCTGCCAAAGTGTTTCCTGTTACTGACTCTGCGGCTGTCAGAGCCGAGTGAAAGATGGTTGGAGGCAATAAGAGAAGAGCTGGTCTGTCTGTCTGGACTCGGGCGGATAGTTTCCACTAAAACCTGACACCTTTTAAAACGGGACCAGTTTCATACCTCAAAACTGTGTTTTACCCTGAAGAGAAACGCAACGCATGCAGGTCTACTAGAGCGTGGACGGACTGAAAAAGAGACTTTTGATTAAAATTCTAGAAACTGTGCCGTTCATAGATTTAGATTTTCTTGAATTTCTAAATCTGCTACAAATCACTACCGCAGCAATACAAGCGCTTTGTGATCAGCTCAACTAAAAGGCTCCCTGTGCTCTAAAGTAGCACTTTTATAAGCAAGTCCTTCACTAAGTTCCAAATCACATACTTTATTCTTTTTTTATTTAAGTACATACTGTAGCTGTCCTTAAAAAGTACGTACTGTTTTACTGTTTATGTGCTGTATTGCCTTCAATGGACCTAAGAGCAGGAAAAAGCAGTGTAAGGCGTGTTCGTAAGGCTTTTGGCCTTAAAGTTTATATTAAATGTGAGAAAATGGAAACAAAAGTATGGAAAGTTTACTCTTCATATTAGTGAAACTTCAGAGTCCCTGAAAGGTCTGGAGTATGTTGAGAATAGAAATGTAAAGTGTGAAGTTCACTCTCAAAGGTCCTAAAATACTTTGACTGTTTATTTCCTTTCTAGAGTTTCATTCTAACGGGCATCATAAAGGTCTTAAAAACTTTGTGAAGACACTCTGCATAACCTACACATAAAAAACAAAAACAAGAACTCCTCATTGTTTTATGCGGACGAAAAGTCACCCGTAGAAACATTTCACTACTTTTGGCAAAGTACATTTTTAATTTCTTTATTTTTCCGTCTCACACTTTCTCCTACGTTTCTGATAACTCCACTTTTATTTGATTTATTTTTTGACAGCAGAGGCCTTTTCTTTTTCCGGAGGATCTTGTAGGAGTGAAGGACTTGAGTTCTGACTCCTCACCACCTGTAGCCATGTTGTTCGGTCTAAAAATACAGCGCGGCTTTGTTCTGGCAGCCTGAAACTTGGCACGGCAGCTCGCGCAGCAGCGCGGGCGATGCCCAGGGTTCAGCGCAGGGGAATTCACAAAATGTACATCCGCTCTAACCAGGAGAGGTATTATAGTTGGCATTATAGTCTGAGGGGTTTGGATTCGGGGAAGGACCGGGCCTCCTGGTTACTTAGGTTAAACCGATGAGGGCTTGTTTGTGGAGTTTGCCCTCTTTACTTTTGGACAAAGTTGGAGGATTAACTAGAAAAGTGGAGTGCGGAGCTCGACCAGGTGTGTCTGAACTGGGAGTACAGGCCAGGAATGACCGTGGAATGAAGGGGACAATGTGTAAGTTACATTATTATGGTGCAGCCAGAGCACAGGCTTTATGGAAACAAACCTCGGACACAGCTCAATGTAAAGCTGATGGTATTATTGCTGCTCCTGCTGTGTTAGAAAAAGATGGTAGTAAGTAGTTGTACCCATAGACTGTAGGAAGTGGACGTGGTCATGGTGACGTCACCCATTGGTTTGTGGACTGTCGTTATGATGAAGCCTCGAGTTCGATCATTTCAGGGTCGCCTTCTTGCATTTCGGCTAAGTAATTATTTAAATTTTTTTCATCTTTCTCATATTTAATACCAAAATCCAGGTTTTATTTCCTACAAAACTTAGAACAAAGAAAAATTTGACAAAGAAAAATGAGAAAATAAAGGACCTGTGAAGCATCACCTACTTACCACTCTTTAAATATAGATCGAAACTGGGGGAGTTTTCCCTGATCCGATGTGAGGTCCCGGGACAGGGATGTTATGTGTACAGATTGTAAAGCCCTCCGAGGCAAATTTGTATTTGTGATTTTGGGCTATATAAAATAAACTGAATTGAATGAACAACTCACACAAAAACTAAAATCTCAGGGGCGACTCCGTAAAAGGATTGCACCTTTTTTTTTCTCCCTGCGGCCGCTAAACGTGCTCAAATAATTAATCTTCAAAGCCCCGCAGAGGGTGAACCCTGCGCTGCCAAGGAAGTAGCATCTTGTTGCTTCTCTGATGGTCAGTGACACGTCCTCAGAGCAAACACTTAACAGTCAGACCAACCCGGTTTCTGAGGATTCAGCTTGAGCATATGTCATATTGTCATACAGTGGCTTGCAAAAGTATTCATACCCCTTGAACGTTTCCACATTTTGTCACATTTTGTCACATTACACGCCACAAACATAAATATATTTTATTGGAATTTTATGTGAAAGACCAACACAAAGTGTCACACAATTCGGTCAACATTCAATCATTCAGCAGTCATCAGGCAACTTCTGAAGGCAATTGGTTGCACTCAGAGAAAAGGGGGCTGAATAATTTTGCACACTGCACTTTTCAGTTTTTTATTTGTGAAATTTTTTTTAAAACATGTATAATTGTCTTTGTACTTCACAATTGTTTCAAAAAATTCCAATAAAATATATTTATGTTTGTGGCGTGTAATGTGACAAAATGTGGAAACGTTCAAGGGGTATGAATACTATTGCAAGCCACGACGTCGCTTTAGATCTGAGCCGCCGACCTCAGTGAAGGTTCACATCACAACTCCTGCTACTGAATGAATGACGAATTTCAACTGATGGAGCAGGAAAATGGTCTTTTTTTGCACGTCCCAGTTCTTTGAACAAGTTAACCGCTTCATAGCTTTAAAACAGTGTCGCTGCAGACGGTTTGTTTCTTGTGTCGAAGTCCGTTAAAAAAAAAAAAAAAACGTTTAAAAAAAAAATCATCTACTTCCTCCTTCCATCCACCCTTCTCTTCAGTCTCTGATTGTTCCATCTGCGTGCGTTTGACCTTTGACCTCTTAACGGTTAGTTTCTGGTTAACGGTTAGTCTCCCCCCATTTATGTTGGTGTGTTTGTTGTTTGCACGGATGGATTCTCTCTCGTTCCTCTGGTCTCTGTCTCCCCCTGCCTGTCTCTCTGCTGCCTTGCCTTCCTGTCTGAACGATGGGACGATAACCGCCTCCCTCTCTCCGGCCGTCTCTCCTGTGATGGGGGCTTTGGCTTCCTCACAACTCTTGAGCTTGTATCACACTCAAAGGTTTAAAGGCAGAGATGTAGTTTTTTTTTGGTCCAGTTTCCTGAAGAGGTTGCGAGTTCGAACCCCGCCGTTGGCAAACCGACTTGTGGCCTCCAGTAGAGGTCTTTAGCTCAGTGGTATGCTAAGTGTGTGCCAGGGATTTGTTCACATCCTTCTTTTTTTGTGTGGGTTTTGAACCCACACAAAAACCTCCATAAAAAATAGAAAAGTAACATTTTACTTAGTGTTTTCAAGCATATAAAAATGTAAGAAAAAAATTATAATTATCAGGACCATCGTTTAGAAATAAGCTCTGTTAATAATTAGCAGTTATGTTGCAGCTAATCACACCTCAACACATTTTCCCGCTCTTGAGTTTTCCAGGTATACAGACGTTAGAAATATTATGGAGAGATTAGTAACAGTAAACTGAGGTTTTAGATAAACTATTAATAAGAATAATACACTTTATTTATTCTTTATTCAGAATTTCAAAACAAGGTTACAAAGAGCTTTACATGGTCAAACCAGTAGCAACATTTCAGGACTATATAAAAATAAAATGGAAATGAAATACAAAAGTAATACATCGAAAGCAGTTCACATAATAAGATGACATGTTGGAAATAAAATGATGTACATTATGCTTGTTTCAAAGCATAGTGTTTTGAGTGATTTAAAAGATGTTACTGGTTTAGCAAGATCTCAGATCCTCAAGCAGAGCTCCAGAGCCTGATGAGGTTTGTGTTGTTTGACGACGTCGGTCTCCAGCTTCATGTAAGTCGATGGATGACTGTAATGTGATGGCGTTCCTCGTCTCTCTCTCTCTCTCTCTCCAGGACCCGCTGGATCCGGGTCGGTGCGTGATGGTGATACGGTCTCTGGTCCCCGGTGCCTCAGCGGAGCGCCACGGCGGCCTGCTCCCCGGGGACCAGCTGGTGTCGGTCAACCAGACCCAGTTGGACCCGCTCACCCTGGACCAGGCCTTGGAGGTCCTGAAGTCCGCCCCGCCCGGCACAGTCCGCCTGGGCATCCGCAAGCCTCTGTCGGTGGTACGTCGACGACTCCTTCTGGTTTCTCTTGAATTAAGTTTTTATTTTACATTTTTTCTCCAGGTGCTGCTGCTTCTTGTTGTTGTTGATGATGAGAGTCTGAACTGTTTGTGCAGGTGCAGGGACCAGAGAGGATCAGCCAGGGGTTCCTCAACACCGCACAACTGACCGTACCAAAGGTAACACACACACACACACACACACACACACACACACACACACACACACACACACATTTATGTAGGACACATGTAGACCCCCGTTCCCATCCTTTATAGTACCGTCACTAAGCGGTCGTTTTGTCTATATATTGTCTAAAGATTGTAAACACATGCAGGCTGGAACAAGAGAGACAGGAGAGAGAGAGAAAACCAGAGGAGATTGTTCTTTATTAAGTTTAAGTCTGTCCGTCTATCATTCTTGGTTGCGGGGAAATCTTGGTGCTCCATGATGCGGCGGTGTTTCAGACGATAGTCCGTAACAATCCATTAGAGTGGAGGCTGTCACGGCTCCAGATCAATGCTTTTAGGAATGACGTGTTCAACGACAGCGGGCAGGTGTTTTGCAAGTCTGAATACTTCCAGAGAAGGAGGTTCATTCACCACCTATGTCTTTCATCAGCAAGAGGAGCTAGCTCTGAATCCAAGGGTCTAGGGTTTACAATTACTCTTGACTCACGCGGTTTGCTTTTACGACGGTTTCGGCAACAAATACAAGTCATGTAATCGCTCTGAGCCCAGAGTGAACGAGCATAATCGATACAGAAGTTGCGCCACCAGAAAGTAAGGGTTGCCTCACTGTAGGCCGATATTCATCTCACACACACACACACACACACACACACACACATGCACACGTGCACACATGCACACGCACGCACATATAGGGAAGGAGATAGTCTGTGCTACAGCGCCGCCGCATTAAAACCTAATCGAACCGTACAGATTGCAAAGCCCTTATAGACATATTTGTGATTCTGAGCTTTATAGATAATGTGAACTTGAGGAAATTCTCCAGGAAAAACACCAGATCTTTCAACACAGACTGGTTTTCTCTCTCTCTCTCTCTCTCTCTCTCTCTCTCTCTCTCTCTCTCTCTCTCTCTCTCTCTCTCTCTCTCTCTCTCTCTCTCTCTCTCTCTCTCTCTCTCTCTCTCTGAGATGTTAATCAAGTCACTCAAGACTAATTGGACCATTAAAATGTTCGCCTCTCACATTTATCTCTCCCTTCCCCCCTCTTCCTCCTCCTCGCTGCCTCTTCCCTCCATCTTCCACAGTTAAATCTCTCCCCTCTTTCTCTCTCTCTCTCTGCCCTCTTAACCCACTTCAGTCTGCTTTATTGGTCCGGATATCAGACGTGCAGCGCCGCCAAGGGGTTTGACTATAAAGAAAAGTAAATAGAGGAATAAATGGATGTAAATAAATATGTGCAGCATGGCGTGGATGAGAAGTGGGTGCAGAGTTCACACTGGATTTTATCTCTGTGGAAGGCTGAATGTATGTATCTCTCTGCTGCGAAGCAAGACGACACCAAAGCTGGTAACTGGTGGAAGAAAACCTGATGTGACAAATACTTCACTGGCAGAGATAATTACAGTTCATATATGAAATCTTAAATGTTTTGCTTATTGGTTGTAACGTCCCCTCTGGGGTTTTATTTACAGAAATAGAGCCATAGAGGAAGTATAAACTGTGACATTGCATCATCTTTGTTAGTTAGTAAATAATAATTTAATTTACATTATTCTACAAAGTAGATCCTCACTGATGCTGACTGTCTGTTCTCCACCAATATTACTTTTTCTTTTGTTCAGGATCCCTTGGATTTTCAAAGAATTGTGGCTAAGATTAACATAATTTATCGGCAGTGAAGTGACACAGAAACTTTATTAATATAATCTCCTAAATAATAATACTTTGATTTTATATAGCGCTTTTCTGAATACTCAAAGACGCTTTACATACATTCACCCACTGATGAGAGGAGCTACCATGCAAGGTGCCACATCAGGACTATCTAACATTCTTACACCGTAGGCGCCGCTACGGGAACAATTTTAGGGTTAAGTTTCTTGCTCAAGGACACGTCGACATGGGCTAGCGGAGCCGGGGATCGAACCACCGATCCTCTGATTGAAGGACGACCCTGCTCACCACTGAGCCACAGTCGCCCCGAAATCACCTCAAACGCGTGTTTGACATTGTTTTATCATACTTTTCTTTTGTTAGAATCAAGAATTCAGGCACGAAGAAATTTGCTTCTGCGACCCACAAATTCAGTTTTCAATTTGTTTTAGCAAAAGCGGTTACTGCACCTCATAGCTGAACTGTCCATGCAATCTGTTGTGATTGTTGTGGTGTCCTGCAGACAGACAGACATCGGAAACACCATCTATGTGTCACGAAGTTCAAAATGTACCATCAGCAGTTTGGTCTCCGGGTTGCTATGAACTCAGAAAGTCACGTTTTCTTTTCTGCATTCAAATCTTTCTCTCCATTTTTTTTTTTTCTCCATCTCACCTCCGTAGTCTTTCCTCCTCTTCCTTCATCTCCCTTTCTCTCTTTCACCTCCTTCCTTTCCTCTGTCATCTCTCTTCTCTTCCATCTCCTCCTCCCTTTCACCTTCTCTCACCCTCTCTCTCTCTCCTTAATCTCTCCTCTCCCTCCTCTCTGTCTCTGCGAAGCTGCTGACTCAGCAGGATGGCTGGATGGTATAAAGTGCTCTATCAGCTCAACCAGCAGCATCTCTCTCTTAAGTGAGTCGGGGGGTGGGTGTAGAGGGGCTGGGGGTGGGGGGTACTCTGAGGACACTTTGGTCCTCGAGCATCAGTACACTCAAGTACTGCAGGACTCAGGAAATACTACTGCGGTAGTGTTGAGTTGAGGACGGAGATGATCGTCCAAACTATTCCTAGTTCATGAAGTAAGACCTCTTTGCCGTTTGCTTTACGTGTTTGGCACGGCGCTGTAGAAATGTTACAAAAATAGAATATTAATATTAATATATTTCTTTCTGCACACGGAAGTCTGTAACGAATGTGGATCAGCTGACAAACAATGGTTTTAGTTGTGAGACTCCATGAAATCCTCTCCAAACAGCTGTTTGTAGAGGGAAAATGCTCCAAATTGTTATTAATCTTCAGTCAATTGAATTATTCAGAACAAGTAAGTCTCCTTAAGATCCTCATCCTAAGGGGGTATAAATCTTAACAACTTGAAAGGACAAGATGATAATATGGGTGGCATAAATTTGAATGCACAAGTTATTATCTTGTACATTTTGAATGATATATATATATATATATATATATATATATATAATACTCAACTGTACTCTACTGCAATCTCCAGTGTACTCACCTGTACTCTACTGTATTCTTGTGTTTTACTGTACTTTGTGTTCTCTACTATCTTCTCTTGTGTTCTCTACTGTACTCTTTTGTGTACTCTACTGTACTTTGTGTTTTACTGTACTTTGTGTTCTACTGTACTCTTTTGTGTTCTCTGCTGCATTCTTTTGTTTCCTCTACTGTACTCTTTTGTACTCTGCTGTGTTCTATTGGACTCTTTTGTGTACTCTACTGCACTCTGCTGTGTTTTACTGTACTTTGCTGTTCTCTCTACTCGCTCTGCTGTGCCCTACAGTATTCTGCTGTATTGTACTGTACTTGTGTTCGTTTCCCTGTGTTCTACTGCACTCTGTTGTGTTCCACTGTGTGCTTTACGTTCCTCTGCTGTGTTACTTTCTGTCCTCCTACAGTATCTGCTGTCGCCGTCCTCTGTGCAGCCGTTTTATTTCCTGTTTTATATGCAGCCCATTTGACTGAAGAGGGTTTTTCACAGCCCACAGGTCTCTGATGGGTTTCCATAAAGACAGCCGGGTCGGCGCTGTCACTTTGCCGCCAGATCGTTCTCGGTCACGCCAGCCCGCTGACCAGAGAGAGACCCCTGTTACACAGCCACACCTCGTTAACTTTCAGAGGTCATATGTAGAAGACTGCTGCTGCTGTAGTTACAGGCTGCGATTACATTCTTTTGATCATCTTTGTGCAGATAAAGAGCTGCAGCAGTTCAAAGCCAGTCAAACACGGATAGAGGAGCGAAAACAACCGGATTTACAGGCAGCAAACAGCCATCAACCTTTATGGTTGTTGTAAAAGAGCCGTCTGCTGTCCATACCGCACCATGTTCACTCCGAGTCTTTTTACTGTTGATTTTATTGATTATCACCCACTTTGGACAGTCATCTGAATTTCAGAAACGTTCATGTCTCCTTTTTAACGGCTAAATAAACGCAGGCAATTAACAAGGAATAATGCTGTGTTCACACCGAATGCGACACGATTTTGTCGCGCGACCAGATTACATGCGAAGTCAATGTACAGACGCGACAGGTTGCGAAGGCACGACATTTCTGCCGGGCGATGCGTTTGAGGCGGCGCGAACAGAGCGAAGGACGAGAGTTGAAATTTCCCAACTCCAGTGACAAAATCGCGTGAGTCATAGTTGCGTCAGCCAATCAGCGTTGATAATCAGCGTTGAGAAGCTCCGCCCGTCACCACCGCCGTCTTGCCGTTGCTGAATCAACTGTTGCTGCTCCGCCTGAAGTAGCGCTGGTAGCGGCCGTCATTCAGACGCTGTTGTGCGACTACGGATAATATTATGAACCCAGACACGATGGAGTTTGATGTTGGTGATGATGTATGTGGAATTTACACAACAAGTATAAAGCAGAACTAGTGGTTATTTCCATGGTGGATGAAGGAAGCGGTATCCGTTTTACGGAGATAAGCCAGACGCAGTTCCTGGAGGAGTCGGTGAAATTCACCGAGCTGTGTGCGGCTACGAGTGGTGTTATGAACCCAGACACGAGGGCGTTTGATGTTCCGACATTTTTGGGACTTCCACAACAAGTATAAAGCAGAACTAGTGGTTATTTATTCCATAGTCGATAACGGAAAAGATAACTATTTTTCACGGAGAGAAGCGACGGCGATAAGCCACGCCCCCTTTGTCGAGTCGCGATTTGTCTTTGTCGCATTTGGTGTGAACTAAACTGAAGCGGTAAGCGCAACGCGACAATTCGTGTCGCGTTCGGTGTGAACACAGCATAAGTGTTTGCGCTTCCGCTACGGTGGACAGCCGTCCACTTCTTTGAGAACGTGTTATCTCTGGAAGGCATGGGGGATTCTTCTTTCTTCAAATTGGGCATAAACATTCACCTGGAGTCAATGAACTGATTATATTTTGGTGTTCAAAGGTCAAGGTCACTGTGACCTCACGTCTTGGCACAAACTTCCATAAGACTTAATTTATTAGAATTCGGTGGTCAAAAAACACACGTTTGGCCATATTGCACACAAATGTCTAATGGGATAAAAAGATGACCTGATGACCTTTTGGACCGACATTGAGGTCAACTGCAACATGACTGGTTGGCGGAGACAGTAATTCTAGTTTGTAAGTGTCTGGATACAGTTTGTAAAAGTCCTCACACCTTTCAGCCCACATTTCCCATTGGATTGTCAGAATAGTAAAATATCCTCAATAAATATAACGTAAATAAAATAATACCACACAACCAACACAATAAATAAAATGGACTCTCAGGCTCTGTTAGCCATAATGCGCAGTGTCTGAGTCAGATAATGGGAGGGAAAACTCCTGCTGTTCATTCCAGCATCATGTTGGCTAAACTGTTTGTGATATTCTTATGTAAACAAACACGCATGTAAGAAACAATGTGTCAGTAAAAATGATCGAGGTCACGTCCATACGTACATCATATAAGTTGATGACGTAAAATTAATCAAGGTCACGTCCGTATATTGTCGGATAAGTCGATAATGTAATTATAGTGACAGGCCTAATGCTACCTACACATTCTAAAAATGTTATCCAATAGTTGGTAATATGTCAATATGCTTATGTTTCAATATTCTGCATATCTTTTTAACTCTTTGACCATTAGCCAAAGACGCCACATTATATTGGGAGTGTTCCACTGACATGTTATGGTCAAAACGTGCAAAGCAGTTGGTAGATAAATCAATAAATAAGCGTTGTGGTTATAGTACAGATGCCTCCAGATGTGGTCTAAATGGAAGTTTTTCCAGATCCAAATCACATTAATACCAGTTAGAGATTGCGTTTAAAACACAAACCAGGCACAAGAGCTAGTCCCCAATTACCATTGATCAACATTTTAACGATTGGACCGTAGATGGCCACCACGGTAAAACGAGTCCAGAACCCAACGTGCAGCAGCGCACCGCCTCGCCGAAATGCTGCAGAGTGGCTGAAGCGACCGACTCGTCATCTCAACTGTCCTCATCGTCTAATGGCAGAGATATTAAATGACAGCATCTTTTAATCTTATGAATATGAGGCCAGGCAGTCACGGCCAATACACATCAGTCTGCAGAACATCCTGTTAGCGTTATGAGCTCTCTGCCGCTGCCGCCGTCTGCTCCTCACCTCCATTATACGGCCGTGATGGGCCGGCTTCCCAGGCCCAAATTAAAAGAAGAGGAAGAGAGTCCTTGACGATGAGGCCTCGTCGATGGAAATTAGCCTAAGTGTTGTCATTAATATTTCCCAGCGCGCGGGCTAATGTCTGCATCGTAATGTTAAGAACAGGATATCCCCCTTAGTATCTGCTGAGGAAGGCTCTTTGGGGAGTTGGAGAAAACCTTTATGTGTTCAGAGATGAAGGCTAATGTTCAAAGTAAGTCAAGTTTTAGATTTAGTGTCGGGCTGCGTTTTTTTTTCTTCAGTTTAGTTCCTTCACTGAGGAGACGGCTCCAAACTCCTGGGTCCTACAGTCTGACATTTACAGGAGTCCTTTCATTTAGCTGACGTCCAGGTTGTCCTAGATGTACAACCAAAATTAAGCAAAAACAACAAGCTCCAGTGGACTGATGGAGCTGTTTGGCTGACAAATGGGTGGTTTTGGGATTTTTCCTGATTAAGCTCTAAAATCTCCTCGGGCACCGTCTCAAAGCAATGTTCTTCATGCTTTCTAACGTCATTTTAAAGTATTAAGAAGATGAAGAAGAACAAACTGGTAAGAGTTGACAAGTGTCAGTATTCAGTGCCTTCCAACGGATGACTGGGTGTGCGTTTCCTTTGGGTTTTTGAAGAGCATTTTGCCCTCCAGGTGACCTCTTACTCAGGAAGACTTTTTTTCCGCCACCATCCTTCTGCTGTGACCTTTGACCCCTTATGGATATCTGTTGTTGTTAAAGTCTTTGTTTATATTTCAGGGTTTCGGCGATGGCTCCATCCTGCCAGAAGACCTTCGTCAGGAGGAGGAAGGGGAAGAAGAGGAGCCGGAGCTTATCCTGGACGGAGGTCTGCCTCGCTACTCCTCCTTCCCCATGACCTCCAATCTACTGCCTGCGGAGGAGGGCAGGGAGATGGCCGTGGACGAGGATTTGGAGGATTTGGAGGAGGTGCGAGAGGAGGAGGAGGAGGTGGTGAAGATGCAGGAGGAAGTGGAGGAGAGCGTGGGCTCCCTCCCCAGGAGACCACCTCCGTCTTGGGATGAGTGGAAGCTCACCTCCAGCCGGTCCAGTAGAGCCGAGGAGGTGAGGGTGCGTTAGAGACGTAACTGACATAAAATAAAGCTTAACCTTTCCTGCAAATGTATTAAATTAAAAAGCCAGGAAAGGCAATCCTGGAAATCTTTTATTGTGAAAGAAACTTCTGTGGAGAAGAAAAAACATGGAAATACAGGGCATATATAAATGGGAATGACATGCAAAAGATCCCTTGAGTGGAATCACACCAGGAACGTTGTGGTTATATGACAACACTCATATGCCACCAGAACGTTAGCATCTCTTTCCATTTGAAGATCTCAAAACATGACAAACTTGCAATTGTTCTGAATGGAATGTGTGTGTTTTAAACTGTATGTGTATTTGTCACACACATTTATGTGTAAGAAGCAGCAATGTATCAGAGAAATATCGATGCTTCCTTTTAATATTAACATTTTCTGCAATTTAATGACGTTTTAAAATGTTTTTAATTCAGTCTTTGACTGTTTTCAGGGGAAGCAGGAGGAGCTCAGCGAGAGAGAGGAGGAGGAAGAGGAGGAGGAGGAGGAAGACCAGCAGAGATCAGACCACGAAAGCATTGTGTCCATAGGAAACCTGATTATTGGTGAGAAACAGAATTTTAAAGAACATTTTAATCATACACAAATATTTGTTTGTTACAGAAGCCGGGGAGCACCTGGTGAAGTAATTGAGTCGACTTTGAGAAGACATATCTTACCTAATACATGACCCTAAGCTTTTTACCACAACATGTCAGAGTTTAATTTCTTTTTTAGTATGACATGATCGTCATCTTTGGCCTCCCAACACCCTTAAACATTAGAACATAGTAACATTAGTCACTGGAATGCATTTGTGTGGGGTAGGCATCCAAAGCCACGACGCGACACAGCGCTGCAGGTATGCGTCGAACTTTCAAAATAAAAGAGAAAGAAAGGGGGAAAAAAAACAAGCTCTTTCAGTTCTTCTTCTGCAGTGGTTTCACGGCTCCGACTGGAGAATTAGCACCAAGTAATATTGACACGACGGCAGTGGACAGAGACAAGACTTCGTTCATGTTTTATTTTGAAGATAATTCTTTATCAGTTGATAGAAACATGGCTGCAGAGGGAGAGATGGTTTGTGTTTGACATCCTGCTGAACTGACTTTACTAACGTGTGTGTGTGTGTGTGTGTGTGTGTGTGTGTGTGTGTGTGTGTGTGTGTGTGTGTGTGTGTGTGTGTGTGTGTGTGTGTGTGTGTGTGTGTGTGTGTGTGTGTGTGTGTGCGTGTGTGTGTGCGCAGGTATTTCAGATTCCAGAGACAGTGAAGCAGACTCTGAACTCACGCTGACAGACACCGACACAGAGTCAGTATCTACTGCACCTCCCCATCCACCATCACCTCCTCTTTCTCCTCCTCTTGCTTTCCATAAGTCACCTCCTCTGTCTTGTCCTCTTGCTTTTCCTCAGTCACCTCCTTTGTGTCCTCCTTATTCTCTTCCTCTTGCTTTTCCTCAGTCCCCTCCTCTTTGTCCTCCTTATCCTCTTCATCTTCCTTTCCCTCTGTCACCTCCTCTTTGTCCTACTCCGTCTCTTCCTCCTGCTTTCCCTCCATCACCTCCTCTTTGTCCTCCTCTGTCTTGCCCTCTTCCTTTCCCTCTGTCACCTCCTCTTTGTCCTCCTCTGTCTCTTCTCCTGCTTTCCCTCCATCACCTCCTCTTTGTCCTCCTCTGTCTCTTCTCATGCTTTCCCTCCATCACCTCCTCTTTGTCCTCCTCTGTCTCTTCTCATGCTTTTCCTTCATCACCTTTTCTGTCTCCTCCTCCTCTTTATTATCTCCTCTGTCATCTTCTCTTACTCCTCCACCTCCTCTCTGTCTCCTCCTCTGTCATGGTAAACTGGTGTATACTGGTACTGTATGTGTGTCTTGAGCATTTGGTTTGTTCTAATTAATCAGATTGTTTCTTGATAAACATATTTAAGTCACCTCCTCTTTCTTATTAATGTCGTAATAGTAACAAGACACAAAGCCTTTATTTATTATCTTTCATTTTCAGTAGGGCTGGGGGATGAGGCCCAGATCAATAAATAGTCTACATGAAATAACACATGGGGAAGCCTATTTTGAACTAAAGTGCAAAATAGTCTGAAAAAAAGGTAATCTTCTCTGCTCCACATTAGTGAATCACTTTGAACTGAGTGGTGATGTAAAAACCAAACCCACAATCATTGAAAGATGACCCCTCAGATTATTTCACATCAGAATTTCTGAGAAATCTGTTAGTATATGTTTATTATTATCAGTTCAGACGCTGTAATTGTGTGTCACGATATCTCGAGATACGGTTTCATCACAGCAGACGTGACACAAGTTTAAGGTTCATCCATATTTGTCTTTGCCATATTAGTATGGCTGCACAAATCTGTCTGATGGCATCATATGTACGAGACACGCCACCATCAAATTCAGCGTGACAGATACGATTCTTTGGGACCTTCGCTAGCTCTGAGTTTAAGCAACAGTTGGCTGCACAGCATGATAACTGATCCGGTTAATAGAATAAAGACAAACCTACTTTTCGGCTCATTTTGCTCGATCTGCCCCCAATTCTTGCATCTGATTATGAGAAGTCAATGGGTGAAAAATATTTTTTGTTTTTTTTTGTTCTCTCTCTGTCTCTCTCTCTCCATGGAGGTCCGTCAGGACGATTGACACCGAGAGAAGGAAGAGGCGGAGCCAGGGAGGAGCCTCTCTACCAATCAGAGGAGGCCACGGGTGAGGAGACAACGGCATCCTCCAGTTAGAATGAGCAGCCGCAGAAACCCTGTCGCTAACTCTTTGTGTGCGTTCACAGCGACCTTCCTGAAAGAGAGGAGGGCGAGGGAGAGGAAACGCCGGTCTTCAGTCACTGGGGACCCCCCCGCAGGTACCGCATATAACCAACGTGGCGTTTTTGTGTTTGGTTTGTTTTGTCCATTTTCTAACCGCTTGAGCGACGCAACCACACATAATTTCGAGGTCATTTTCGGGCATTTCTTGTACACATTCTATTCGCAGCCGTTTAGAGGCATAAACACAGATCTGAATTGTTTGTTGTTTAACTTTTCCTGGGATCAACAAGAGTCAACAAGGTTTTCTCTTACATTTCATACAGTAAGTAATCTAAACTATTCATGCTAAAAACATTAAAACTGTGCCAACACTTTTTAAAACGATTATTAGATTGATTGATTTGATTATCATCAAAGTAAGCCTATTTCATGTGTTTAATTTCCAGGCCTTTCTTGAAGAACCTCTTCAGTTGCTTCCTATATCTTTTGTTGCAGAGCCTTTAAATATATCACACAGCAGACTGTCCCACTGAGATATGGCGCTATACATCACTGTTGTTTTCATAGCATTGGCCTTGGGTTGGGACCGGGCGGCAACCTCTGGTTCTGCCGAGTGAAGCCGACACAAAGTGTCTTAGAACTTGCATTCTCTCTAATGTCCATCAGGGGGCGACTCCTGTGAATGTATGGAAGTCTATGAGAAAATGATTCTACTTCTCTCTTGACTTATTCCTTCAGTAAACACTGTAAATATGAGTTTATGGTCTCAATCTCTAGTTTCAAGTATTCTTCAAAACAGCATGATGTTCATTTTGTAAATTATGGTCCATTTAGAGTCAAATAGACCATAAAGCAGGGTATGCTTTAGGGCGGGGCTTACTGTGATTGACAGGTTGCTGCCTTTACCAGAGCCACATACGCCATCTCTACGTCACTCCTCCCAAATTCCAACTGGTAACTTCACTTCAGTGATTGCAAAAAACAACATGGCAACGGCGAAATTGAGGCTCAAGGCTTCAAAATATCAGTTCACAAACCAATGGGTGACGTCACGACGACTACGTCCACTTCTTATATACACACTTTATGTTGGGACCCCTCCTCACCTGCCTTGTTTTACCCCTGTGAGAGGAGTTCACTTGAACGTGTTCAGTCACAGCCCAAATGTTCAGTTGTGACACTGAGGTCGATCTTTCCAACGCAGCCGAACAGCGCAGGGAGAAATTGAACGCATTTATGGGTCCTTAGGTTCCATTAACACACAGTATGCTTTATTCAGACACTTAACAAAGACCAGAATCGGAACTTACTCTGTCAGACATCCACCGGACCTCCGCATCCACCATCACCTCCTTTTTCCTTTTCCTTTTGTCTCCTCCGGTCATCTTCTCTTACTCCCTCCATCACGTCCTCTGTTGTTTCACTGTACTGTGTCGCCCTCTTCTGGTTACATTTGTCACAGTATACTGGTTTATACTGGTATGCATGTGTGATAAATTGTGTTCTGCAAGCATCAGTCTGTTCTTCTCCTTGATGTATAAAACGCTGAATAATCACCAAAACATACTTAGTAAAACGAACAGAATTTGGAATACCAATAAAATCTTGTAGCCATGTGGTAATAAAGAGTTTATTCTGCCCCTGCAGGGTGGAGGTGTGGCCAGAGGAGGGCCAGTCTTTGGGTCTGAGCATCGTGGGAGGTCGCCATGTCATCAAGCGTCTGAGGAACGGCGAGGAACTGAAGGGAATCTTCATCAAACAGGTTCTAAAGAGCAGCCCCGCCTCCAAAACGCAGTGCCTGAAGACCGGAGACAAAATCTTGGAGGTAGGGCCGCGCCTAATACCTGGGCCTCATACCCGGATCTACAGTTTGAACACCCGGGATAAACATCAGACAACGTTGCAATATGAACCCAAACACTGTATTCCCCTCGTGTGTGTGCAGGTGTCAGGCGTTGACCTCAGAGTGGCCAGTCACGAGGAGGCGGTCAATGCCATCAAATCAGCCCCGAGTCCCGTCGTCTTCATCGTCCAGAGCCTGTCAGCAACTCCACGGGTACTAGCACACGCACGCACGCACGCACACGCACACACCGTTAAACAGTATTACAGGAGGAGGAGACGGGGATATCATCTTTTCTACACTCGCCTGTAATTTAACTCATCGTTCAGGACTTGTTTAAGCATGGTGACATTACCAGATATTATGGTCTGTAATTAACACGGACTTAACGTGCAGGAGAAAGCAGTAGAGCAGTATTTCTCAAACTGTGGGGCGCAAGGGGAAATGCAGATTTTTTTTTTATTGAGAATTTCACATATTACAAAAGTACACAGACATGCTTTTCTGCTGTTGCCTCGTCTAAGCTCAACATTGAGCATGAATTGAGATTGGTCGTATCAACCCTGCAACCCCGTTTGAAAAAGATTTGTATTGGAAAGCAGGCTCATTGCAGCCACTAATACTGATACAACGGGATGGCTCACACACATCAGCACAAATTTAGTTTGTTTTGCAAAAAAAATGCTCATTGTTTTTGCACAATAAGCAATTTTATCGTCATAAATCACTCAGTGACACGTGAACAAACACAAAGCCATGAAACATACATTGTATCAGTGTGACTAGAGAATATAATTTTCTCAGATGTCCATCCAGAATAAAAATTCCATAAATTCTTTTGGAAAACACATAACAATAATATTTTCAAGTTTTTTCTTCAGTATCAAAGTAATTTGGGGATAGTCGTCCTGGACTCACTGCAAACAGGAGCAGCTAAATGCTAATTCAGCATACTTTTTATTATTAAAAATGTTTGTTTATATTTGTTCGCAAATATGCCTTAGTGTTAGTAAATTAGCATCTATCAGATTAGAAAAAATAACAACATTTTTTACTTCCATCTTCTCAATAAAGTACAAGGACGTCGCTCCAGACGGGATTTCAGAGACAAACAGGAAGTCACTGCTGAAACCACGACTGTAAAAATCAGTGACCAGTGTAGGTGATGTTAAAATCGCCCCACCTCCCCTACAGACATACATCCAGTTGGGGTTTAAGAGACACACACACACTGAGTGCACACACAGATTACAAACGCATAACGTGGTACGCACTCTAGCCTCAATGTGTGTGTGTGTGTGTGTGTGTGTGTGTGTGTGTGTGTGTGTGTGTGTGTGTGTTTCAGCCTGTGTCTCTAATCGCTTCCAGCTACAATAAACACAAAGGACGGAGGACAGAGTCTCCGGTAAGAACAGGAACTAATCCTCACGTTCGGTTTCGTGCAATAGTCTATGTTGGTGTGTTTTTGGAGCACACTTCTAAAGCTTACAATTAACAACTCGCTGAGCTCTGTGGAAAACATGGGTGAATGTCACAGTACTTCCTCTTGTCTCTTCTGTCTTCATCTTTAAATTACTCACAAACAAAACAAAAACGGTCTAACTATCTCGTCTTTCCAATAGCATCTAACTGCCCGGTCCAGTCCAGCAGAGGGCGGCAGACACTCAGCACACTGAACTCAGAACTCTCACAGTGTATGTTTTCCATTGAATAGTTTACTGGTTTCCTCCTGCAGACCGCCGCTGCAGCCCTGCCCCCTCCGAGACAACCCCCGCCCTACAGATCGCCCAACCAATCGGAGCAGGGCTCGAAGTCGGACCTGGAGCAGGCCAAAGGTCAGTACACACATTTATGGGAAGGTATCTGCTCTTAGGGAGCAATAACCACGCTGACGATCATTAGGAGGGAACGGGAGGAGCGACTCTGCCCGGCTCAGCTTCACGTTCTGTTCTCCAGGGTGCGTTCACAATCCGGAGTTCAAACTAAAACTTCCCGCATATAAACATGAGGGCGAAGCTCTCAGCAGAATAAGAAACAACCCGCAGGGCCCAACCTTTAATTACTGTGATTGAAATAATGTTTATTTTAGGTTTTCTTTTAATCAAATCTGGTAATGATTTAGATTTTTATAAGAATATTTCTTGTCTGGGATCATTCAGCACTGTGCTTCAGATCAAAATATCTCAACTAAAGGTCAGATTGACGTGAACGTCTAGAGGGAAAAAACAAACAATCATGTTGTAAAAAATGAACAATCAGACTCAAATAAAAGTATTCTGAACAAATTCAAGCCTACAATGTGTTCGATATAAGACATAAAGGTGTAGAAGTATGGCTGAAATGAGTAATGAATACCAATTCATTCATGCAGCTCTGTTTAAACACAGTCACGTCCGCTCTCATATCATAGCTGCGATGTTACGATGATGAATGATCAGCTTCTTCTGAAGTAGATGAGCATCAGGTTTTAGTGAAAACGTAATGCCACCTCACACTCGCACTCAAATTACCTATAGCCAATTATAGTTTGATGTATCTGTACCTGTCATAATGCAGTCTGATTTATCTTCGTCTACTAAGATACTTTTTTTTCCCACCGGAAAGTCCATTGACTGTGTGAATCTATATTTTTCTTAACATGAACACTCCAGTACATTTCAATAAATAAAACTAATCAAAGATACATTTGATGAATGAGCAGCTGTCTCGCGGCGTTCCCTCATGATTGACCAGAGGCTCCTGTCCTCACACCTCTGATGCTTGTCCCTCTCCTGAGAAGCAAAGAGCAACACTTCTAACATTTCAGAGAATCATTAGAATGCGCGGAGCCTCACCGGAGTGTCTGCTTGTTGGAAGACATCCAAAACAGAGGAAGCTGCTGTCTTTCAATAACCTACTTGGTTTTATTCAATAAAAATGATAAATGGTTCCAGGTATTCAAACCAAATAAAAATGAAAAAGCCGTACTAAAGTGCCACTGCTTAAGTCTGCAATGAGGCTGATATATATAGATATATATATATATATATATATATATATATATATATATATATATATATAAGCACACAAAAAGACAAAAAAAACACACACTAAAAAATACGTTCTTTTCTTCCCTCATATTCTGGAGCTGAGTGTTTCCAAGCTCGCTGAACTGCAGGTAGAACTCACTCATATGGTTTCTATGAGTCTAAGTGTAGCGTGTCCGCATGATTAATGTGATTTAATTATTTAACAACTGTCCATTGTATCGGAATCTAGTATCCCAAAACTCTGCTCATGAATCAGTCTCTCAGTTTCTTAAAATATATTTCCTTGATGTAGGGAACAAAACGGGAATCAGAATAGGAGTTGACCTCAGACCTGGTGTGTGCATCTGTGACGCTAGAGAGAAGAACATCTGTAGAGTTTCAACGGCCCACATATTGGTAACTTTCTAGGACTGGGGATGAAACTATCTCAAACATTTTCCCTTTTAAAATCTTCCACAATACAATTATATTTTTTATTAAGTTAATTGTAAATCCGTTTTCCTCTTCCTACAAACTCACAAGGGGAACAGCCAATAAATTGGAGGCTCCGACATTGCCCACTCTGCTACTCTTCTCGTTTGATAATGGAATCATTTCATCCTCTTAGTTAGCGTAGGACTAACCCGGAAGTGGTTAGCAATGTACTTTCCTTTCCAAATCTTTTACGTTTTCTGGGGCACCAAATCCTAAGAATATTAATTCACGAATCCTGCCTGGGTTACTCGCTTCATAGCTCCTTCCAGTAGGCCAAGGTTTCCTTCCTCGTCATTGTGTGTGAGAAGTAGATATCCTCGACGTAAATTTAGATTGGGAGGTCTTTCAGCACTTCTTCCATGAGGGATTAAAACACATTGCCGAAGTTTTTTTAATCCTTGTGGGAGGACCGTCCCACCATAGTACTGTCCTTTCCACGTGAATGCTGGATTTTGGCTAGATTGGGACTGACTTGAAACCATTGGCCAAATCAATGGATGATTTCCATTTTTTGTTCTCTAAATTCCCGACTGTGCGTGAGGCATTGATCAGGGATGTGGAGTCGGAGCAGGATCTCTTGATTAGAGCTATCAGATCGTGAATCGTGGACGTTCAGGTTTGCCACGCCCATGATTAAGGTATTAGTAATGGCGTTTTAATTTGAGATGAGATCACTGGGCTCTAAATCCACGAGGTCTCCCAAGGGGCTTCTGTGTGTATTTGTATCCTCTGATTGTCTTCACCTCCAGCAAGGCTCTGTCTGGCTTGAATAGGCTACTCTGTTCAACGCAACTATTTACTCTTTACTCCAAGCTCTTTAATTACATCTCAGTTTTGGTTATGTTAGTTGTATCACTTTTTACCTTCAGATCAAATCAATTGTATGACATCAGTCATGTCTTTTGATAGAAAAGGTTACTCATCTAGTTTGGCCAACAGGCTTCGCACTAAGGTTTTTCCCAGATGGGCCTTACACTAGGTTACTCTTTTAACCATCACTGGGGTCCCTGTTCAGGCGCAATGTCGGCTGATTCTGATAGGCTTCAAAATCTAACACATCAAGTGTCAATCTGAGCACAGTTTAGGAGCCTAGGCCAACAGTTTCTAATTGCTATGTATCCATTCACAAGGACCTCCTTGTGGGCTGAGTTCCTAGTCCTACTACCTGCCTAGCTGCTAGGTTGTGAGGTTTATTCAAGAATTTTCGCAATGCACTAGAGCGCCGGGGGTTGAGTGAGAATAAGAAATTCCTTCTCGGGAAATATTAGCATCTAACAGAGGGCCCAAGGACGGACAGGGGTAAGGCAAGTTTAGTTGGAGCCGGTGACACCAACAGACTTAACAAGATAGTTAAGAAAGCCGGCTCCATCATTGGCTGCAGGCAGGAGTTTCTGGAACAGGTGGTGGAGAGGAGGACGCTGAAGAAACTTTTGTCCATATTGGACAACCCGGACCACCCTCTCCACCACCTACTGCAGGGTCAGCGGAGCACTTTCTCGAGGAGATTCCTCACGCTCCGCTGCAACAAGGACAGATACAGGAGAACATTCCTGCCAACGGCATTACGGCTTTATAATAAATCACCGCTTGCCAGATCCTCTGACTAACCACATGTATATATATATTTTGCACAATCCCAGCTATTTTTATTTTATTATTATTATTATTATTTTTATTATTATTGTATATATCTTTTATCTTTCATCCTGCTGTTTTAATTTATTTTGTTGTAAGTTGCTGCTACCCCGACACCAAATTTCCCCTCGGGGATTAATAAAGTATATATTCATTCATTCATTCATTAGCACATTTCAACAACAAGGTAATTCAAAGTGCTTCACATAAAACCATAAAAGCATCAAAACATAATGCAGAAGAAAACAAGATTTAAAAACAATTAAGAACATTCATTTTAAAACAGTCAAAAAGCAAGAAATAGAATAAAAGTTGCAGTGCAGTTTAAGAAATAAAATGCAGTAGTGAGATGCAGAAATTGATTAATATCCTTGAATCTGGTTCAATTAAAGCAAACAGAAAAGTCTTCAATCTGGATTTAAAGGAGCTGAGGGTCTCAGCAGACCTGCAGCTTTCAGGGACCTTGTTCCAGATCTGTGGAGCAGAAAAGCTGAACGCTGCTTCTCCATGTTTAGTTCTGACTCTTAAAACAGAAAGTAGACCCGTCCCAGACGACCTGAGGGGTCGGGATGGTTCATAAGGTAGCAGCAGATCACAAACGTATTTAGGCCTTAAACCATTCAGTGCTTTTTAAACCAGCAGCAAGGGTACAGCCCTCGCCCAGGGCCCCCTCTTCAGAAACTGTAGCACTTTTTAGAGAACTATTGCACACAAGGGAGCTGAGAGGCAGGTGTATATCCCAGATGTATTCCATTGGTCCCACAGGAATCAATGGAGTGGAGTGTGGACAGAGTAGAAACATCCGTTAGGATACTGTGCTCAGTTTTCTTAAGATGTATCTTGGTCGTTGCTGTCCTTGGTGAATGCACTCTGCACTCTGCCGAGTCAGCTCTGAGCCAACACACCATACTGTAGATGGTGTGTTGGCTCAGAGAGAGAGAGAGAGAGAGGTCTGTTTGTTGGTGAGTAAACACACACAAGCTGTTTTCGTGTGTGTGTGTGTGTGTGTGTGTGTGTGTGTGTGTGTGTGTGTGTGTGTGTGTGTGTGTGTGTGTGTGTGTGTGTGTGTGTGTGTGTGTGTGTGTGTGTTCCATGGTCTCCTGCCAGATAGCAGTCACTGACTCTACAATTAGTCAGCCAAGCTCTCTCTCTTTCTCTCTCTCTCTGTGACTTTCTATACCCTGACTAGTAATCGTGTGTGTGTCTATTTGATGGAGCTGCAGATATGATGACTGAGTATGTATTGCTCTGAGCTTTACTGGTTTGTATTGAAGTACAGTAGATGGTGATGGAAAATGTTATAATGTGGTCTAAATAAAAGTTGTTTAAAGTCTCTCTCTCTCTCTCTCTCTCAGGAGGCTTACTGTTAACCTGAAAGCTCAACATTGATGTTAGGGTCTAAAGGGCTTTAATATATATATATATATATATATATATATATATATATATATATATATATATATATATATATATATATATATATATATATAATACTGAATATATATTTAAAATGTATTTTACAATATCTCAATAATATTCTTCCTCTGTGACACAGAGCTCTATTGATGTCCAACAACTACTACAAACACATCAGTGAGCCTCACTGTGTTCCTTCATCATCATGAACACACACTCTGTAGTTTATGTTGATTCAATCAATCACCGCCCTGCTGCAAAAAAAAAACTCACGAGAGCGTCAGAAGTGGATTAATCTTCTGGTGAAAATAGTCGACCAGCTGTTTAAAGAAGAAAACAATTAAATATGAAACTATCTTTTGTGGTTTTGTGTAGATTTAGGTCTTGCGTAGAAACCAGTGGGCTTAAAGCTGAAGCAGACAATCCAATACTGGCGGTGTGTATTCTGCATCGTGTCCTTGAGACACTTGAGCTGCAGTCTGATGCGTCTGCAGGGCTCAGCTGCTGATGTTTTCTGGTTCTACCCCTCAAACAAGTTTTAAGGGGGTCGCTACATGTCTCAACAGGCTCTCACACAAATACAAATGGGATTTTCTAACTTCTGTATTTAGTGTATTGCTGTGTATCTTTGAGTATGTCTGTGTATTTCAGAATATGTGTGTCTCAGAGTATCTCAATTTATGCAATAAAATATCAGTTTATCTTAATTTATCCCATAGTATCTGTGACCCCCTCTTTACACCTTGCATTACAATACATTTTGAGTTACACAATCTGGATATAAGACTATATAAGAGTATGTCAAAGCTTTTGGCAAAGTATGTTGGTGTATACCCGTTTATCTTCAGGTATTTCAGCATCTCACTTTATCTTTCAGTACTTTGAAAGTGAGTCTGACTGTATCTTTTAGTGTCACTCTTTATTGTGTCTCAATGTTTCTCAACATCTTGTCTCATCTCATTGCACCTATCAGTATCTTTATTTCTGAGTATCTACATGGACGTCTCTGTAAACGTACCTCAATCTCAGTGTCTCACTGTATGTGTATGTTTTGGGGTTGGACTCTTGGTTAGCAGACGGGCGATCAGTGCGTTAACGTGTATGTTTCTATCTTTGCAGGGCTTGTTTGAACCAGCAGTCCCGTCCCGTCCTTGTTACAGCGCAGAGTGGAGGAACGTCTTAATCTACTTTTATTCCGCTCGGCTCTCTTCAGTCTTTCTCCCTCTCTGGTTTTGGGGCTTTTTCTTGCCGCCTCTTCCTCCCTCTGATCTCGGTGCGTTTGGTTTGGTGCGTCCAAAGCGGGCGGACGTGGGCTTGAGTGTTGTTTGTTTTTGCTGGCTGCTGGTTGGAGGCTTTTAGCTGTTTGTTGAAGGAGCTTGCTGCTGGTTTTAATTGTGGTTTGGTGATTCTGGGCAGGGGCCTGAATGAGATGTTTGGTGAAAGATGTTCTTCTTAAATCTTTTTTTGTACCTGATGTACCTAGTGCCCAGGTGGAAATGTTTTTTGTCTTCTGGACTTCTCTACCAATTATTATTTATTTATTTTCATTTTCATTTGATAGAAGGGAATAATTTGAAAATATTTTACATAACAGCTATAAACTGGAATAGCACATTTGCACACTAGCGAGTTAAACCCAATTATGACTTTTGGAATCCAATTTTCCCTGGGGATCTCTTGCAATTTTGGACTTTACTCTCCATGTCTGTCTTTCATGCAGCCAAAAGAAAACTCTGTATTTTGCTCAGCATTTACTGACCAGATCCCAATAATGTATTTATAAAAACAGAACAGCGAAACAACTGACTGAGCTGAATTTGATCCTGTAGAAAGTCTGTGGAACCATGGTAAATATGGTTTTGTGTGAAATATGGTCAGTAATTGGTGTTGGAAATGTTTTAATAGAGAGAGATAACAAATGTGTAAAAGTGTGAATACTTAAAATGTTTTAAAAGATAAATTACCCGCAAGGTTTTTATTAAAAATTAAATAGCTGTTTTAAATTAAGAACAAATATTGTGATATCTTTGTTATTCAGGCTGAGCGGCATTTATTTTAATTTGTTGTTTATTTCAGTTTGTAATATTTGACTGTTGGTTAAAAGCAGATAAAAGTGTGTTAACTTCCTGTTAAAACCAAAATAAATTAAAGTTTTCAATAATTTAACATAAACATGATAAATAAATTCTGGCACAGCTAAGGCTCAGTCCTCTTTTGTCTTTCGCCTGGACTGTGGTATATTGATGATATTTAATGCACAGTAATCTTGGACTTTAATCTGGACTCTGCGACACTCAAGGGTCAGTTACTCTGTCTTTAGCCTGAACCTGACTTTAGTCCATCCATCCATCCATTATCAGCCGCTTATCCGGGGTCGGGTCGCGGTGGCAGCAGGTTCAGCAGGCCGACCCAGGCTTCCCTCTCACCCGCAACACTTTCCAGCTCATCCTGGGGGACCCCGAGGCGTTCCAAGGCCAGCCGGGAGATATAATCCCTCCAGCGTGTCCTCGGTCTTCCCCGGGGTCTCCTACCAGTTGGACGTGCCTCTAATGGGAGGCGTCCAGGAGGCATCCTGACTAGATGCCCGAACCACCTCAGCTGACTCCTTTCCACACGAAGGAGCAGCGACTCGACTCCAAGCTCCCTCCTGATGTCCGAGCTCCTTACCCTATCTCTAAGGCTGAGCCCGGCCACCCTACGGAGGAAGCTCATTTCGGCCGCTTGTATCCGAGACCTCGTTCTTTCGGTCACAACCCAGAGTTCGTGACCATAGGTGAGGGTTGGAACGTAGACCGACCAAGACGGACCGGTACAGCGCCTGTTTTACTGCTGCAGCCGCACCGTTCCGCCTATCAATCTCCCGCTCCACCTTACCCTCACTCGTGAACAAGACCCCGAGATACTTGAACTCCTTCACTTGGGGTAGGCAGTTTGTCCCCACCTGGAGGGAGCAATCCACCGGTTTCCGGCAGAGCACCATGGCCTCAGATTTGGAGGTGCTAACTCTCATCCCTGCCGCTTCACACTCGGCTGCAAAACGGCCCAGTGAATGCTGGAGGTCACGGTCCGAGGAGGCAAACGGGACCACATCATCTACGAACAGCAGAGATGCGATCCCGAGACTCCCGAACCGGATCTCCTCCGCCCCCTGGCTGCGCCTAGATATCCTGTCCATGAAAGTCACGAACAGGACCGGTGATAAAGGGCAGCCCTGGCGGAGGCCAACACCCACCGGGAACGTGTCTGACTTACTACCGAGGATACGAACACAGCTCCTACTGCAGGCGTACAGAGACCGGATGGCCCGTGCCAACGGGTCCGGCACCCCATACTCCCGCAGCACCCCCCACAAAACCCCCCGAGGGACCCGGTCGAAAGCCTTCTCAAAGTCTACAAAGCACATTGTTGCACATTGGTTGGGCAAACTCCCAGGACCCCTCCAGTAGTCTTGCGAGGGTAAAGAGCTGGTCCACTGTTCCACGGCCGGGACGGAATCCACACTGTTCGTCTTGAATCTGAGGTTCGACAAGCTGTCGGAGCTTCCTTTCCAGCACCCTGGCATAAGCTTTTCCCGGACGTCTGTGCATTGACTTTACATGTAATCTACTCGCGCGAATATTTCGCAACTCTTTTGGTTTGAACGCACCATAAGCCTCCCTGGACTCTGGGACAGTTGAGGCTAAGCCTCCCTGGTCTTTGGCCTGATCTCTGGACTATACAGTATAATGCCCAGTCCCTCTTAGACTTTAGCTTGGACTCTGAGACACCCAACAGTCAGTTACTCTCAGCCTTTAACCTACATTTGGTGACAGTTAATGCTCAGCCTCGCTCGACTTTAGCCTGGACTCTGTGATAGCTAAGGCTCAGCCTCCCTAGTCTAAACCCTGAACTTTTGGCTCAGTTCTTAATTACGCAGTCTTCCATTGTCTTTAGCCTGGATTTTTAGACAATCAAGGCTCTGTCCTCTGTTGTCTTTAACCTGGAGTCTGGGATAACTAAGACTCAGCTCCACTGGTCTTTAACCTGGACTCTGGGACAAACTAATGTTCAACCTTGCATTGTCTTTAACCTGGACTCCGGGACATGTAAGGCTCAGTCCTCTGTTGGCTTTTGCCTGGGACATCTAAGCATCTGTTGCCCCTGGACTTTTGAACAGCAAAGGGTGAGTGCTTCATAGTCTTTCAGTAAGGCTCATTCATAAACAAATAGACTGTGTGGTAGAGTGAAGTAGGGAAACAGGATCCCTTATGGCGGATCGTCCTCGTTCAAAACCTGAAAATACTGAGGTTTGGACAAACTAATGCTCCTCTCCAGCTATTCGATTGAGTGTGTTTAGAGTTTAACGCAGATCATTTGACTCAATCACAGCTCAAACACATCATGTTTGGCATCGAGAGTGATGGAGCATCTGTCTGGAGGTTTGCGCCAAAAACGCATTTTTATAACTCGTTGTGTTTTCTGCCAGCTGTGTGATTTTTATGATCTGATATTTTAGTTGCCAGCAAACATATTTATGAAATGTTTGATTCTGAAATAGAGGTACATTATTACATTTAGCTGACGCTTTTATCCAAAGCGACTTACATTTTTGCTCTATACACCGTAGACACAGCAACGGGGAACAATTAGGGGTTCAGTGTCTTGCTCAGGGACGTGTGAGCTATGGGGGGACTGGGGATCGAACCGGCTACCTTGTGGTTGCGGGACGACCACTCATCCCCCTGAGCTACAGCCGCCCAGGTACAGTGTTGTTTTTATTTCTGCAATCGTATGAGTGTTTGACACAAACGCATGCAATTGGTTTTCTTTGTGTGTGATGTGATACACAAGGAGTCCCTTCTCATATTTTAGACATTTCTTCTGTCCTGCTGCTGCCTCGTATCCCATTTCGTCTTGTTGACTTATTTATGTTCCTGGTGAAAATTTTTATTGGCTGCTGCAGCAACAATAAATGATTCAATTCTATTGCAAATGCTGTTTTTAGGTTGTTTTTCTCAGTCGTAACAGCAGCAGAGCAAATATCCAACATCACTCCAGCCTGCAGACACTGCTGTCTCTGCTCCTCTGTCTCCGTCTGTCAAATATAGGTTCTACTGTACACCACGTACAGCTTGTGAACAAAATACCGTAACACAGTTATAAATATCATTTAGCGTTATACCATTAATATATGCTGTTACAAAGTTTGTATCGGAGTATGACACCTACAAAAATAGATTAAGCGCAGATACTTTGAGGTTTCTTCACTTAATCTAAAAATAGTTTTTTTTCTTTTCATAAGCGTTTTGTTTTCAGGTTGTTGTCCGTACGCTCCATTGGAGACACACAATATCTAAAGAGCGCCTGGAGCGAATTCCTTCAAACTTGGCACAATCTTGTACTTGGGCTAAAGGGTGAACTGACTACAATTTGGTGGTGAAAGGTCATTGTGACCTCAAGGAACACATTTGGGCCACAGCTCTATAATTCATACGCTAATTATGACAATTACACACAAATGGCTAATGCTGCGTTCACACCGAAAGCGCTGCAAATTTTTCGCATGCAAAGTCAATGGACAGATGCGAATGGTTGCGAACAACACACATTTCCTCCGGGTGACCCGAATGGCGCGTTGTGAAAAATTCGCCTCATTTGTGCGAGTTCCTGGAGGAGTCGGAGCTGTGTGCGGAATTTCCACAACAAGTATAAAGCAGAACTAGTGGTTATTTCAATGGTGGAAAATGATAACTGTTTTTAGGGATATAAACCACAGATATAAGCCACGCCCCCTTTCCGGTGGGAATTAAGCGAATGGCGCGAATTAACCACATAAAGTCGAGCGAGTAAACTCGCTCAACAAATGTTCAGTAACTGATACCATTGCTTGTAACCGGAAAATACTTTATAAGGCAAAACCAGGCGGCAACCTCCGGTTCTTAGAAGTGAAGCCAAGGGCATTAGTGTCTTAAACTTGCATTCATTATAATGGCCAGCAGGGGGCAGTGACTCTAGTTGCAAATATAATGCCGTGTTCACACCGGACGCGGCGCGATCACCGCGGAAGTTTACTCGCGCGAGTGAAACGAGGGTGTTCACACCAAACTCGAAACATCGCGCCGCGAAAGGGGCGTGGCTTATCTCAGTCACTTGTCTCTGTGAAAGGAGCTTTCATTTCCGCTATCGACCATGGAATAAATAGCCACTAGTTTTGCTTTATACTTGTTGTTGAAGTCCCAAACATGTCGGAACATGAAACGCCCTCGTGTTTGGGTTCATAACACCATCCGTAGCCACACACAGCTCGGTGAATTTCTCCGACTCCTCCAGGAACTGCGTCTGGCTTCTCCGTAAAACGGATACCGATTCTGCCATCCACCATGGAAATAACCACTAGTTCTGCTTTATACTTGTTGTGTAAACCCCACATGTGTCGGAACATCAAACTCCATGGTGTCTGGGTTCATAATATTATCCGTAGTCCCATAACAGTGTCTGAATGACGGCCGCTGCCAGCGCTGGTTCAGGCGAAGCAGCAGCAGTTTCATTCGGGACCGGCAAGACGGCGGTGATGACGGGCGGAGCTTCTCAACGCTGATTCTCAACGCTGATTGGCTGCCGCAACTTTGCGTCACGCGAATTCTCCGCTGGAGTTGGGAGAATTCAACTCACGCGAATTCGCGCCGCGTCCTTCGCTCTGTTCGCCCCTCGTCAAACGCTCTGTTCGCGCCGCCTCAAACGCGTCTATCGCGCCACCCCCGCGAAAAAATCGCCGATTCGCGGGGCGGAGCGTCTGTGGATTGACTTTGCATGTAATCTGGTCGCGCCGCAAATTCGCGCCGCGTCCGGTGTGAACACGGCATTATTCTCTTCTGTTTGCGTTAATGCTAACACAGGATTTGTCAGCATGCAGGCTGTGTCCCAGAGCAGCAGCAGAGCTTAAAGAGACTGAGTGATGAATGAGAACAGAAGTATCTACAGTATCCACCTGTGCAATGCAGATAGAGGACACACACACACACACACACACACACACACACACACACACACACACACACACACACACACACACACACACACACAGGCAGGGAGATAACAAGGTGATATGTTACCGCACGAGTGTGTATGTGTAATTTGATTTTCAAAAGAATCCGCATTGTGTTCAGGAGAGACATGCTGACGGATGATTGACAGCTCACTGAAGAAGAGGTTTTTAGAGAAAGAAGAAGGAGAATAAGCAAAAACAGGCGTGTGTGTTTTGAGGTGAACCACTTCATCTCAGTCGGTTTCTGCCTGCAGAGCTGCAGTCAGACTGATGGATGGATCCAATCTGCTCTTTCTCTGATTCATGAATGGGATCTTTAGCTTAATTTGATCAACATTGTGGAAATGTCTTCATGGAGTCGTCGGTCGAGAAAAGCTGGAATCGGCTCGTTTTTCGTCAGCCGAGTTTTCTGCACTCTCTTTTTCAGCTGTGTCATTGTAGACGGAGGATGTGAACCTGACAAACGGAGGCTGAGTTAAACGCACCGCCACCGCAGTGGAAACACTTTCTCTCTCTCTGACTCTGGAAATGTGACGTTTTCACGTCACCGATGAGGAGCAGAGACATTAAAAGTCTAGGCTGATTTAGGAGTTTAGTGTGGGGCCACATACTGACTCTGGGCCGCAGAGAGGAGAGTGAATAATATATTCATCATATTTGTGGTGAAGGGGCTTTTTGAAGAAATGAAAAATAAAAAATATCTGTAAGGAAAAGCAACACCCCAAAGCACATGACAACCTCATTTCCGATCGTGACGTGATTTCATGTTGATCTGATTGTTGACTCTAGTTTTGTATTCTTATTTTGTCTGCTCTCTTTCAGTTTGTTGTCTTCAGTTTTTTTTACATATACACTGAAAGTGCAGACTCAAAAATCAGGCCTGCTCATCACAGGTTGAGGTTAGAGCGTTGATCTCCATAGACCTGACGAGGTGAAAATATACGGCATCTCACGGGAAAGAAACACACATATATGTATTTCCATTTTACTAATCATCATCTGACCCCTGCATGAACGCTTATTAGGAGGACACCTCAGCTACTGACCTGACTTTCTTTTTCCTGAATACTTTTCTCACCATATGACCCGCCGTCTTTTAAATACCTAATTTCACAGTTATAGAGTTAATTTATATACGTATGTTTACATGGTTTTATAATAATTGATATACTGATTATTTCACAAAGTGTGACTTACAGTATGCATCTTTCTTTCAATAATTTTATTTTAAGTTTTTACAAGTTACACATTACCTCACATTACTAGACAACAAATAAATAAATAAAATAAATAACAATCAGACAAGGACAGAAATACACAGACATAAATCATCATCCTCCATATTGAACTTACTATAACAATTGTATATATCTCATTCTTACCACCATTTTATTTTCAATTCATACAGGCCACTTGTCGAATGTCCCCCTAAGAAAGATTATGCACAACATGCTCGCTGCACAGAAAGCCAGACACATCGATAACCAACGCTAGAAAGAAAAATGGAAACCCCATATTATGTCCGTCAAAACCATTAAATCATAATAAATATAAATATTGCGGACCCATCCCTTCACAGAGTCTCTTCGGACCCCAGGTTGCAAAGCCTCTTTGTATGGTTTCGGCATAGTCCTCGCCAATAAAATTCATAAAAGGGTTCCAGACGGAAAAAAACCTGTTCATGTCTCCTTGGAGAACATGTGAGTCTTTCCAAAGGCAGGAGTTGTAGGATCTAGTATGCATCTTAATATTAAACATGTAAGGGTGCGCCATCCTATTAAAGCGGCTGTACGACTTAGTGCAACACACGTATCCGCACAACAGCATCAGTATGCTGATCAACACACGCCCACTCTCACACACATCTACTGGGATCAGTGTGTGTGTGTGTGTGTGTGTGTGTGTGTGTGTGTGTGTGTGTGTGTGTGTGTGTGTGTGTGTGTGTGTGTGTGTGTGTGTGTGTGTGCGCGCACTGTCCTTGACCTGATTGCATGGTCTTCTTTAGACATCAACACACACCCTTGTGATGGAGAGAGAGAGAGAGAGAGAGAGAGAGTGCTATATCCACACTGAGCGAGTGAGGTTTTTCGAGTTTGCTGGTTTGAATCCCAGGCTGATGCTCTTTGACCGTACAGCTGCTCAGTGGCAGCAGGGAAGTCAAACTTCAACCTGCTTGTTATACACACGCACGCACGCACAGTCTCTTTTGAAGTGTAATAAGATGGCAGACGTCTCCTCCCTCAGGTGATACAGCTGTCCTTGAGAGGAGGATGAATCCCTCTTTGCGTTCTTCTCTCACTCACTGGCCTTGTTGTCCGCCTGGTAAAGGCCACTGCTTTTATCTCCCGTTCAGACAACGGTTACAGCATTTGGAACGTGTACCGACGTACCGACTAGCACGCTAGAAGCGTCTTGTGTATCGCCATCAGCAACTCGGCACTTCATATTGTCCAACAGAGAGGAGGTCTCTTTGGCTTATTGCTGAAATAAATGAGCTCTCTGACAGAAACAAGTTCAAGATACTTAAACGTTTTGTTCAGAAAGATCATCTTCGCAAATGAACACCACTTTTATGAATTTTGAAATGTAAATGCAATCCTTAAAAGTAAAATGCCAACGTTGGGCTATAAATGAACTACACAACGGTTGCTGGAGCGCGAGTACACACTACAGGACTATGAAGGCGGACTAGTCGGCGTGATGACGTTTTTAGTCTCATTTAGCCACTTTTTAAGACATTTAAAAGCTTTAAAATTCACCGAAGAGGTGTCTATTGATGCATTTCATAATGTTGAACAAATCGTTAAAATCTCTTCATCTTGTGTGTTAACCACAGATCTTATGTCAGGCATCTCACTGAAGATAAACATAAAAGAACCCATTGACTTTGAGATGAGGCAAAAATGCTGACTCATGTTCCAGGTTGTAGGACTCATTCCGGCATCACTGCTTACTTTGGTTTACTTGCGTATGTTACAGTTTAGTTTTCTTTATAACTGACAGCAACACAGAGCCGATGTACACGCTGTACACGCGTCGTCCATCTGCCATTTATTTGGCGGGACAAATACGTTGCTGTTTTAACGAGGACAGCTGTCTACATAGGCCTTAAACTGCTGACATGGAGAAGAGAAGAGAAAAAGACGAGGCACGTCACCTCTGTACAAGCTGTGAAAGACGGTGAGATCTGATTGGCCGAGGTCCAACTCGTAGTGTGTCATGTCCTTGAGCCGATCACAGCCAGAGTTAATGACTCTGATCGACTAATCCTGTCGCCATCTCCAGACATCATGTGGTTTGATCACAGGATTGAGATGGAGACTGACATATCTACTTTGGATGATTGAGATGAAATGAGGTTGACTCATTCATGTTCCCCTCAGTATGATTTGAAGTAACTTGTGAGTCGTTGACTTGTCCGGTTCCATCATCAGGTCAACATTTGAATGTGTCCAATACTTTGGTTTATGACCAAATACCTGCAGAAGTAATGACATTTTTATCAACATCAGCAGTTGTTTGCTACTCATTAGCTAACGCTAGCATGCTAACGCTTAAAGCTAAGATGGTGAACATGGTAGGTTCACAGTGTTTGATGTAAAAGTCCTTAGAGGATGAACCCTTCACCAAAGTTCCCACTTCCATCATCTAATGGAATCATTTAATGCCCAGATTTCCACAAAACTTCGTGATCTTATTCCTGCTCCTCAGAGGATTAACCACTTATATTTTAAGGACATCTTGATCTTTGCTCTAGCGCCACCCTCAGGACAAACTTTACAATCTTAACTCCTTATTGTAACCTCCTTAGAAAAGATCAATCAGAAGGTCTTTAACTTACATTTTTAATCCTACTGCTAATGCGTTGATGCTTAAATTAGCGACTTTTCTCTTGTGAGTTCACTTTGTTTTTGAAAGGGTATACTTCTATAATTCAGTCATTACAAAGTTAATTAAATCAGAGGAAACGTGATTGAGCCTTTGGGGAAACTGGGTCGTCCCGGCAGCAGTAGACAGTCACAGGACTCAAAGAGACAAACGAAATAAAAATAGACTGACTGAGTCACACACAGATAGAGGGCGTTTTAATACAACTGTGACAGACGTAGGAGGAAGATGTAAAACAACTACAGTGTTCTCAAGTACTGAACTCAAGTACACATTTTAGATACGTGTACTTTACTTGAGTATTTCCATTTTATGCAACTTAACACTACTACTCCACTTCATCTCAAGGATGAATGTACTCCACTACATTTAAACTGTATATCAGATTTAGTTTTTTTTCCTCAGATTACAGGTGTTCATCCGCTTCCTGTTCAGTGAAAACCACAGATCTCCAGATGTGTTGATGTTGAATGTTTGTGATAAATTGAAGGATGAAGTTTTCCTTTTTGGGCAGAGAAAATCCTCCTACTTCTTGTCTCCACTTATATATAATACTTATACATATATTTTGTAAAACGGATATCTTCCTCTACCTCTTTTTTCCCTTCGTCCACACGTGAACAGTGTTTTATAGGTCATTGACATTTTTTTTACAATGCTTTTTAAGGTCCCGATTTTTTTAATCTCTGTTTACTTTTGTATCGGTGTGGACATGTAAAAACGGATCATTTGGGAAACGATGACATCTTAACGTAACCCAGGGTTTCACGTTAACGACCAGCACAGCAACGCCACTCGGCCGAGTCCACTGCCCCTCAGTGCTTTGCCGGGCGGTCCTGAGCTCGGCCGATACTGTTGCCATATTTGTTGTGTCTTTTGCATGAGGGAACTGGTTCCCCACCTTCTCAGAGTCTTCCTAGACAGGATACCATTCCTGAAAGTCCATTGAGCTCTCTGAATATTTCGTATTACAAGACTCCCAATCAACGTTTTCTTGGGATCTCTTAGCCTTGTTATTGTAAAGTGACGCTAAGCGGCAGCTCCACCCCGTCGTCCGTCTACACAAGTTTAAGTTTAGTTTTCGTGGCACAAATACTAACTATGTATATATAAATAAATAGATTGTTGGAAAATAAGCTCACTGAGCATGCTCGGAATCTCTTTCTGAATCGTTGACATATCGCCACCTACTGGCCTGGCGAGCACCCCGAGTCGTTTTTGCGTTTTTATTGTGGACTGAGATATTTTATATTTCATAGGGCCATCTGTACTCATTTACATGGAGAAGAGGGGAAAGGTTCAAGTAAATGTCCTTAATTGTCCAAAAGCATTAATAAAGTTGTTTTATTTTATTTTATTCTGATGTCCTCAGATTGACACGCTAATGACTACAGTTTAAGTAAAGCATCTATAAATATCTTGGTTTTAAATCAAATAAATACATTTAAAAAAAACTAATTATCTCACACACACACACACACACACACACACACACACACACACACACACACACACACACACACACACACACACACACACACACTCTTAGACACACAGACAAACACGCAGTGTTGTTGCGGCTACAGCATGAAACTGTGTTTTACTCCTCAGAGACTCCTTTCTCCTCTTCTGTTTTTCTCCCCACCTCTCCTCGCTTCCCCCTCACAGTTTTTAACTGCAGTGGTTTATCTGCAGTATCTCTCCATAAAACTGTCAAGCTGCAGGTTTCAGCTTCAGGTCTGAAAATTAATTTACATTCAGAGTCACATCTGCCTCATATTTGACATGTAAATGCAGTTTTTTTTTCCCCTCTCATCTTCTGAGTCTTCAATAAGGTCAACACAAAAAGCTTAATTTCTCGCCTGAGCGAGCACCCATCAGGGTGAGTCCACAGTTATGTGTTTTATCCTCTCGTGAGGGAAATAATGCTCCGTAGCTCCGCTTTTTGCCAACACCAGCAAATGTGTAAAAGTGCTCCTTGAGCATTAAACAGTCAATTTCAATCCAGCGCTGTGTTGATCTGATTGGTCCTCAATCAGGGCATTAATAGTAAAGGTGAAGTGACACATTTTCTATTTCAGTCGGGTGTGCTTCTTTAGCTGGAGCTGGATATTAACTGACTGAATACCTGCCTACAATGTTACTTTTACAGAATTGACCCTTCGCTAAGCCCCGCCCCCTACGAAGCCCACACTGTCACTAACTGCACTCCCTGAATACATCTAATGTTTGGAAAAAGTGATTTGACAGAGAAGCAGACAAAAAAGATGTCAATCTGATTCATCAGTGTAAACAGGTAAAAAATAAAAAGATAGAAGCTAAAGCTACAGATCACAGTGTGAACGTTAACCACCAGTCTGCTAATGTTAGCGCCACAGGTCTTTACTTTGAAATGTAATATTATAGAAACATATATTTCCTTCCAACCTCTAACTATTACACAACGTTTAACCGTGACGAGCTCTAAATCCACCAAACCAGCCTGAGGATGAAGAAAATGTGAAACCATTGCATGAGAATCTGTGCAGCAGAGCCGGATAGTTTTCGGAACCTGGTCCGAAAAAAGCAACCCAAATAATCTCATATCTGTGGTTTTTTTACTTTAATTCAGATTTAATGCAAGGTGTTTTTTCTAATATATTTTGGCATTCCCAGTGCACCTTTCATGCCTTCTTTGAACAAATGTATGTTTATGTTTTCCTTACAAGTGACCTCTTAGTGGTGGTTGTGTGAATAATGATAATGTTCTCTGTCGGATGCAAAGCAAGAAGTAGCGTGACGTTGTATTGGTGCCACAAACCCCTTAAGATATGAGCTTTATGAGGATTGAAGGGTCAACGGAGTCTTCTGGTCTGGTACGAGGTGGTTGGAGGACCCTTCAAGGATTAAAGGGTCCTCCAACCACCTAGTCCTTAGGAGCCTTCCATAGGTCACTGATATGAATGAGGAGGGCCCTAATGAAGAGGTTCTCTGGACACGAGGACATAAAGGTTGAAAATATAGCTACTTTAGAAGGAGGCGTTCCAGACATCCTCCTCCAGGAGTCTAGGTTATGTTAAGGCGCTTCTTTTTATTGTTGTACGGGTTGATACAGTCCTAAATGTCAGAGGCGTATAGGAAAAGGATACAGGAAAGATGCTGTAGGAGTCTAGTGTCCTGGAGTCCTGTGGATATTCCTGTTATACCCAAGGAGGTTCCAGTAGACCACAGTTAATTTTCGGTCTCTTACCAGCACTCATTGTTGGTTTCTTTTAACAACGACCACTTTCTCTCTCTGTCACTCCATGGCTTACTCAAACCTCAACCATAGAGGTTTTGAATCAGATGAACAGTTTTTTCTTATTCATTTTGAAAGACACCGTGAGAACGTCTTGGTTCTGCTGCATATTTTCCTTTTCTTCCACTGAGTTTCAGGTTGTTGTTTTTAGCCCCACGGCTAACGAGGCTGAAGTAGCACTCTGTAGCTCTTCCTTGCCTCCAACGACGTCACTGTCAGGTCACTGGATGAAGGAGGAACAACAGATTTAGCAGCTGCACTCCCACAGAGGAGCAGAGCGCATCGGCAAGAACTGCAGGCGTTTTCCACTCTGTATCCCTAACTCACAAAGATGGAGAAACGCTCTGCAAATGTTACCGTCTGATTAAGACAACCTCTCTTAATCATGACCTGTGCTGCACTGCAACCTGCTCTGCCTGGACACATTTCACTCAATCAAAATAAAATAGAAAGGCCCAGTCTGTCACTCTGCCCACTGCTGCTGGAAACCAGATCAACACAGAGCAGCTTCCATCCGGCTGCCCGAACAACAGCAGGAGATTATACCGTGTGTGTGTGTGTGTGTGTGTGTGTGTGTGTGTGTGTGTGTGTGTGTGTGTGTGTGTGTGTGTGTGTAAATTATCTTAATTGAGGCTGCCTGGTCCCCTCAGATGCTGTGATGGTTTGATTTGTGAGTCATGTCAAGGCAGAGGGGAGGCGTGCTGGTCTGAATCTTGATGAGGCGGACATGCTGAATTGCTGTGTGTGTGTGTGTGTGTGTGTGTGTGTGTGTTGGTCGTATTAATTCCAGTCTTTGCCTCTGTGTGTGGATATCCATGCAGGGTGTGTGTGTCATTGAGTGTGTCTTGTAAATTCACACAGGCATTTATATTGCGTGTTTGTGGTGCATATTGGATCAATAAGCTATAATAACAGTACAGTTGGCGGCCTGCATCAGCTCCCCATAGACGTCAGAGCACAACACACTGTTCTGTGTGTGTGTGTGTGTTGATGCAGATTAGCCTCCGTCTCTGTTTATTGTCCTCATCTATCCTCCACCCACCTCTTTGATAGCTACAACATCTATGCATACACACACACATTCAACATGTCTGTATTGAGTAGATCGTTTATAGCTTTTGGGTGCTGAATATGCAAATCTTCAAAGCAGTGGTTTTTAAAGCAGGGACCCAGGGTCTTTGGTCCTTGAGGGAGTTCCGTGGAAATTCCAGGAGGTTCTTAATAAGAGTCCTGACAGAGGTCAACAATCATTCCTCAGGGATCTTGGACAAGGTCACAGGCGTCCTTGAAGGGGTTCTTGGTTGTCTTGAAGGAGGCTTCAGTGATAACTGAAGGTGTTAAAGATTTATGCCGGCGATGCTAGAGGAATATTAGGAGCTGCTTGGATCCAATCAGTCTCGAGGAGGTTGTCGAGGGATGTGAGGAGGATGCATAAGTCTTGGACAAGGCCAGAGGAATCCTCGAAGATGTTCGAGGTTGTCCTGAATGAGGTTTCAGCAATAAACTAAGATGGTCCAGAGCCCCCCACTACTCACGAGGTGGTTCTAAAGGTGTGTTCACACCAAACGCAAAGCAAAAAACTAAACTAAACACAAAGTCAATGTCCTTCGCACGAGTTGAGAAAAATATTGCAGATGTCTATGTGCACCCAGAGCTCCACAATATACCGTATACCTCATATTAGTATAGAGACGAGATGACGTTATTTTGTGTTGATGGAGCGGCTACAATGTTAGCATTACATGAATAACTATAGTCAAAACAATGAAATACAGCTGTCGGACAAATGTAGTGGAGTAAAAAGTAAAATATTTACCTCTGGGATTTAAAGTATAAAATGAAATTATTCAAGTAAAGTACAAGTACCTTGAATTTGTACTTAAGCGCAGTACTTGCATTGTCTACCGCTGGCTGTGCTCCCGGATCTTCGACATTAACTCTACTAATAGAAATAATGGTTGCAACTCCAAAAGACCAAAGTAGTTCCGACCCGAAATCATCCTTTAAGATCAAGAAAGTGGTCAGTGATGAAAACAAATTGCATTCCTAGATTTATCCATCTTTACGAGGCAGTAATGAATCTGTAAGTTTCAATTCCAGAGGGGGGGGGGGGGTTTCGCTCGGAGCGAGGAGGAAAACCGATTTGGATAGATGAGAGAGATAGAGAGAGAGAGAGAGAGAAACTGAGAGAGAAAGCGGGGAGAAGGGGTAGCGGCAGCGGCAGGAGGTGCAGGGTAAGGAGAGAGACACAGATGATGATGCGAGAGAGAGGCAGAGCGTACTAGGGGAGGAGAAAGAGAGAGAGAGTTGGGGTGATAGAGAGAGTAATAGAGGTTGGAGTGTGTAACAGAGCTGTTCGTCGCTCGCGGTCTTCCTATCACAGCAGCCGGCCGACACACACACACACACACACACGGGCGATCTCTTTTTCTGGATATCGAAGCAGCGAAACCTGAAGACGACACAACTCAGCTGTTCTTCAAAACCGTGACCGACACGCACGCACGCTCAGCGCCACATGTGGATTTATCTCGGTGTGTGTGAAGACTGAAGTATGGACGATGTTGCCGACGGGTTAGTACGCTCTCTCACTGTGTGTGTGTGTGTGTGTGTGTGTGTGTGTGTCGGTGACAGCTTTGAAGAACAGCTGAGTTTTGAGACAGTGCTGTGTGTGTCTGTGTGTGCGTGCGTGTGTGTGTCAGATAGAGGTCACCTTTAACCTGTCTGCATGGTTCACTGCAACACACAGAAACAGGTGGGTACACACTTTGTGTGTGTGTGTGTGTGTGTGTGTGTGTGTGTGTGTGTGTGTGTGTGTGTGGGGCGCGAAACAGCATGTCATAATTCATTCAGCTGTGCAGGTCACAGTGTGTGTGTGTGTGTGTGTGTGTGTACACATGTGTGTCAGTGGCTGGTGATGACTGGCGCAGATAGACTTGGCGGCCCCCCCGGGTGTCGCTGCTTCACTCGTTCACACACAAACATGTTGTATGTCTGTATATTCTTTATTTAATTATCAATGACATCCATTTTAATTTAAGGATATATGGGTGCACAGTAATTGCGAAGTGAAGTGCATAAACAGTCATTTAAACAGGAATGTAGTACATGTAGTGTAATACAAGTAATATAAATCCCTGTCTTCGTGCCGAATCCGGCGTCGGGGTCTCAGCCGTCATGTGGGTGAGCAGCCAAGGGGGCAACCTGAACCGGTGTAAGACGTTTACGCATTTTAATCTCGACAGACACAACAGCAAACATCAATCCCAGCGTCTGCAGGCCTGGTTCTGTTTTTCCCCCCTCAACCTCATATACCAATCCAGCCAATCATTTTCACAGCCTGCGCTCCACCGACCCCCTTTTTTCACAGCAGACATGTTTGGGCTGAGGTGTGATTTGATAACATTAAAACCGCTTGTGTCCCGTTCATGTGAGGTAATTCCAGGGTCCTGGTATCTTGCATGCTGTTTTACAGGCACGGCTTACCGGGACACTTAACGCAAGTAAACCATATTTAAAGAAGTTGGTTTCACCTGTGCGCCTCCTGCTATGAGGCGTTTCACAAAGCTCACAAACGTCCTTTAGACACTCTGGTGTCCACAGTCATCTGTCATCTGTGACAGCAGAGCTCCAATTCAATACAGTTTATTTTGTACAGCCCAGAATCACATCATTACAAATTTGCCTCAGGGGGCTTTACAATCTGTACACATACGACATCCCTGTCATGGGACCTCACATCGGATCAGGAAAAACTCCCCCGAAAAAAAGATTTCACAGGGAAGAAAGGGAAGAAACCCTCAGGAGAGCAACAGAGGAGGATCCCTCTCCCCGGATGGACAGAAGCAATAGATGTCATGTGTACAGAATGAACAACGTAACAGAATTACAGCACATTCAATGAATATGACAGAAATGATTCATATAATGACGATCCGTCAGCGAGAGGAGGTAGAGAGGAGGGGCATCAGCAGGACCGGCTCCAGACAGCCACGATCCGTGGAAACTTGAGAGGCGAGAAAGCACAAAGACTCCGGGGAAGAAGTAGAGTTAGTAATGTGCATTGAAGAGACATGAATTCGTCCAGAAGGAGAGAGAGAGAAGAGGAGAGAGGAGCTCAGTGTATCCTAAGATGTCCCCCAGCAGTCTAGGCCTATAGCAGCATATCTAGGGGCTGGACCAGGGCAACCCTGAGCCAGCCCTAACTATAAACCTGAGCCAACTGGAGAGATTTAAGAGACTTATTAGAGCAGCCTGATAATAAGGAGTTACAGTAATCTAGTCTAGAAGTATAACATGTGTGAATACATTTTTCTGCATCGCTTTGAGACAAGATGTTTTTTTATGTTACGTAGGTGGAAAAAAAAAGGCAGTTCTTGATTTGTTTTACGTGGGAGTTAAAGGACAAGCCCTGATCAAAGATAACGCCGAGATTCTTTACGGTGGTGCTGGATGCCAGAGCAATGCCATCAAGAGAAACTATATAATTAGATAATTGATTTCTGAGGTGTTCTGGGCCGAGTAAAATAACTTCAGTTTTGTCTGAGTTTAACATCAGGAGGTTGCCGGTCATCCAGGTTTTTAGGTCTCTAAGACATGGTTTGAAGTTTAGCGAGCTGCTTAGTTTCATCTGGCTTGATCGATAGATATAATAATAATAATAATAATAATAATATAAGAGTATCATCTGCATAACAATTAAAGTTTATGGAGTGGGCTTCTTAAGAAGAGGTTTAAGTCAAAGTCAAAGTCAGTTTTATTTGTCACTTCTTCCATATTGTGCAAACATACAGAGGACCTGAAATTATGTTTCTCTACTGTCTGAAAAAAAGTGAATAGTGCAACATTTAAAAAAGTAAAAAATAGACAACATATAACATATAAACATATAAACAACATCTAAACTAGACAACATATAACATATAAACAACATATAAACATATAAACAACATATAAACATAGTGCAGAAACATAAAGTGAATAGTGCACATTTAAAAAAAAGAAAAAGTAAAAAATAGACAACATATAACATATAAACATAGTGCAAAGACATATAAACATAGTGCAAATACATATAAAAAAATTGCAGCTACTTTGAAAGACTGTGGAATATGACCTGTTAGTAAAGACACATTGATAATATCTAATAGAGAGGTGCTAATTAAAGGTAAAACATCTTCAAGCAGCCTCGTCGGGATGGAGTCTAAGCGATATAAAATTGGTATCAGAGAAATAATTATGACCTGTTTCACTTCGGGGAGGTTCAAATCGTCTGGAGCCTGGTGTACGAGCTGTTTCAACAAAACCAATCTACAACAACAAGCGCTCTGCATTGACGGATGAGACTCGTCGACAATTAACAAAACGGTAGCATTAACAAAACAGGATTGGGGGGAAGCTCGAAACGTTTTATTTATTATTATTGATGTATTATTATTTATTTAAACCGTAGTAACAGATGGACAGCGAGGGTCGGCCAGTGAATGGAGAGTTATTGCCGGAGTAGTCGCAGCGAAAGAAAACGCGTTGTAGTGATGAGTTGTCAGCCAAGTCGCCCTGTTTCAGCAAACCGTTTATTTTATTCTCCAAAGTGGCGAGTGCTGATTTCAGACTCTGCATCGAAAGGTTTTCTGATCTGACGATGAGCGGGACGCAATCTTGCGTCTGTGCCTTCCAACAATAGTCTATATAATGATTTCATGATGATTATGTTGTGTGACATGACGACATAAAAATCCAGGCCTTTAACTTATTCTGGTAGTTATCCTGGTACTGAAATAGCACTGCTGCTGCCTTCAGTTCAGTCTGTTGTTGCTAACAACCTACGCTGTCAACGACCAGTCGAGGCAGTGCAGGGTGTAGATTAATGCCACCTCCTCAGGGATTGTGTGTGTGTGTGTGTGTGTGTGTGTGTGTGCGCGTGCGTGCGTGCGTGTTTGTGCAGCAGCAGCAGGCTTAGCTACTGTTGCATTGCAGTGACCTCCACGAGTTACTGCAGCACTGTTGGAGGATAACAGAGTCTACCCTCTCTATCCAGCCTTTTATTTCTTGCCTGGCTTCCTTCCTTGCTCCCTCCTCCCTTGCGCTCTGAAACACACCAACATCTGATGTTTTCTGGAGGTTTCCCCTCTCAAATTCCAAACTGTAAAATCCCTGAAATCAGTGTCCGAACAGTTTCTAAAAAACAATTACCGTCACTATGTCTGAGAGCAAGGGGCAAAATGTTTATTAAAAGCCTTTGTTTAGTCCGGTGCAATAAAGGCACAGAGTGATGGTTTGCCACGTCCAAATTGTAGCTTATGTTATTGTGCCTACACAGAAATTAGACTGTAACAACACACGCCAAACTACTGCAGAGATACAGACATTTTCAAGTAGAAACCCCACAGAGGGATTTTCTGGAGAAGCAGCAGGAGAGTCAATGGTTTGTCCTACTGTAGTGCTATTTCCGGCAGCTTTTCCACTCCAGTTTAGGCTTCAATCCTTTACACACACACACACACACACACACACACACACACACACACACACACACACACACACACACACACACACACACACACACACACACACACACACACAGGTAACACACACACACACACACACACACACAGGTAACACATGACTGTTCTGTCCTATTTCACCCTCCAGGGCACATTATTATTACTGGCAGTTACATTAGCAGCACTCTCAGCGTGCGTGTGCCAGATGTATCCCAGCACTGAATATTTAATCAGGAGAAACATCGTCCGTCTGTCCGTCCGTCCCCTGGTGTTTTTAGAATGAAGCAGCTGATGGATTTTGTTTCCATGCATCTCTGATTTTGGCAGTTTGTACCTCCTAGGTGTTTTTAGTGTCCTCAGGTGCTCCGGGTGGAGCTGAGCCTCCACAGTTTGAAATACAGCACTACAAACAAATGATGAGTTCATAGACTATGAAGGGGTTCCAATCGGCACGACCTTGAACCGCTACAGCCGGAAAAAATGCAATATATACACTTTTGTACATGGCTTTTACTTCATGTGCATTTTGTTGATAATGCGTACATACTTTTAATTCGACTACTACGAGTACTTTCATTTTGTGTTGATTTTGGCGGTCCCTGTGGACAAAAGTGGTAGTGTTTCCAAGAACCACCACGATACAATGGTTTACTCTTACTCACTTTTTTGTTTCTGTACTGTGAGGATAAAACATAGAATACCGATAAATGGCAATGCTAACAGGTTCATGTTGAGCAGGTATAATCTTTAGCATGTTCAGCAGCTTAGCTTAGCCATGAACTAGCTAAATTAGGTGTAAATGCAACGTACAGCTGAGACTGATGGGAATGGCATTAGATCTGCAGGTGTTTGGTATTAGACGCATTAAAATGTTGACCTGATGATGGCGCTAGAAGAAAAGTCAGAACATGATTGTGTATGCACTTTTCATCACAACCCGTCCAATAATAGTTTTAAAGGCTAAAAATAATGATTGCAGCTTCATTTACCAGGTCAAAAATAGCAAGAGCAGAACGTCTAAACTGTTACGACCTCTGGATGAATTAAACGGCTTCTGTTGGCTATTTGTGTCTTTCTGGACGTAAAAGCGTCAACAGAGAAGCGTGTGTGTGTGTGTGTGTGTGTGTGTGTGTGTATCCTTCAGTATGTGTGCTTGTGTGATAAGTGAATCTAGTAAGCGTCACTGCTCTCACCTTGTCCTCACCTTGTCCCTCTGTGCAGACATCATTTGATACACACACACACACACACGTTTGTATCACTGTATTTGTGAGGACCCTCAAAGATGGTCCTCGAACACCTTAGCGGTATCTTTGCTCAACCTGACTCTAGAATTAACATTAAAACCAGGTCTTGGACTTCACTTTCACCTTGGGAACACAATGCTTAATATTGATGGTTATTCACATTTAAAGAACACATTTATTAAATACTAAATCCTGTTTACTTAATAATACTGATGATCCAAATCCAATGTCGATTTTTTTTGTGCTTTTCTATTAGCCTTTTATTTATTCCAGAAAACTACATTTACTTAATACAGGAAAAATAACAGTGGCACCAAAAACCTCTCCAGAGGAGCCGAGCTCCACACACACACACACACACACACACACACACACACACACACACACACACACACACACACACACACACAGTGTAGCTGGAGGGAAGCTGTGCTGTGTTCACAATGAGAGCGTGCTTCAGCCAAATTCAGCAGGTGTGTGTGTGTGTGTGCGCTGATTTACTGTGACAGGTCACCTTGCTATCAACACACACGGATTCAAATCTCAGGGAAGGCTGCGTGCGTGCGGCAGTTAACCCCCCGTGGGCTATTTCAGAATGACAGTGCTGTCAAACACACTGCAGGAGTTGTGTGAGTTTGTGTGTGTGTGGTGTGCTTTACACAGTCACATTGTGGGGACTTTTCTTCCTTTTTTGGGACAAAATGGGAACGAAATGCACGTCCCCATAAAACAAATCATGACATTTTAGGGTGAAGGCTAGGTTGAGGTTAAGCTAAGATTAGGTTTAGGGTAAGGATAGGTTTGGACGGGTAGTGGTTGTGGTTAGAGTAAGTCAATTTAATGTCTCCAAATAGAGTGTGTGTGTGTGTGTGTGTGTGTGTGTGTGTGTGTGTGTGTGTGTGTGTGTGTGTGTGTGTGTGTGTGTGTCACAGCTTTGAAGAACAGCTGAGCTCGAGGTCCAGTGAAGACTTCAAACTGCAGATAAAAACCAAGCCTTATTTAAAATTTTCCCTTTTTTTATATTTGATGATATGTCAGTGAGTTTGGGTGTAACGGCTCTGTGCAGCCAGCAAAACCCACAAATGCATACGGATCTGTTTCTCTTCATTTAGTTTGAACAGACAGTAGTGCAAGTTTCAAAGACAATATCCTATCCGAGTGGGCAGAAGGAGCATTTTGCCCACTGGCAACTTCAGTTCACATTTGTCATTATAAAAAGACTCACCCACCACTAGAATGTAGAGCGATACGGCGCTACAGAGGACCGGGGCACCACACTTCTGCAGCTTCACATGTAATAAGTAAACAAGATTATTAAGTAATTACATAAATAATAATTATGGCGGTTAAAATGACTAATACATTATTATCAGTGTTTGGCAAGATCCTTGGAAAGTGTAGTAGTAATAAACTTAGCTAACAGTCATGGTCAATCAACTAATCAACTTGTTTTTTCAGCTGTGTAATAAATTAATTTTGTTCTATGTTTTATGAAGACTGAGGTGTGTGTTGAGCTGGCAAAAGAAAAACGTCCATGCAGAATTGACCAAAATTAATTAGAGAATGTAATGATGGTGCTGTTAACCAAGTGTTTTGAGCAGCTCACTGTTTTCCAGCAGGCGTATTATTTTACCCTCGGCATCGGTGCAGCGGAAAGGCTTTTAATAGATTGTGGACCCACAGTGGAGTTCTGCTCCACAGGGGAATACGAGCTCCATCAGCCTTCAGCTACACAGACATTATTGGTTTTAGTCTCTTTAGTGGGTTCGTTCGGAGAGAGAAAATGTACAATAATATCCTGTCAGAGTGAAATGGATCTCAGCTTAATCTAGAATGTCAAACACTACATTTAAAAATGTGTCTTTAGTCCTTTTAGTGACACACCTCCATCATCAGTGCTGCAGATGTGTCCTTCATCCACCTTCATTAAGCTGTTCTCCCTCCTAAGACACATTAACACCTGCAGCACACACACACACACACACACACACACGCGCGCGCACACACACACACACACACACACAGTTATCTGGATCGCTAAAACAGTTAATAGCCCATTAAGCTGTGAATGCATGCACACGTTTGCTTTCTATGCTGCTAAATAGATTACGCTTTTATTAAATTAAGCACTGTGTGTGTGTGTGTGTGTGTGTGTGTGTGTGTGTGTGTGTGTGTGTGTGTGTGTCCGTCCGTCCGTCTGTCCGTCTGTGTGCAATGGTTGAACTAACTAACTTGTTTATAACAGAAAACAACAAGACTGTTGAACTGAAATTCAATTACAATGAATACTTAAATTGCATCAACTTTTACTTCACTTTTGTTTTTGAGAATTTGATTTCTTTCCGTCCCGGGGAAAATCACAGATGAGGTTCTTTGATTGATATGCGTTGCAGTTTATGTTCACGTTGTCATTCATTTTCAAGCTTAATTAATATACGGCAATAGGAAGTTTGATGCACAAAACCAAGCAGGCAGTAGTCAGTATTTGTGATCCTGTTCTTGGAAAACCCAAAAAATATATGATGACGTTCATGTAGCATGAGACGTAAAGTGAAGCGCTGATATCAGATCTGTGTGGAGCAGTTTGGAGAAACCTTCCTCCCTTGGTTTACTCTTTTAAAGAGTAAACTAAACTGTATTCAGGTCCTAATCTAGACATGTTAGTGCAGAGTATTTCAATTATACTTATTATGTTATGAATATGCAGAGTGTCTGCACTCTACTGATTGAAACCATAGACTGTATATAGGAAGTAGACGTAGTCGTCATGACGTCACCCGTTGGTTTGTGGACTGATTTGAAGCCTCTAGTTCTGCGATTTCGCCATCCCCATCTTGGATTACAGCCTCCGCCATGTTTTAGCCTTCTCCAACTCCTGCCATGTTGGTAGTTTTTTTTTCACGTCCGAGAGGCTTTTTTATTTTATTTCCAAGGTCGAGGCACTTCAGGTGAAACTGTGCGGTTTAGTTATACTGCATCACATGGAATCAGGCAGACGATGGGCAAACCGTATATCGTGTTAGTGGAAAAAGGACGGATGGTAAAATGATGGGAGGCCGACAGGGAACACCGGCAACAGTAATGGTAATAGACATTTCCATCCAAATTTTAAATAGTTAAACTTTTTGCCATTCATATTTGTTTACATTCACAATGATAATTTAGGGGGAGGGGCTTTAGGGGGAGGCCTGAAAGGCCGGACTGTCATGGTTTTCCAATTTGGAGATAAAATGTAGCAACTTTTGGAGCTAATGCTGCTAGCTACTTTCATTAGAAAAGAGTAGGCTGGGTCTTTCGGTTGTATTTCTTTTCTTTTTCAAATCTAAGGTACAAAAAAGTTTCTCAAGATTACCAACCCTAGCTTTAACTTTACAATAGAATATCAGGAGAAAGCTACGTTGCTAGAATAATTAGATGATATAGTAACCACAAAATAATTGTATTGAATATATTTCATTCCATCACCAGAGCAACATATCGTCATGCCGGATGCGTTTTGCAGCTTGAGTTTCTTACTAAATTACTCAGATCTCAGATATATAAAACACCTGAAAACTTGCAGACTGAAAACACACCACAATGAACCATGTGTCAGTCAGTGCCTTGCTCAAGGGAATTAAACACTCAACCCTGACTGTAGATGATCGGACCTGATGAGGCGAACACACACACCTCCGGCTGCCTGTGTGTGTTTGTGTGTCTCCATTAATCTCACTCAACGGTTCTCCTCTGTGTCTCGCTCCATCGCTCGCTTTACATTTGTCATCATTATCTCTCTCTCTGTGTATCTTCATCATCTCACCTAACATGACATCTCATCTTCTCCTCCTCCTCCTCTCTCTGCCTCATTCTGTCTCTCACTGGAAATAATCTTTACTCTGCTGATGTTAACATGAGGTGAAAGGAATTTGTAGTGATTTAGAAGTCATGTGCATGAGAAGTTCAACTAAATCAATTGTATATATTTACAAAAGATGTACCATATTTTTCTTGCAAGCCAATCAGCAGACTGGGTTTTCTTTTTTAGGAGGGTATCTTAAAGAGACAGGCGCTAAAACAGAGCATTTCATTTACAAGGAGAACATAGATATAGCTATGGAAGACCGTTTCCGCCACAAAAACAAAAAAAATCATAATTATGAGACAATAAAGTCGAAATTATAAGATAATAAAGTCGAAATTATAAGTCTCGTAGCTTTCCTGACCAAGGGTCGCTACAATATGCTTGAGACTCACTGTTGTTCTTCATTCTCTAAATGGTATTGTGCTAACACACTTTCCACCACAAACTCGGTTACAATATGTGCGTTACTTTTCAACATACTGCATATTCAGACAGACAGAGAGAAAAAAAAGTTAAAGTTGAAACTTAAAATACAAGTATGAACCTGAACATGAGCAAGATATGTCCCCTTTAAGTAGAGAATCTGAACATTTCCTCCCCCACTGCCGAACACTAATCAAATTCATGTTCCATTATTCATCTGGCCTCTAAAGTTTACTGTCCCAACATTGATTTCTGCTGGCCCCGTAGAGCAATTTAGATTTATAGACGGAGCTGGCAACAGTGGAAATGTAATTTGTTTAACCATATTTCAATTTATGCTGCAAATGAGACTGTTGAGGAGTTTAATAGAAGCAGCACTCAGCTGTTTATTCCCGCCTCCTTCAGTTTGAGGTGATTTACTAAACTGCTTTATCTGCGTCCTTGGTGTGTCCATTTAACTGCAGTGACCTTTAAATCCCAGATGTAAAGTTACAAAACCCTTCTTATCCTCAGAGCAGCAGCTGTCCACTAACAAAGAGAAGTCGCCACAGCTTCGGCTTTTTTGTTTTTCGGAAAAGGTCAGAAACCATGTGATCTCTTAACTGAAGACGGAAGAAACTCCGTTTGAGTTCAGCATTCATCTTCGCAGCGTTTGAGTTTGACTAAACGTGTTCTTGGACAGAAAGCCGGATATCCTCCATCAGACCAAATTATGTTTGAAATCTTGGTTTTTGTATTTCGCTCACGTTTCTCAGTTTGTGTTTATTTCACGGACTGTTAAGCTGCATTTTGTTTGACACCAAATTAAATTAGACGCTTGTCTCCTCTTCTCCCGCTGAGCCTCATCTTCCTCTCTTCTCCCTCCCTCCATCTTTTCATTCTCTCTCTCGTGTGATTACTTCCTCACCTCTTCTTCGCCTCTTAAATCCTCTTTTTCCTCTTTCTCCCCCATTTCTCTCTTATCTCCTATCAGTCAACTCAAGATGTTTGTACGATTACAGTGTTGATTGTGTGAGAATTAAATGTGCTGTCCACTCACAATATAACTATCTATATATATATATATATATATATCTATCTACATCAGGCCGACACTGATTGAAATCACTGGATTGGGTATCGGTTTGTTTATACACAACATCAATTATATAATATCATTTTTAAAGTCCTGTTTAAGTTTGAACAATTTGTCGCTGCATTAATAAGGTTTACACTTGAATTGTAATCATGCAAATTCTGAAGATTTCTTACCAAGTTGCTGGTAGGATTTATTATTTAAAATAATTAACATCAGTTCCGTACATTCATATCTATGTATTTATGGGTTATATTTAGTTTTTCAAAGTTAAGAAGACAATGTTTAATTCTTCCTGATGTGTTACTTACACATACATTATGTTAATAACAATTCAAAACATTTATATATGTATTTATATAAGCCATGCAGTTGCCTGACACATAAAAGAATGATCCCAGTCACTTGCACACAGTGAGGCATATTATTGATTAAACGCTGGTATTGGTATCGGTTGATAGCCAACACCCAGGTATTGGTATCGGTATCAGAACTTTAAAATGTGGTGCATCCCTAGTAGGAAGTGAACGGCATAACAGCCTGCCGAGTAAGATTTTGCGCTTGTATTTTTTGTCATTTGCATTATAAAAAATGTCAAACTGATTATGAATCGGGTTTTCTTTTCTTTTTACCTGGAAGTTCTGGCTTCACTTCTGCTCTCTGTTAACCCGACTCCTCCTCTGGCAGAGCGTTGGTGTGAGCGTTATGGAGACCTGCAGGGGGAGCTGCTGTGCGTGGAGCTGGAGAAGGAGCGGCAGGGTTTGGGTCTCAGCCTGGCGGGAAACAGGGATCGTTCCCGCCTCAGCATCTTCGTGGTGGGACTCCACCCGGGGGGGCCGGCAGCTCGAGACGGACGCATTCGGGTCGGAGACGAGCTGCTGGAGGTAAGAACACCTCGATGACGGATCGCCATGAAACTTACAGGCATTCACGTTCCCCAGAGGATGAATCCCCCTGACTTTTCCTGAAGTCAAATGAAATAGTGGTTCACACATTCATATTCCCCTCACGATGCATTAACTTTATGATCGTCTGATCGTTCATTTAGCACCATCACCAAGTCAACATGTGATGTGACCAACACTTTGGTTCATGACAGCCATGCAATCACGTGAACATCAGCATGTTAGCTTTGTCGGAGTGAGCTTGTTAAGAACGTGAATTGTTTCACTAGACGCAGCGATGATTACGCATGGTGAGGGTCCATGTTTTATTCTTGTTGACTCGTCTTGAACGTCTCAAACTAAAAAAGATAAAATCTTGTGATGATGAAAATCAAGATGATATATTTTGGCCGTATCACAAAGCCCCAACCACTGCATATGGCTCTCGCATCATTTTACATGTTATTGCATCACATGCGTGTGAGGAGGTTTCCAATGTATTTCTATGAACAAAGAAACACATAGATCCTCCCCCCCCCTCTCTCTCTCTCTCTCTCTCTCTCTCTCTCTCTCTCTCTCGCACGGCCTCTTCTCATTATAGCCGTGTCAGAGGCTCCATGAAAAATTGTTGTTCAGCCGCGGAAAGCCTGAAAAATTACACGATAAAACACACACACAGAGATAGTTGCGTAGATGTAAGACACATTAGTGCAAAAATCCATATACTCTAATCAAAAGGTGTGTGTGTGTGTGTGTGTGTGTGTGTGATATTGATGAACATTTGGATGTGCTGGTAGCTTCTAACTTGCTGTAGTTTATGGCCTCACACCTCAATGACCTTTCAATTAACACCATCTCAACAACATCTCATTTTTTTGTGTGTGGGTTGACCTTGGAGGTGTTAAAATGGAGAATCATCAAACTGTCATTCGGAGAGTTACTACAGGAAAAATGTGTCTGTGTGGTCAGATAAGAGTTTTATTCTGTCACTAATATTATTATAATGATTATCTCCTTTAATATTGATACATATAAAAAATATATTTCATATTATTTTCATTGTTATTACTAACTAATGATGATTTTACCTTTAATTTATGTGTATTGACTTTAATTTTCAAAATCAATAACTAATGATCACACAACCCCCTTCACCCCCTCAGCAATTATACCGTGATGATGTTTCATGCTGCCTGTGACGTGTGAGTTTATCATCATATGCTAATAATCAATAATCAATATATCTGTGTTTTCCTGTCAGATTAACAACCAGGTTCTCTATGGGCGGAGTCACCAGAACGCTTCAGCCATTATTAAGAGCGCCGCCCCCAAGGTGAAACTCATCCTGCTCAGGTAGGCTTTTTTATTTATTAGTAGGCCTAGCACTCTGATGCCAGAGACTTTGCTTTTCCTGTGTCATGCCTTTATGAACCTAAATAATGTGTGGAAAATAATACCTAGTTTCCCATACATACAAAATCTTCGACATGACTCGGTTTGCGAGATTTCAGCGGTCACGATTTTTATTCGGATGATGGATTAGAGACGCTGAATACGAGTCTGGGAGCCATTCTGTTACCTCTCGACATGGCGACGGCTGAACTAACCAGTAGGGCACGCTCAGACGCACACACACACACACACACACACACACACACACACACACACACACACACACACACACACACACACACACACACACACAGAGGGAGAGTGACTTCATTCTCTGCTCAGGTAGGTACTGTGCGTTGTGAATGTCTGGATTGTACTGAGCCGATGACACATTCACACCCTGAACTATTATCTCCTTATGTAATAAAAAGAATAAACAAAAACAAATCCAAGCACTTGAGAGGACACTCTGTAATTTAAGAAAAGAAACATTGCTGTGACCCTGAAATGATCAAGATTGGTTGAGAACGGACGACATTAATGATATGTGACAATGTGTCGGCTCTGCCATTTCAGAGTGTCAGTCGGGCAAAACACTGTAAAATCTACTACTGTTTAAAAAGAAACATAACTTCCTCTGCACACAAGCAACAAGAACAAAGAAGCACTTGAGCGACAATGCGCCCCACAACTAAAGCCGATGTGGCCTTTGGTTTTTCTGTACCCCGAGTGCATCAAGAGGATACGGTAGAACAACAGATTTTGCAGTTGTTCCAGACAGAACAGCCAGAGTCACAGGACGGGAGGGTTTTTCTCAGCATGTGGAGGTAGCAGGGAGGTGGTGGGGGAGGGAGTGATGTGTTCAGTGGAGACAAGACGGACGTGAAGCGTTTCTTAAGCAGAAACTCTCTTTTCAATTAAAATGCTGCCTGAACCTGCCGCCGTCACCATGAATACCTGAGCCGGTGGAGGAGGGACGAGTGGAGGAGGATTGTGTTTTTTTTTTCCCCATCTTTACGTGGTCAGACGTTTTATTTTCTTAGAACATGATGGAGTTCACTGCCTTTTACACGGTGGTGATTGAGGGGAAAAATGTCTCATTCAGCCGGGAGCTCCGCCAGAGATTCCGTCTTCACTTCTCTGCCATCAATTCCTCTGATTCTCTGGATTCGATCAAATGAACCTGTATTGATCCCCGTGCTTAAATTGGGTCATGGCAGAAGCAGAGACTGGAGTGTTAGACGAGAATAGAACGAATCAGCGAGCTGAAAACAGGTAAAGCGACTCCGTCCAGAAGAAGCTACTGCCAAGTGTCCTGATGCTGCAGCCGCTGGAAGCTTCCAGGAGGAAAAAAACTCCTTGATTGCAAACGTACATGAAAAATAGGGATCTGGGAAGACGTTTAACATTAACTGTTGTAACTAAAGCGCTAAAGTTAAAGAGGTTTTTCTCCCTCATTCTTATTTTTGCTTCAGAGCCAACTCTTATTCACATAAGGCTCGAGAACAACCAAGATGGATCGTATTCAGTTTTAGGAGATAGTTCAGCAACATCTTGGTTTGTGTACAGGGACACAATTTGTCAGGTTTTTTGTGTAGAGCAACAGTCAGAGCTAGTGACGTCTTATTTAGTATCTAAAAAGATCACTGATGGTGGTTGGTAGAGGAGTTATGGTACCAAGACAAAAGGGAACCCCGTTGGGGTTTCATGGTTGTGGTTTTGTTGCCTAAATCAACTGTACGTAGTTATGTTATGCCCAAACGGGATCTAATGTCAAAAACTAACTAAATAGTTGTGTTGCTTAAACCCATCTCTCCTTTTTAACCAAACGTCTTAAAGATGTGCACAATTCCATGTCCGCCTCCACGAAGCCAGTCGATTGCCTTTCCTGACTATTTCTCAAACTGTGTGTTGAATATCTGGCTAAATTTAAAAGAAAGCCCAATACATTTCATCTGAATTCTATCTGAAATGACAAGTTTAAAAAAAAGGGGCCTCCGACTCGGTCTAAATTAGATCAGAAGCCCGGTTCAAAATGGAGCGGGAACAGCAGCATGATGGTCACAGAGGAATAAGTAGAAATCCATTTTTTACTGACCAATCCAGAGCTGAATGCGAGTAAATATTGGACACAAGCTCCGACGTGATCGTGTACTTCTGTACCTGCTGGATGTGTAAGCAGGCAGCATTAATGGATAATTTGTCAGTGTTTGTGTGGTTTTTCTGCCACCTAGTAGATAAAAGATATAACGTAGTGCCGTTGTGAAGAAAAAGATGTTACTGAAGGGCAGATCAGTGTCTGTGATTCTCCTCACACAAAGAGCCTTGCAGGGGGCGCCCTGTTAGCACAGCGGGGCGAGCGCTTACCATTAAAGCTGAGTCCTTGCCTCTGTCAAATAAAGCAGACATGCCCCAAAAAATGATCTTTATAAAAAAGAGGGAGAGGATACGCTCGGCCGGAACAGCAGCAGGGAGATTAGGTCTCGGGCTGACGTGCCACTGAGCTCATCAGAGCGCCTGGAGGAGGTGATCTGATGCGCTCAGACGTCTCTGCCCCTGAAGGGGGTTTAGCTGGAGTCTACTCTGACTCATAAGAGAACAGATGGGGACACTCTGCTGCAGACAACGGCCATCCGGGAACTTCAAAGTCCAAATTGAAACCCGTCCGCCTGATCCGAAGGCAGCAAGGCGGAGACGGCGCTCTGTGTTCGGCGTCTCAGCGATCACAAAGCTCTGTCTCGCCGGATTTGAACTTGATGAAAGCCAACAGGCGGAGGACAGTCCTTCACGTTCAGTCCCTTTGAGGCGGCAGAGAGGAGCTGAGGACGGGGACTCTTTGCGAAAAAGATTAAACTCTGCTGGCCCTCCTCCCCCTCCGCTGCAGGAATAAGCTTTCACGCTGCAGGGATTGATTCGCAGCTTTTGAAGCGAGCAGGTGTGGTGTCTTTTACAGAGGTCTCGTTAAGGCCAGAGCCTCGCACCGGTTTCGCCTCCCTGTCCGACAGGATTTAAAGTGCAGGCCGGCCCTGGCCTCTGCTGCCGAGAGGATAATCACACTGGAGTTCATCCCTCGTTTTATCTGCCGAGTTTTCTCCGTGCTTTTATTCTCCGGAAAGGATGCTCTCGGAGGTGAACTTGAGTCAAAGATCTGACTCCTTCTCAGTCGTAACTCAGTGAAATGTTAACACACAGCAAAACTGCCTTTCACCAATCCCTTTTATTTGAGGTCAAACACATGATGTACTGTGCACAGTATTTATTTCCTCTTGTGCCACCTTCATTACAAACTTTACATTTATATCTCCACTACTGACTTTAATTAGAGACAAATCACCTGGCTGTTATCTGCCTGTAATGAACCCTGCAGCCGCCTCAAACTGAATATTTAAAACATCTGCATCCTCAGCCTGACACATGGAGATGGATGAGTGTGTGCGTCAGAACGGCTACTAAAGACCCCCGTCACTCTGAGTGATGGGGCTGTTTGCTGTGTTCAGGCTCACGAGACGCCTGCATGTCAACGCGAGACATAAATCACCGCCACAACAAGTCGCTCCGTCTGTTACTGAGCTGAAAGCGTCTCGCCGGTGTCAAATCAAGACTCATTTTCACGTCGGTGCCGCTGTACAATCTTCAGCTGGTGACTGTTGTTTTTATTTATTTTTAGTATCATCCAAAGGACTTCCGAGCCCCAGCAGCTCCTGTGTTATTTAGTTGTAGTCGTGCGATGTCGTGTCAGCATCAAGTCGTGTTTCTTCAGCAGATAGGAGCGGCTCCGCTGACGTCCGTCTCGTCCTGACAGCTGTGGGGTTGTAGTGTTTGACAGCGATGGGGAAACGTCCTCGGGGTCACAAACCTACAGATGCTAAACGCATTTCATCTGAAAACATCACTCACAGAGGCTCGGGTCCTGAATGCCCGGCAGCTGTTTGAATTGTATCAAAACAGAGGAAACTCTCAAGTGATGTCGGTATACATTTCTCATAGTTTGGGCTTTTGTAGACACTAGATTTAAAACATTTGAGTGTGAATGAAATTCAAGTCTGTCAGAAACATAAAACCCTTCCTGTGCTTTGTTTAGGAGACACCGAGTGTTCAGCCTCTTTTGTAACATCGAAAACACAGTGAAGTGTTGTTGCTGTGTAATACCAGAGATATTAAAAATACTTATAGTTAGTTAATTTTTATTTGTACCTGAGGTGGAGGAAATATTAAGATATTATAGTAATAGTGTTAATACCCCATTGTGGAAGTACTGTATTGCAAGTAAAAGGTAATGCATTGGAAATCTTTAGTAAAGGTATTAGCATCAAAATACACTTTAAGAATAATAAATATTATATATATTATATTATATTCATGCATTTATGTGTTCATCACTGGTGTTACATTTCCTTCATAATGTATTTCCCATTGCAAATATCAATGTCCTCTTCATGGAGAGAAGCTGCCCTTTTTGAGACCCGGAACTCTTTATATTATGTTCAAGTGTGGATTGATTTTCACTTCAGCATGAGTGTTTCCAAGCAGGGTAGTTTTGTTGTGATCAATAGTCTCTTTTCTGTTTCACAAATGAGCTTTTTGAACCTTTACCCGGCCGGCAGGTCGTTTTCCCCCTGCAGAGAAATGACATGTTTGTAGCGGTGCAGTTTATTGAACTCTGTCTGACTGAGGAGGATCAGCTGGATGGTGTTTCTGCTTTATCGTGTGAGTTGGATCATCACAGAGAAGATGCAGTTCTTCCCACGATTCCCTCCGAGTCGGATTTCTTCAGGAAACCTTTTGTGTCGGCTATCTCCCGGAGTTCACCGGACCGTTATAACCATGTCGTGGCTTTTCCTTTCCCCGCCGGCCGCTCTGATTGGATGCGCTCGGCGTGTCGGGGGCAGGAGGACGGCGCCGCTCTCGCCGTGTTCGGCCAGGTGACAAAATCTTGTTAGTCGTGTCCAAGGGCCGCTGCGGAATGATTTATCCCTCGATAAAGGTCGCCACGGCAATGAGCAATGGGGTGGCGACGGGGGCAGGAGCCTCTGCAGGAGTGCATCGCCATGGAAACAGAAATGGTCACCCTCCCAGTCCATCCCTCTGCACGTCTAACTTACTGTGTGGCAATGCTGATGGAGGGGATTGCTTTCCAAAGCAATCAAATACTCATTGTAGGAAAGAAGCGGTTTCAGATGTCACAAAATGAGTCGTACAAGTGGGTTTTAATCAGTTACATACAGCCGAAAATACAGCATTTAAATAATGTTGAAATGTTCTTATTCCATGTTCAGATCTCCAGATATAAACGGGACAGCTTCAGGAGATCAAGATCTTCACTGTCAACGATTACAGTGAAATCCTTTGATTCTCATCCCGTCTAACAATGCTGATGCAAATGTTCCACTAACAAATGAGAATAACATTAAATAAACATCACCTAAATATATAATCTAATTAGAATCGAGGACATGAAATAATGCAGCAGGATAACAGCTCGTTTATAGCCGGATCAATCACGCTACTCGCATTATGTACGAAAGATAAAGTCGGATGCACCAGGCAGGGGCACACATTTACCATCATCATCATCATCATCATCATCAGTCATCATTAGGAACACTGATGCAATGTTGTCTCTTTTAGGGGGAGCTAAATCCTGGTTTTAATAATCCATTTGAATGGATTTAGCCTGAACTTCTACTAAAAACTAGGGGTGTAACGGTCAGGGTTCAATGTGAGCTTGGTACAGGAGGAAAACAAAAACAATCTATAATCTACAAAGGCTTTTTTTTGTGTCAAAGACAAAATGCAGATCTCCACCAGGTGTGTCTGCAATGACCACTGCTTTTCCCCTCGCTCTTCTCAAGCAACAGATCAGCTCTCAAGTGACTCCACGATGCGTGCTCTAGCGCCGCCTTCAGGAAAACCTCGTACACGTATGGCTCCACTACGGTATACAGATGAATCATCTGGATGGTGGAGTATCGAGGCCTCTCAGCGGAACATTAGAAGAGTGAATGTTAGACTAATTAACCTGTTCAGGTGGATGATTAGCTGACGGTGCCCGTCTTGCATGACCGAAGCGGGAAGTGACAGACTGACCCATAAATCCCAGTCCCATGGCTTCACTTTCACCAAGGACACATTAATGGTTCAAAGGGAACGGGTCAGATACTGGGCAAGGACAATAGCTGGTAATGGAGGAAAGGGTGGAGACACTGAGGGAGCAGGACGGATGGACCGACGCAAGAGGAGACCAAAGCCATTAAGGTTTGTCTGAGAAAATGTAATTAAAGGGGCATTCGCATCATGAAAACGTCCTCGCAGCTACACGGAGACGCAGAAGTATGATCTGAGCTTCTAAATCCTAAAAATGTACATATCCTGATTTTCCACAACTAAGGTTAAGCTTATTGCCATGATTTAAATAAAAACGTATAATAATGTGACTGTCCTCTCGCAGAGATTGTCTGCCATTATATTGGAGTTAACTGTAAATATATTGTTTTGGGGGAATTTGAAAAAAGAGCTGATGCTGTCTTTTTTGTCTCTGTGATCCTTTGTAGGGCAGCTACATTGTAAGAGATGGGTACAGTACAGAAATCCAGTTTTTCATTTTAAAACATATTTAACAGGGCAAAACCCCAACTTTTTTGACTTAAAATGTCAGAGGTTTTCTTTTTTTGACGATATCGTCTGCAGAGCAGGACGTTGAGACGTGAATAAGCTGCAGACGTCTGCAGCTCTCAGTCAACTCTTCAACCTCATCAATGTAGCCCTTTACTGTCTGCTCAGTAAGAGTAGTAGTGGTGTAAATTGAAGATGAGGAAAGATTATGAAATTAAACCGACTGAGGAACTGGAGCATGTTGTGGCAGTACAATAGATGATGATGATGATAATCACGGGGCCTTTTGATGGAGAACAGCTGATAAGGATTCTCTTTGATGATGTTCACTGCATCATTTCAGTCATCATTTCCTGCGTGATTGGAGTGCAGACAATATGTCAGTCATCTGATTTGAGAGATCAGAAAGGTTCCTACATAAATTGATCACCATCTCCTTCTTTTATTGGAAATACTCAACAATTGTAATTCTCTCTGAAGATGAATGAGAGGAACTGAAGTGAGGGTTGATCTGTCGATTGCTGGACTGGAGAAGTCGGGGTTTAACTTTTCTGCAATCAAGCGTTAAAAGTGCTGATGTTTCCCTCACTATTCAGTGACCCTGAACACCTCCAAACATTTCTAAAGACACTTCTCCTCAAGATATTTCTAACTGTTTGGGTCGTTTTTCACCCTCATTGTTCATCCCTCCTCTAGTTACTGTATTGTGTTATTGGTGTTACTGGTTCCAGAAAGTCTTTCCCTCGCTGTTTGATTGACAGGTGATCTCTGTGAAGTGGAGTCTAGAAGCGCTAACGATGATGGAGTCTCAATAAGAAAACAGAATGAGACTCTGAAACAAAAACAAGCCTTCATCTGGGTCCTCTCTGATGTTCGTCCTGGAGCCCCACAGATGGCTCCGTTTAGCGCCGGGCCCTGGAATCAAACGGCTCCGGCATCAGACGGCTCCACCGCGGAAGGGTTTGAAGTGTCCCGTGTGATGGACCTGCACCATATGTCGTCATGTAGCAGATGTCCTCCGAGCCGGTCTCCAGGTATCGTCTCCCTCATCGCCTCCTCCTTCACGTCCGTCGGCACGCTTCGGGGACGCGTTGTGGGTTTTTCCACTCCGTTACCCGAGAAGGTTGTTGTTGTTGTCGTCGTTGCTGGTGATGAGATGCTCGATTTGATGAATATAATTTCTCCCTCAGCTGTGTGACTGTTTAGTTTAGATTTCCCATCAGGAGCGTTTAGTGAGTCACCAGCTGCTGCGAGGAGGGGAAGAATGCCGAGTCAGCATCCATCCTCGTCTCGCCGCTCCTCATCAGGCTTTCGTGAACTTTGACGGATGAAGTTGCTCAGCAGGATGAAGACATAAAGGTCAAACTCCCTGCACCCAGTAATGATCCAACCATAGACTGTATAGAAGAAGTGGACGTAGTCATCATGACGTCACCCATTGGTTTGTGGACGGATGCTTTGAAATTCAGCGATTTCGCCATCTGGTATTACGGCCGTCACCATGTTGTTATTTTGCAACCAGCGAACAAAAGTTACCATATTTGGAATATCGTGGAGCGACGTAGAGACGGTGTATGTTGTGCCATCCAAATGTTTTGTGCCATCTCTACCTGCAATTTTGTTGTACCTTTCCGCGCATTCTTCTCGGTGCCTGCACTACCCACAATTCAGCTGGACGGGAGTTGTATGTGCACACGGGGGAAGTTTGCATTGATCTTTTTCTGAACCTTAACAAGTTGGGCTATTATGGCAGAAGTCCCTGAAAGCAACATTCTCCAATGGATGTTGCGTGTGAGATTTTTTTGTGCTAAGCTAGCAGCTAGCTGCCACAGAGGCCCTTTCCAACTCCACACCTTCTGATTTGTCAAACTTGTAGTCTTCAGCCGAGGCTGACTCAAGTGACACCACTTGAGGACATTCATCAAAACACTCCCCCAACACCTGGAAACTGATGCTGTGAATCAGATCTCTACATGAATAAAGTCTCACTGTAGATTCATTGAGAAGGCAACTTTGTAAGTGAAAAGAAGTGCTCCCACCTCCAGAAAGAACCGGGGCTGCATGTCAAAGTGACTCAGAATGTTAATAGCAGGTCTCCATCTTGCGTTTGTGGCTCTGCAGCAGTCGCATGATCACAGACGAGAGTGCGTCTGCACTGCGGTGCCGCTGCAGGCCGCAGCTCTGTGACGGATGCGCTCAGGTGTGGAATCAGTTCCTCGCTGATGAGAAAATGTGTTTATCTTGCTTCTTCTCAGTTTTTTTGTGTTGCAGCTCAAACTGTACTCTCTTTCTCTCGCCGCAGAAACGAGGACGCTATAAACCAGATGGCCGTCCCCCCCTTCACGTCTCCCCCTCCGCCCCCTGTCCTCGGCCCCATCAGCCCTGTCAGCCCCGAGGTAACAACGCATTCTTTTAACACACGCACGCACGCGCACGCCAGTCCACGTGCTTCTGTCCCTTTTTAACTCCAGAGAACATGCATAAATAAACATAGAAGTGCAGACGGACCTACTCAACACAATTTGATTTGCCCGTGTGGGTGCTGATGATGCAGGATGACATCACCAAAACTGTCCAATCAGTGAGTTACACTTCACTGTGAGGCTAGAACTTAAAGATGACAATGAATTGAGTTACAGGTGTGAAACATAAAAAAAAGTAATAGTAGTAGTAGTTTTATTATTATAACATAACTCATTTTTGGTAATAAAACATTAATGTAACTATATTATGACTTTTTTTAATGTACTATGATGTGTCTTTTTTATATATTATATATTTTTCTTAATATATTATGAATATTTATGACATTTTTTGACATATTATACTATGACTTTTAAATGTTGTCCTATATTCTGACATTCACGACTAGTCCTCAATAGTGTTATTAATATTTTTAACATATGTTGTACTTCTGTAGGTCGCTCACGTACAGAGCTGGAGTTGGGAGGGAGTTAGCCTAGCTTAGCATAAAGACTTGAAGCAGAGGGAAACAACCGTAGACTGATCTGCATGTTATCTTCTTCTTTTCTTCCTCCTTCTTCTTCTTCTTCTTCTTTTCCTCCTCCTCAGTCCGTCTGTCCGGCTCCTCTCGGCGTCTCCGTCCCGACAGACGAGCCCCGCCCCCCTGACAGCCTGACGCTCCACCCGTCATCCGACCCGCTAGTCAGTCCAAATCACTTCACTTCCCGAATTCTGTTGATGTATTAACAGCCACTCGTCCCATTGATACCACATTTGAATATTTGAATGAATCATTTATTTTTATCATTATTGTTATATTATTATTTTAATAATAATCTCTCGATTAGTTTTACCACCGTTAAAACCGTTAAAAAAAACAACGTAATTCATCAAATTAGATCTGAAAATGTGCCGGCTTTACATTGTTTTTAATTGTTTTTGTATTATTATTTTAACAGTACATTGTTTTGCCGAGAACTAGATTATTCCAAACTATTCATTATAATCTGATGAAAAAATAAATTTGACACAGAAAAACAAGAAACAACAAAAGAAAGAAAGAAAACCTTTTGACTAAAAGTTGACTTTGTGTTGTCAAGTAAAACTATGAAGGATCAAAATTACTAAAATGTGACTAAAACTATTGTTATTGTAACTATTTTATCAAAACACTAAGACTGCTTCCTAAAAAAGCTGCCAAAATGAAAACCGTTACGCATGTTAACTCTTATAATCATCCTCAACTAACCATTTCCTGTATACTGTTGGTTATTTTGAACTAAAACAAAACATCACATTTTGGGGCTGTAAACAGGTGTCCAGAGAGGAATAAACCAGAAGTTTCAGCCCACATTTCACAGGGATACGAAAGTGTAAACTGATCTCTGGTCTGTCGAACAGGAAGCGAAGAGCGATGAAGCCGAACAGAACAACAGGAACAGGAGCAGCAGCAACAGCAACACCAGCGCCCCCAAGAGTCTGACAGAGAACGACGCCTCCACGAAGGTAGCTTGGTCTCGCTGACCTCATTCACACAGTCACACACTTACGGACAGCTTTTACTCCAGTGAAAGTAGAAATAACACAATTTACTAAAATACTCTGTTGCAAGTAAAACCCCTGCATTGAAAATCTATTTTGACTAAACGCACAAAAGTTGTATCAAGAAAGTGTATTAATAATGTATATATTACACTATTAGACAATTGTTATTGATGCAGTAACGTGTAAGATGCATTTAAATATAGTAGATGTAGTATAAGAGCTAATTATACTAATTTATTTATTTATATATATATATATATATATATATATATATATATATATATATATATATATATATACTGTATATTTATTTACATAAATATATATATAATGATCCTATAAAATGAGATTTTCCACTTTAAATCTTCAGTTGCAAAGTAACTACAATTTTTAAATACACTTACCACAATATTAAACAATATAATACAGAACTGTGTGTGTGTGTGTGTGTGTGTGTGTGTGTGTGTGTGTGTGTGTGTGTGTGTGTGTGTTGCAGAGGCTGAAAGATGCAGAGACTCCAGAAAATGAGCTTCAGGCTCCAAAGGCGTTACTGGAGCAGCAGGTATCAACACAATGACTGCATTTACATTAGTAGACGACTAATCTGAGTTTGTACATTTAAATCTGATTATCATTAATCTGATCTCTGTGTGTGTGTGTGTGTGTGTGTGTGTGTGTGTGTGTGTGTGTGTGTGTGTGTGTGTGTGTGTGTGTGTGTGTAGTCTTGCAGAGCTTCCAGCAGTTCCAGTAAACAGACGACAGCAGCATCTCCTCCTCTGATAAGCCCCGACCTGCAAGCCACCAACAGAGGTAACCGCACTTTAAAGTCTGTCTAAGTTGATTCATTGTCCTCTGTAAAGCTCAGTTTATAGTACAGTTAACATGTAGTATGGAAAACATTTCATGATTTAAAACCACAGACGTCTCTCGACTTCTGATACTGAATTTCATCTCCTCAAAATATAAATCTATCAGTGCCAGACTTTCAATCACAGCAACTCTTTAGTGGAGCTTTGGACGTGTTGGGAGGTCTTAAGCTAACACTTTCCCTCTGCAGCCAGTGTTTATGCTAAGCTCACACCCTGGACACACACCCATCAGTAGATAAAGGCCTTAAAATGAGCTCCACCTTTACCAGCTGGGGCATTAAAGTGATGAACACATGAATGCATCAATAGTTATAATCCACTCATACATATGTGTTATTCTGTGGGTCCTTCTGCATGATGAATACTTGTACACATACACATAATAATATACATAATGTACATAATAGTTGTATTTGTAACGAGAGTATTTTTGTGGTATTACTACTATTTCTTAAATAGGAGTAGTTAGTACTTTGTGCTGGCCATGGGAACCGACTGCTTATTAGCGCTCTTCATATCTGCTCTGAACAAAATGAAACGTTTTATAAACCAATCTTCCTCTTCCTCCTCCTCTTCCTCCTCAGACCCATCATGCTGTGCGGTGGTTCCTGGTCAGGAGATGCTGTTGGAGATCTCTAAAGGCCGATCAGGACTCGGACTCAGCATCGTGGGAGGAAGAGACACACAGCTGGTAACGGACGAACATACTTTACTCGCGTCTCATTATTTGTAGTCCTTTGTTGTTGTTTTTTCTCCATCCTCTTTATTCTTTAAAATGTATATAATAATAACCGAGAATTCCCCAGACGCCGTCTCTTTGTTTGTGTCCTGTTCAAGTTCTACATGCATCAAAAAATAAAAGCTAAAGAAAGTGTAAAGTTCACGTGTTTATCGAAGAAAGCCGTACTTGGTGGTGGCTCATCAGTAACATGAGAGAGGATCTGGTTGAACCTGCAGACAACATAATAAATATAATCGATACTCAAAGTGTCGATGTCCTCTTCTTGGTGTCGTCCTCGGCTCTCTTGTTCTCTTTATTATTAAAGGATCACTGTGGTGTTATTTTGTATGATTCTCTTATCAACAAGTCCCATGTTTAGACCCAAACCGAACTAAGTGTCAGTGAAGACGTACATCTTCAAAAAACACCAATAAATAGTTTGATGTTTAATGAAAAAAGACTCTTTAATCTGACGAACAGGAGGAAATAGTGCAGTTGTTGGGGACTATTTTCAGCGGCGGATTAATCTGAAAATCTCTCTGTCTCACCACCAGGACGCCATCGTGATCCATGAGGTTTACGAGGAAGGAGCCGCAGCCAGAGACGGACGACTGTGGGCGGGAGACCAAATACTCGAGGTACTGCTCACACAGTACTGGTAGTACTGCTAATACTCCAGAGTTGTCTGTTTTGATTGTGTGGACGTTGTTTTGTGCTCATGTCCAGTTCTAATTTCTTTACCTGCTTGACACAAAGTATTACTGTTAACTTTTTCACTGCTAATACTGGTATTAGTAATGTTATTGCTGTAAATAGTACTGTTATACTAATACTTTTACTTATATTGCTGATACTGCATCAAGAAATGAAATCACAGGCTGATAAATGTAAACAATGTCTCCCCCTGCTGGATACAAACTGGTTTACTCTAGTAAGTACCATTTTGAGGTACTTGTACTTTACTTGAGTATTCCATTTTATGCTACTTTATACTTCTACTCCAATACATATTGCATTTTTTATATCACTACTATTACAACAATTTCTGATGTATTATTATAGATGTAAGTACCCAGTTTATAAAGTAATGAAACAAAGTTTAACTTTCAGTACTACTTTATGTATTTTCTTTATATAAAGCAGATTCTGATTCAATACATTTTGTTATTTTAGAAAAACTACATTTTAGTAAAAAAAAAAAACTGATTTATTTATTTGAAGAGAAACTATCTTCTGCATTCTGTACTTTACCATAACGGCAGTCCAGATGGTAGGTAATGAAAAGTGTGTTCGATGGATTCCGAACTCTGATAATGTTCATCGGGTCGAATAAGCACGAGACATGAGGTTTTATTTTCCACGCGTGTCCAGGTGAACGGGGTGGACCTGCGCGGGGCGTCCCACGAGGAGGCCATCGCCGCCCTGCGTCACACGCCGGCGAAGGTTCGCCTGACCGTGCTGAGGGACGAGGCTCAGTACAGAGACGAGGAGAACCTGGACCTCCTGAAGGTGGAGCTGCAGAAGAGGAGCGGCAGAGGGCTGGGACTCAGCATCGTCGGGAAGAGGTCAGCCTTAAAGAAGGAGAAAAACCACACACACAGATCCACAACACTTTGTGGGTGTTATAAGTATAACGTAGCATAAAAAGGAAATACTCCTTTTTATGCTACGTTATACTTCTACTCCACTACATCTCAGAGAGATGTTCAGATTAGGAGCCCAAAATATAATCAACTACTAGATTCTGATGTTTTACTGTAGATTAAACTACGCGGTCAGACTCTGAGAAGAGGACCAGCTCCCTCTGTACATATGAAGGGCTCATTCTAAGCTAATGGAAAACGCAGCGATTCTTAGTTTCAGGTGACACACTAATGACATAGTTAACTAAAAACATAGTTATGAATATTGTATAAAATGTCTGATATTCTCAGCTAATCCTGCACACTGTTCCTTAAAGTAAAAATGTTAAATGCGTGACTATTACTTGTAATAGAGTATTTTTACACTGTAGTATTGATGCTTTAACTACTACTAAATCAATTGTATATTTCTTCCCCCACTGTGTGTGTGTGTGTGTGTGCGCGTGTCAGGAGTGGCAGCGGTGTGTTTATCTCCGAGGTGGTCAGAGCGGGCGCTGCTGAGCTGGACGGTCGTCTGATGCAGGGAGATCAGATCCTGTCGGTCAACGGAGACGACACAAGACACGCCTCCCAGGAAACTGTCGCCGCCATTCTGAAGGTAACACACATGTCGATTTTAGTTATCTTGTTAAGATTTCCTTTTGGTGTTTTGGCCGTTATTTGATGTTTGACAGTGCAGGGACGGACAGGAAACACAGTTCCCTGGTCGGGATGGTACTGTGGACATGTTGCTGTTATGTAATACGCCTCTAAACCACATGAACCAATCAGGATGTCGACGCATGAACGTTACCTTTGAATAGTCATTGTATTTGTTTCTGTCTCAGGCTAAATATTCTCTGTATGAATTCAAATGCATTAATGGAATATCAATCGCGCTTGTTTGCCGCAGTGTGCTCGAGGTCCGGTCCTGTTGGAGCTTGGACGACTCAAAGCTGCATCCTGGATCTCCTCCAGACGCAACTCACAAGGAAGCCAGGTGTGTGTTCTTGTAGTGTTGCTCTTCTTTGTGAGAACCACTGGAGGTTTCAGACTTGGTCAGAAAGTTTAAATATACTTAGAGATGTTACAAAAGCAGATATGTGACACAGTGTATGAAAAATAAAACATGGCATTAGAAACAACCTATTGATTTGTAAACGGCCAATGAAAGTACACCATGTTTGCTTATGAACACTCTCTTTGTCCCAGATGAGTCATGTGAGTGGGCTCAGCTCGGGTGTAGCGGCTCCGCCCTTCCCGAACACCTCAACATCTTGTGACCCCGTGACCCCTGACCCCCCGAAGTTGACCTCCACCGGGCCCCTGCCCCTCAACAACAACAACACAAAGTCCACCTGTGACATCACTTCCTGCTCTAACAGCACAGGTAGATCTCATAATGAACTGTAATAGAGAACGTGTGCTGGTTTTTAAGTAAGATTGCATTAAATAGCATTAAATCCTGAATCATCACCATCATTGAAAAATGAAGGAGCCTGTAATGCAAATATTTAAATGAAAAGCACCTCTGAATTTGACCTTTAAATACCTTAATTCCTTATTGTTCATATTTAGGGATAGCTTTACTTGTTGAGCGGTTTTATTAGGCTTTTTTTCACGATTTAAGGGGTAAGCTAAAACTTTAGCAAATATAAATTAGTTAATTGAATGTCAATTGAGGCCATGTGTAGATTTACATTTATGACAATACAATATTTGAAGGCTATTTTAAGTATCATTATTTGATTAATTAATGGATTTTAATAGGGGTTTAAGTGGGTTTTCTGCATGGTCTAAGGAGTAAGATAAAACCTTACCAAACAACATTAAGCTATCTATTCATTTCATGAAAGAAATTGTTGCTTAGATACATTAAGAGTTGGCTCCTTAAAGGTGGACATGAAAATCTTGTTGCGGACTATAATGATGTGATATGATACATTATATAACATTATGTTATATTGATGACACTTCAATTTTATTTTTGGACTCACTGTTATTTCTCCTTTGTTTGTCAGAAGTAGATGCTGGCGTCCGTACAGTGGAGATCAAAAGGGTAAATGAAGTATTTCACAACTTAATAATAATTGTTTCATAACACTGTGATTCTGTTTTATGTATTTATAATGTTTGTTTTGCCATCCAGGACTCCTCAGAATGCTACTCCCAGCTCTCTGACAGTCCTTGACATGTAATACACATACTGCACACATATGACAGAATAACACAACAAATAAAAACAATTATATAAATAAAAGTTTAAAAAAGGATAACGTACAGTCAGAGGATGGCATTGGGGTTGGGAAGTTTTCCAAGTTGGGGTCTGGAATGAGGTTTGTGTGTTGGTATGTGAAGGATTTTCACGGTGGAAGTGGAAAGTTGTGCGGTTTTCAAAGAAGCAGTTGTAGAACGATAACAGGTCCGGACTGACCCAACAGATCGTGTGACGCCAGAGCATCGGCTATATATGATAAAAGGTCGACCAGATAGATGCGATGTTTCTGCAGACAGACTGAAACAAACATTTGAAAAATCATCAGGCATCCTTTTCTCTCAGGCTTCACCTGAAGCAAGTCTCCCCTCTCTCACCCCTCAGAGTGTCAGCGACTCCCTCGGGGTGAGTATAGCGGGGGGGAAGGGCAGCCCGCTGGGTGACATCCCCATCTTCATCGCTATGATTCAGGCCAACGGGGTCGCCGCCAAGACGCAGCGGCTCAAGGTAGACCGACGCGTGGTTGTGTGGGTTTTCATTTAAAATGGCGCAGCCTCCGCGGGAGTCCGTGACGCACAATGACGCCACCACGCGTGAATAAAGCAGGTATGTCTGTGTGCTCAGGTGGGCGACAGGATCGTCAGTATCAACAGTCAGTCCGTGGACGGTCTGTCACACGGCGACGTCGTCGCCATGCTGAAGAACAGCTACGGGAACATCAGCCTGCAGGTAACGCCGCCGGTGTTGCACCTTTTACTGTGCCCATTGAAGCCCGTCAGCTGGTTTCAGCCGCGTTGTCTTTAAACACACTTCAAAAGACGCAAGTTTGAACTTGGCGTACTCTGTATTGACAAACTTCCAAAACTTGGAAGTGTAAGTTTATATTTTGTACAATACTTTTAAGTTTTCCGGCTGTGCGTCCGTCCGGTGATATCTCGGGAACACCTTGAGACAAGTTTCTCCACTTGGACTCAAGGATTGACTGTTTAGATTTTGTTGGTCAAACATCACTGTGACCTCACAAAACACAACCACAACCCAAGAATTGAAACGCTAATCATGACAATTTTACACAAATGTCTAAAAGGATGAAATGATGAAGCGTTGACATTTTGGACAGACATGGACACTGACTGGTTGGCGGAGACATACAACCTTCTAGTTTGGGGATGTTGGAGTGATTTTCTTAATGATGATACTCAGTAGGTATTCATTGTGTTGGTCTGTGGGTAGCATGATGTCACCTGGACTCCTTTTCAGTGGTGTAAAGTAAGTAAATACATTTATTCAAGTACTAAACTTGTAGAATTTGAGCTTTTTGTACTTTACTTATATATATTTTATCCTCCTTTCTTTACTTTTCTTTGACCTTAAACACACATGATAAGCTCTTAAAATCCAATAAATAATTTTTTGCCGCTTTGTAAAAAGTGAAACCTTGTAGTTCACACAGTTTCTGTCTCGGAACAACATTCATTTCTTTCATCCTCTCATTAATCCTCTCACAACCCCTCAGATCTATCTGGTGACCCTTTAGAGGAGCCCGAACCCTAGGTTGGGAACCACTGGACTAAACTAACTAGCTGTATGTGACGTTAAAATGAGCTCCACCTCGAGAAGCTACAAGAAACACATATCAGGAGGAGACATTTTACTGAACCAGCACTTTCACTGATGATACTTTAGTACTTTTCTGGTGTAGGATTTTAAATGCAGGACTTTTACTCCCAATGGAGTATTGTTACATGTTGTATAGGTACTTTTACTTGAGTAAAGGATCTAAATACTTCTTTCTCCTTTTTAAAGTCGTTACACCAAGGACCCCAACAGAAAAACATGTTTCATTGTGTCATCCTCTGCGTTTTAGTAGTTGTGTTTTAATGGTGCTAAATCAAACTCCTGCGCGTGCATGTGTGTATATGTGTATTTTATCAGTGTGGTCCAGCAGGCTGACTGTTGCATGCTGGGAGAGCGATAGCAGCAGCAGCAAGACTAATGAAGCTTCATCAGCCTGCAGCAGAGAGACTCCGATAAGAGACGTTATATTTGGCTGTTTGCCCAAAGGCTCTGAGGCAGCTGTCATGTAGTCGGGTGTTTCAACTGGCTCTCTGCTTCACTTCTGTGAGTTAGTGGCTCAAGTATTTCACCTCAGTTATTTAGTAATAAACTTCCATAAAGTAGTTGTTGTTGTTGTGAGAGACAGATTGAAAACAGCTGAAGTTGCTTTGAGGGTTGTTATTATTTCATGATGTATAAATTCTAACAATCTAACTACTGAAAAGGATTAAATCCTCCCGAGGTAAGATTTTTTTGTGGTTTAATATGTAGAAACATTACGTGTGTCATTTAGTTTTTGTTTTTTTGTGCGTTTGTTTTCTGCCTCTTGTTTGTACGTAGTTGATTACTTTGAATTTGTGAATTCTGAATTCTATGGCTGTACATTTTATATTTGGGCTTTAAGTAGTTGGATTTATGTGGGACAGATTAAAAACAGAACGGTCCAAATCTGAGCAGCGGAGGTGAAGATATCCTGAGTTTTGGTACAATAACACTAGATCCTACATTTTGATATGCATTGTGACCGACTTAATGTGGAAATGGAGAAGTCTATTCACTATTCGGCTTTGTATCAAGTACAGTTAAGCCACAAAGCATCTGTTATCTTTTATGAGCTGCAAAATGGCAATGAAACAACCTAAACTATAATATAAAAGTGTCTGCTGAAGAACAGATGCTCTTGAATCCTTTCCTGTGACCGTGACTGAGCCAGAGGGCAGCCGGATGCTGAGTGCGGCACTAACTTGTAAAATCAGTGGGGAGCTCTTTTACGTTACATAAATTCAGTTAAGTTAAGGCAAGCTCTCTCTGTGTCTCTCAGGTGGTAGCAGACACCAACATCAGCGCCATTGCCACTCAGGTGGAGAGTTTGTCCAGCAGCTCCAGTCTGTCGACCAACACTGACACACACGGAGCAGAGCCAGAGTGAGTACACACAGACACACATACGACAGGCGGTGCTGAACTGAATCTGACCCCTCCTTCTTCTTCCTCCTCCTCCTCCTCTTCAGGAGTCCGCGGCCCCGCAGCATCAGTCTGGAGAAAGGCTCCGAGGGACTCGGCTTCAGCATCGTCGGAGGATTCGGAAGTCCACACGGAGACCTGCCCATCTACGTTAAGACCGTCTTTAGCAAGGTCAGAACCAGGCTAGTCGTTTCCATCCGCTTCCAGTCTTTATGCTAAGCTAGGCTAAACAGGTCTGGAGTCTTCTGAATGTCTCACTCTGAAAGAGTCTATTTAGACTCATATCTGTGTAGAGTTAGTAGTATTTATACAGTTCATAATGAGTGGGAAATACCTGATTATGCTAAGCTAACTGACAATTGAATTTAGTCTAATGTTATTTGCATAATGTTGCATAATTTGAATTTGTGCAGTTACACGTTGCAGTTAGTGGCTGTAAATACAACAACAGCAACAACGTATCTCTATGTGAGAGCTAGTCTGTACGCTGCAGTTGGTTTTATTTCCATGATAAAACTAAACTTAGGAGTCAAGACCTTCAGCACAGGGCTACGTTTAAGCTGACGAGCAGATGCTGCACCGAATCCTGGTTCCTAGTTTTGAGCTAGCCTTAACGCTCCCACCGCCTCTTGCTGATAGAAATGACAGAGTTTAAACTGTTTATCTCTTCTCATCCTACAAATGGTGATTACAGGTCTCAGTTAAATCCCTGTGTTGTATTAATTAGTAAGTTTTGTTCCATCCAAATGTTGTTTTTCAATTCAGACTGGATGAGCGATTCCGATAAAATGCTAACTATCTCCAGCCTTAGTTTAGATGGCGAACAAGAGGATTTAGCATCTCTGTGAATTTAAAATTGTACAACGTGAAGGTAGTTGTGTGTTTTGTGAGGTGTAACCCGTTTTTAATATAGTGATAAACTCCACTTACTAAAAACTTACATTAAAACAAGGGTGGCTAGGTTTGAACTTATGAACAGGTGCTGCACGCTAATCTTTAGCTTGCATTTTAGGCGTCTTTTTCCCTGGATTAAATGAGGAATCTGCTAACTCTCAAAACTGAGTCTCTGAGTTGTCTTAATTAATAACTTTACATCTGAAACATCTGAATGTTGATGGCTAACCTAAAGCTGGTGTGTGTTTCAGGGAGCAGCGGCGGTGGATGGCCGCCTGAAGCGGGGCGACCAGATCCTGTTGGTGAACGGAGAGAGTCTGCAGGGAGCGACACACGAGCAGGCGGTCGCCATCCTGAAGAAACAGAGAGGAACCGTCACACTGGACATCCTGTCATAACGCACACACACTTGCATGCATTTGTATCACCTGCATATGAAAACAGATGCTCTTGTCACTTCCTTCACACACTTTGACTCTTGGACTACGAATCATCGTGGATCGTGAATTCTGAACTTTCCAACATGCAAAAAAGAAAAAAGAAGATGGTGCCGACACACACACACACACACACACACACACACACACACACACACACACACGCTGATGTCTAACAGTGCATGGTCCCTTGAATACCTGAAATAGAGTTTCTCAACCTGGGCATGGGGTCACGTGATACGTAGATGTGGTCCTGAGAAACATCTGATGTATTGATATTTGTTCGGGTCTGAGCATGAGGATCTTGGCTTTAAGATAAATCGGACACTTAAACACACGGTCACAAGCCTGAAAAGGTTGAGAAACTCTGTAGCTAGACACGCTATTAAATCAGAATATCGTCAAAAAACAAACAAGTATCAATATGGAGTCATGATGAAGTGACTTTCTTGCCAGCCTGCACTAGTTAATGCATTCTGACACTCAGACAACAGTTGGGTTTGTTTTCTTGTTTGTGATCCAGAGGAACAAAAGGGACGTGTTGGTGAAGTTATGTGTTCTCCGACACCCTGCACACGTTAGCTTAGCATCTCCTCTGGTTAGCCGCGAGACACCAAGGAGCAGTTAATTATAAATGTAGAAACCACCGGAGATGAAAAACTGTAACACTACTGATCGACATCAACATCAGAACAAACAAACTATTGAAGATGATTTAGATCAGAAGCTAGTCATCAAAAGGGAACTTTTCTTTTCAAATTGGCAGTAGATGAGCATTTTCCAACATGGCAATAACAGTTGGACTTTGTCAAACGTCACGGCCACAAATTCAATTCAGTTGAACAATTTTCCTTAAATAACATCAGTTTTCAGACTTCCACTGGCACATTCGGTCGTTACAAATTACACACATTCATGGAGTGGATCATTCCTACGCTTCATTGTTGTCAGGTTTTACTTTTTAAAGAAAAACCAAAGCATTTATTGGTGATTATTTTGTATCTTAAAAAAATGGGAGAACATTTGATTACAAATAGAAAACAATGAACCTTAGTTAAAACTCCATATTAAAAAGTTACTTCATAATAGAGACACGCTTGTTGAAAGCTGTAATCTATTTACACAATGTACACATTCATGTTAAATGAGGTAAGGCTGTTGAAGTTTCCTATTTAGTTAGCTATCTTATAAAACAGTGCCATTCAACACAAACATTGATACATTGAATTCCTTGTACGCACACATTGTTCTTCCAGTAATGACTCCGTGTGGACACATAAAGGAAAACACAATATACATGTTAAATACTCGTGTGTCTCTGTGGAGATGAATCTCAGGACTTGGTGGGCTTGGAGACCCCCTGTCGCCCCCGGCAACAGATACAGTGTCTTCCACCTGATTTTAATCATGGAGAGAACATTATGAAAATATGTCTCCGTGGAGATTTAAATTATAAAAGGCTTTCTAGAAGCAGGCGTGAATAAAAGCAACAGACTGACATTTATTAAAAACTATTGTTCTCTGTTTTCAGATTCAGAAGTATCGGTTATCAGGGCCATCGCTGTAGGTCAGGATGTGGTTAGCCTAGCTTAGCACAAAGACTGTATGCAGGGGGGAAATATCCACCCTCAAACTACTCAAAACAATCCAATTTACATGTTGAATTTTGTTTATTTAATTGTTGTAGGAATAGCAATTAATGTTTAAATTAAGTGGGACTTTGTTGCATGGAAAATGTTTTAGGGTTGACTGCAGATTAGCATCAATTAATAGGTTTTAATTGGTTCTCTGCATGGATTAAAGGGTTGAAAAATAGCTTTAAAGACATCTCTTAATATTCACCTTGAATGAAATATTAAGGTCTTTTTAAGATGTGGAAATACCAGATGGCTTTCATGTTAGGAACTTTTAAGTGTTTAGTGTACCCCCTTAAAAAACTAATTCCATGCAGGAATCTCAACATATATTACAACCCGGTATGTTTAATTAATCGGTCATCCTTGTAAAAACGGGGTCATCATTGTAAGAGATTGGTAAAGACTATCTTTTAAGTTGGAAATTGCCAGAAAACAAAGGGAGGCGGACGTTTAAAATGTATTTTGAACGGTAAAAATAATGTTTTATCAATGTTCGAATGTCTAAAGTCAAGAAAACTGTCTTGCTTTCAGTATTGAGGGTGTAGCTTTCAAGGAGTGTAACATCAGTCGGCCTTCAGCTGTAGGTGATAGGGAATATTCAACATTTGACCGAGTGAAATAATGAATTAATGAGTCTATCAAGAGGGTATTGGAACATAGAACCTTAGTTTCTCCCTTCTCTCTATTTCAACTTGAGGAGTCTGAATTTATAACTTTTGTAACCTAAAAATGTCGCTAGCTAACCTACGTTTTTAGAGTGCGAACAAGAGGATTTATCAACATGTCAGACTGTTGCTTTCAGTCTTAAATTCTACAACGTGAAGTTAGTTGTGTGTTTGCAGAGTTTTGCTAAAGTCTAGTATGATACTGCAGTTTGTTAATCCTTTGAGATATTTAGATGTATAATTGAGGTATTTAGCAGCAGCTGTGCTGAGCAGAATCCTGTACTTTAAACATATCAATCAAGTGCAAAATACTTTATGTTAAGCCTGTCATTTGTCATAATCACTGTCTTAATTTTTGGTACTTTTATTTGAAGTCGTCGGAGTAGATGAACTGTAATTTATTTGTGTGATCTCACTGGAAATTAACAATGCATTATTTGTTTTTTTATTATTATTATTATGAGCACCAATATGTTTGTGCTAGTGTCTGAATCTTTGTCCGAACAGTCAGAAACCTCGACAGAAACCCTGCAGCTTTGGTTCGCCTTCACACAGGACTCATTCAGAGTCGCTGCCAAAAACCAGCTGAGGTTGCACTTTATTTTACATCCTTTCTTCATCATTTCCTCACAAGTTTCCTGGACAGAAATATGTCAGTTGGTACTATTTCTAGAGAACGTCGAGGGATCTTTTAGTCGGAGCACAATAGATGAACAATTAATAGATTGAGCCTCTCTTTGAGGGAGAATTCCTGTGAATTGCAGCTGCTAAAATTATTAAAATTATGAGGACATAGAGTTGAAAAGTGGGGGGAATTATTTCATGTGACCCCCAGGCGGCAGAAGTTCCATTGTTTTTATCCATTGACAATGTAATAAAACCTTTTTTTGCCTAAATCTGTTGACATTTAGTCCAATTAGCACCATAAAGGAATTATGCTGAATTAGCTATTAGCATCTCCTGTTTGCAGTGCACCCATGGATGTACACACAACTATCACTGGATTACTTTGATAATGAAAAACATGATGGTTCTCAGACAACTTCTGCAGCGTCTTTTTTCTGTGGATTTATGGACGTTTATTCTGAATGGACTTTGGAGATAAGTGGAAGTAACACCAATATCTGTTGGTCCACATTTTGCTGAGTTATGACACTGGAGGCTTTTTCTCTTTCTCTGTTCTCTGAACGTCCATATCCTGTTGTTTCACCATGGTTACATTACATTACATTACATTACATGTCATTTAGCTGACGCTTTTATCCAAAGCGACTTACAATAGTGCATTCAATCATGAGTACAAACTCAGAAAAACAACAATCAATAATCAATAAAGTGCAGTTTCTTCACTAGAGTTAAATTTCGAAAATTACAGAAAATTACAAAGTGCTATAAATAAGAGACATCAAGTGCTACTAGAGTGCTAGTACAGTGCTACCTTCCTTATTCAAGGTGTAGTCGAAAGAGATGCGTTTTTAGTTTTCGGCGGAAGATGTAGAGACTTTCTGCTGTCCTGATGTCAATGGGGAGCTCATTCCACCATTGAGGAGCCAGGACAGCAAACAGTCGTGACTTTGTTGAGTGTTTAGCTCGTAGTGACGGAGCTACAAGTCGTTTAGCAGAAGCCGAGCGGAGTGCCCGAGCTGGGGTGTACGGTGTTACCATGTCCTGTATATAGATAGGACCCGATCTGTTCGTGGCACGATACGTAAGTACCAATGTTTTGAAGCGGATGCGGGCGACCACCGGTAGCCAGTGGAGTGTGCGGAGGAGCGGGGTAGTGTGGGTGAATTTCGGGAGGTTGAAGACCAGTCGAGCAGCTGCATTCTGGATGAGCTGTAAAGGTCGAATGGCGTTAGCGGGTAGACCTGCCAGGAGGGAGTTACAGTAGTCAAGTCGCGAGATGATCAGAGCCTGGACCAGAACCTGTGTCGCCTTCTGGGTGAGAAGGGGACGTATCCTCCTGATGTTGTACAACATGTACCTACAGGAACGCGTTGTTGCGGTAATGTTGGCAGTCAGGGAGAGTTGACTGTCAAGTGTCACACCGAGGTTCCTGGCAGTCGGGGTCGGGGTCAACACTGAGTTGTTGAAGGTGATAGTCAGGTCGTGGGTGGGAGAGCCCTTTCCTGGAAGGAAAAGTAGTTCCGTCTTGTCAGGGTTGATTTTCAGGTGGTGCGCGGACATCCACTGAGAGATGGCAGTCAGACAGGCAGAGATTCGTGCCGCTACCTGTGTTTCTGACTGGGGAAACGAGAGGATCAGTTGGGTGTCATCAGCGTAGCTATGGTAGGAAAAGCCATGGGTGCGAATGACAGAGCCGAGAGAGTTGGTGTACAGAGAAAAGAGAAGAGGACCCAGGACGGAGCCTTGAGGGACCCCAGTAGTGAGAGGACAAGGCTCAGACACAGATCCTCTCCAGGTTACCCGGTAGGTGCGGTCCTTGAGGTAGGACAAGAAGAGGGAGAGCACAGTGCCTGAGATACCCAGGTCCTGGAGGGAAGAAATGAGGATCTGATGGTTCACTGTGTCAAAGGCGGCAGAAAGGTCTAGAAGGATAAGGACAGAGGAGAGAGAGGCTGCTCTTGCCGTGTGGAGCTGCTCAGAGACAGCAAGGAGGGCAGTCTCTGTTGAGTGGCCTGCCTTGAAACCAGACTGGTGAGGGTCCAGAAGGTTGTTCTGGTGGAGAAAGGAGGAGACTTGGTTAAAGATAGCTCGCTCCAGAGTTTTGGAAAGAAAGGGAAGGAGAGAGACCGGTCTGTAGTTGTTGACTTCCGACGGGTTGAGAGTGGGTTTCTTTAGGAGAGGGTTAACTCTTGCCTCCTTCAGAGAGTTAGGGAAGCAGCCAGTTGAGAGGGAGGTGTTGATAAGCTGGGTGAGAAAGGGAAGAAGATCAGGAGCAATAGACTGGAAAATGTGAGATGGGATGGGGTCAAGGGGGCAGGTGGTTGGGCGGGCAGAGGTTACCAAGGTAAGAACTTGATTGGGAGTCAGGGGGGTGAAAGAGGAAAGCAGAGGGGAAGAAGATGAAGTTAATGGAGGTGAGGTTATGGAAGACGGATTGTTAAATGAGGAGCGTATGTCTTCTATCTTTTTTGTAAAGTAGTCGACAAAGTGGCTCGGTAGAAGGGTGGAGGGAGGAGGAGGACAGGGGGGGTCAAGGAGGTTGGAGAAGATAGAGAAGAGTTTTTTGGGGTTAGAAAAATTTGATTCGATTCTAGATTGGTAGAACAGGCTTTTGGCTGCAGAGATAGAAGCAGAGAAGGAGGAGAGAAGAGAGCGATAAGCGAGCAGGTCATCGGCATGTTTGGTTTTTTGCCATTTCCTTTCCGATGCACGCATGGTGGCTCTCTCGACTCGCACCGAGTCAGACAACCACGGAGCCGGAGAGGACTTGCGGACCTTTCGTGCTGTAAGAGGACAGAGAGAATCTAGAGAGGAAGACAGAGTAGAGAGGAGCATTTCTGTGGCAGAGTTAGGATGCAGGAGTGAAAAGGAGTCAGTTGACGGAAGGGCTGACAGAACAGACGAGGCCAGAGAGGAGGGCGAGAGGGAGCGGATGTTGCGACGGACAGGTGCAGAGTCTGTTGGTGTGACAGGTTTGTCAGTTCCAATGAGTGGGAGAGTGTAAGAGATAAAGAAGTGATCGGAGACATGTAGAGGGGTTACGGTGAGGTTGGATGTAGAGCAGTTTCTGGTGAAAATCAGGTCGAGGTGGTTGCCAGCTTTGTGAGTAGGAGGGGAAGGACTGAGTGAGAGAGCAAAGGAAGACAGTAAGAGTAGCAGGTCGCATGACTTCTCTGTCTGGATGTTAAAGTCACCCAAAAGGATGAGCGGAGGGCCGTTTTCTGGGAAGTTTGATAGGAGGACATCTACTTCTTCCAAGAAATCTCCCAGGGAACCAGGTGGACGATAGAGAACAACAATGTTTAGTTGAACCGGATGAGTAACCGTCACAGCGTGAAACTCAAAAGACAGTGGGGTAAACAGTGGAAGCGTGGAGACAGAAAAACTCCACTTGGGAGAGATAAGTAGACCTGTGCCACCGCCCCGGCCACTGGGCCGAGGTGTGTGGCTGAAGGAGAAGGCAGAAGAGAGAGCAGCAGGGGTAGCTGTGTTGTCTGGTGTGATCCAAGTCTCAGTGAGAGCCAGGAAGTCCAGCGATTGCTTGATAGCAAAACCAGAGATGAAATCTGCCTTGCGGTTAGCTGACTGGCAGTTCCAGAGCCCCCCTGTGACTAGGTGTTGGATCTGTGTGGAGCGGGTGGGATAAGTAACAGAGGAGGCATTTTGATGCAGGTGTGAACGAGTCGGAGGTCTGTAGTATCTACGTGTGAAAGTGCACACAGGTATGGACGGATAACACATATTTTTAACAGAGCAATAAGTGTACTCAGCCTCCCCTGAAGACTCCAACGAAAGACTCCTTTGTCTTTATCCTCTCACTGAGACTTGGATCACACCAGACAACACAGCTACCCCTGCTGCTCTCTCTTCTGCCTTCTCCTTCAGCCACACACCTCGGCCCAGTGGCCGGGGCGGTGGCACAGGTCTACTTATCTCTCCCAAGTGGAGATGATTCCTGAAGACTGGAGCTCTGCTTTAAGTAGGCTTCTAAATCAGCTGTCCTGGCCCCTCCCAGATAGTTTGGCAGAGTGAGCACTCAAAGTACCCAAGCTGTGGACTATAGCCGGGCTTCCCGCTAATCAGTGGAAGTATCGAGTACTTGGAGCTTGGTTTCACTTAGGTGACAAACACAGAGAAGACAGACAGTACAGACTAATAACACAGGTAGAAGTAGAACTAGAGCAAAGAAACCTCTTTAAATGCTGAATTCAGGCAGGATTCAGGTTTGTCCAGCAAGCTGAACTTCTCCCAACTGGAGATGATTCCTGAAGACTGGAGCTCTGCTTTAAGTAGGCTTCTAAATCAGCTGTCCTGGCCCCTCCCAGATAGTTTGGCAGAGTGAGCACTCAAAGTACCCAAGCTGTGGACTATAGCCGGGCTTCCCGCTAATCAGTGGAAGTATCGAGTACTTGGAGCTTGGTTTCACTTTGGTTTCACTTAGGTGACAAACACAGAGAAGACAGACAGTACAGACTAATAACACAGGTAGAAGTAGAACTAGAGCAAAGAAACCTCTTTAAATGCTGAATTCAGGCAGGATTCAGGTTTGTCCAGCAAGCTGAACTTCTCCCAACTGGAGATGATTCCTGAAGACTGGAGCTCTGCTTTAAGTAGGCTTCTAAATCAGCTGTCCTGGCCCCTCCCAGATAGTTTGGCAGAGTGAGCACTCAAAGTACCCAAGCTGTGGACTATAGCCGGGCTTCCCGCTAATCAGTGGAAGTATCGAGTACTTGGAGCTTGGTTTCACTTAGGTGACAAACACAGAGAAGACAGACAGTACAGACTAATAACACAGGTAGAAGTAGAACTAGAGCAAAGAAACCTCTTTAAATGCTGAATTCAGGCAGGATTCAGGTTTGTCCAGCAAGCTGAACTTCTCCCAACTGGAGATGATTCCTGAAGACTGGAGCTCTGCTTTAAGTAGGCTTCTAAATCAGCTGTCCTGGCCCCTCCCAGATAGTTTGGCAGAGTGAGCACTCAAAGTACCCAAGCTGTGGACTATAGCCGGGCTTCCCGCTAATCAGTGGAAGTATCGAGTACTTGGAGCTTGGTTTCACTTAGGTGACAAACACAGAGAAGACAGACAGTACAGACTAATAACACAGGTAGAAGTAGAACTAGAGCAAAGAAACCTCTTTAAATGCTGAATTCAGGCAGGATTCAGGTTTGTCCAGCAAGCTGAACTTCTCCCAACTGGAGATGGTTACAGTGTCTGACAACAATGAGTTAAATTACAGCGAGAATTTCATTCCCCCCCCCCTCCTGTAATGTCCATCCTCTCTCAGTGAGGCTTTAAGTTACTCAGTGACAACGATGTTGGAGTTCTTGGGGAAAGCAATGCAGGACAGTGGTACGTATTTAATGAACATAATTATTGAGTCTTTAATTAGCTTTCTGCAGGTTCTCACAATACTTTTATTAAAATAGACTTCAAAACAACTGAAACTGACTGGGAAAGGCTCCTTGGTGGGTTTTGTATGTAGACTATACTTTGTCTTTGAATGTCTCACGGTTGAGATTATTGACACAAATCGCACCATACTGGAGCAGGATTTAGGATCGTAGGTCCAACTGCTACAAAATGAGGCCAATATCAATAAATATTTATTTAACCGAAGAAAAACATTTCAATTGTAACACAAGGGGTCCTCTTGGTAGAGTATTTGGGACATTTTAATGTAACATTTGATTTAAAACTACAAAAAATATTAAACTGCTCAAAAAAACCTGCAGCTCAGCCTCTCCAGACCCATCAGTCCATCACCTGACATCCCCAAACTGAACTGAGTTCCCATTTTATCAATTTTGCTCCAAAGAGCCTCTCTGTTGGCTCTGATGTGACTGACAGCTGGTGTGAAAAATGTTTCACACTCTTTGATTTGTGCTAAAACAATCTGTGTTTATTCAAATGTAAAGAGTGCACAATATACCTTACTGGAATCTCTTATATTATTATAGTAAATTCATTAGAATCTGTTTGTTTTTTCTTCAGGTGTGTGTACAGGTGTGAGAGGACAGTCTGTGAGAGAAACAGGTTTCTGATGGGGAGACTCTCCAGGAACGGCTACGACCAAGAAGAGGATGGGCTGTCCCGCTGTTATTACAGACACATGAACTAACCACAGACACTCCGCTGTCCCGCTGTTATTACAGACACATGAACTAACCACAGACGATCTACTGTCCAGCCCCAAGCCTCCCAGCGCCTCTTTAAAAAAAAAAAAAAAACTTAATTATCTCCGCTAACCCTTGTGAGAAGAGACATATGGTAAGTAACCGTTAAGTTTAAGTACTTACGTAAACTTGCCGCGGCGACCGTAACGTTTCTTACAACGTCGGATTTCACTAACAGACGCATCCCCGTAGCCGTACGAGCTTGTGGGAGTGTAACAAAGCAATACAAATCCTTAGAAACCCCCTATTAGTGCCTGTAAAGACACACAACTGTTCTTTTTTTTTTGGTGAACGTTTATGAGTCCGCCCACATTTCTTAAACCGCGTCATACAGCACATGCGGAAGCTGCTGAATTTCAATACCCAGCATGCCTGAATCTGACACTGTTTTGTCATAAAATAAGTAATTTCTAAAAAAAATTAACCGAACGACACATTTTTCTGACTGAATATCCTTCCTAACATGCCAATGCTTTGTTGGATTGTGTTTTTTGTTGCAGATTCCGATTCGTTAGGTCCTAATCTTTCCAAAAAGGTGTCTTATTAGTATGTGGGTTGTTGTTAAATAAGTTTTACCTTTTAAATAGTGCCTCTCTACTAGATATTATCAATGGGTCTTTATAACGGGTCATGTCTTTCAAAGTGGATGTAATTAACACTTCCGGAACTCGCAACGCGGATCCGCGTTTTACAATGTTTGCAGGCCTAGACTGCTGGGGGACATCTTGGGATACACTGAGCTGCTCTCTTCTCCTTTCCTCTTCTCTCTCTCCTTCATGTCTCTTCAATGCACATTACTAACTCTACTTCTTCCTGGGAGCCTCTGTGCTTCCTCTCCTCAAGTTTCCATGGATCGTGGCTGCCTGGAGCCGGTCCTGCCTCCTGCTGATGCCCCTCCTCTCTACCTCCTTCTGCTGACATGGATCGTGGTTATCTGAATCGTGGTCCATGCTTACTACTCATTATATGAATAATTTATGTCATATTCATTGAATGTGCTGTAACTGTGTTAAGTTGTTCATTCTGTACACATGACATCTATTGCTTCTGTCCATCCGGGGAGAGGGATCCTCCTCTGTTGCTCTCCTGAAGGTTTCTTCCCTTTTTTTCCCCGTGAAAGGGTTTTTACTATCATTATTTGGGGAAGTTTTTCCTGATCCAATTTGAGGTCCCGGGACAGGGATGTCGTATGTGTACAGATTGTAAAGCCCTCCAAGACAAATTTGTATTTGTGATTTTGGGCTATACAAAATAAACTGAATTGAATTGAAATATGTAGCCAACAAACACGTACGGTGTTAGTTAAGTGATTGATTTGGCCAGAGGTGGTTTATTGTGAATACTCCACCCATAGGAATATATATGTTTTTTTAATTATGTAAAAAAAAGTATATATATATATTAAAAAAAAAAGAAATTACATATATATTTTTCATTTAAAAAAATACAAGATGTGGTCTATTCTATCCTATACCTGGTATCCCCCAGGTATCCACACCTGGCATGGCAGACTCCCTCGGCTCACGTAGCCTAACCGTTGAGCCATGAGTTGGGATGTGGCATAGGGTTATGAATAGCACCCGGAGCTGCTATGTTGTTCTATCCTGTCCCAGTATTCCCTAGGTATCATCTACCTAGCATAGCGGACCCATAGACCTAACGGTAGCCTAGGAGCCACCCAGCTATGAGTTGGGACGTGGCACAGGGTTATGAACAACAACTACTTCAATCCACTATCCGCAGTGCATCCTTTAAGAACTAATCTAGTCAATATTATGTACTATGTATTATAGTGTGTATGTGTGTGTGTGTGTATATATATATATATATATATATATATATATATACATGTGTGTGTATATATATATATATATATATATATATATATATATATATATATATATATATATACATGTGTGTATATATATATATATATATATATATATATATATATATATATATATATATATATATATATATATATATATATATATATATATATACATGTGTGTATATATGTACTATGTATTATAGTACATATAGTATATATATATATATTATATACTATATTAGGTGGATCGCGCCTGGCATAGGGTTAGCTATAGTACCTCTGCGGATAGCAGCTCAAACTTACAATACATCCATGTGCTAATTATAGCACTATATGGCAACACCATTCAGAGTCAGAGTTCAGGTTCTTTTTTTCTTTTTCGGCCTGTTTCATGTGATACAGGCCGGAAAAAAGTAGAGAGTCTCCAACGGTGAGCCTCCCTACCAATATGAATGTGTCCTCTCTTAAATATCTGCCCTATATTAAGCCACGCTTTACTCTCCACGACTCTTTCAGCTGCCTTCTCGGACTGAACTCGGGCCCTTCAAACTGGCCCAGCGCCAGTCGCCTGGTGGTGGCCGTTTGCAGCCGGCTCTGCCTGCTCCACCCAGCGGGTCCGTGGGGACGACGTGGCCACCAGAGAGGCAGCGCTGGCCATGAGGCTGATGGCTCAGACGGAGATCCAGCTCTTTGAGCTGAACCAGAGGACCCTGACCCAGTGGTAAGGGTTCAACATGAAGCTGTTCTGATGTTTTATAATCTGTACTGTGACTTATTGTTTGATGAAGAGTCTAAGAACATTCTGTTTGTCTGCCAGGTTCTCTCTGCGCCAGAAGGCTGAAGAAAGGGCTGTTGCCGTCCATCCTCTCCCTCCAGCCAAAGGGCCACTTTGAGGTCCCCGATGAGCAGCCAGGACCCTCATCTGGGGTCTCCCAAATGAGGTTTATTATTGTCATTTGACTGTTTTATTTGTATACCAATCAGTTATTTAGTGTTTTTTGCTATAATAAAAAGTCTTGCAATCTGCACTTTGATTGAAGCTTTATTATTTCTTATATGATTTTAAATAAAAGCTTTACACATTATGATAGAAATGGTGACATGAGAATGACAATAAGTAACTGTACATATTTACATGGTGAGCTGCTGATGCACTCTGAGGTCAAAGGTCACAATAGTAAGTGAACAGAAACACGATGTCTATATGAGCAGCATGGACCATGAAGCTCAGGCTGTACAGCTGCTGTCTGATGACCTCATGTCATCCAGCATCAGGAGACCAGGACGGATGTGTGATGACCTCATGTAGTCCAGCATCAGGAGACCAGGACGGATGTGTGATGACCTCATGTAGAAGAGAAGATGATGGGCAATAGTTAGCTTCATTTAGGCACCAGCTTACTTGAGGGAGCTTGATCCAAGAGAAAGAGTCCACCTTGAGATCGATGTCTTTGTAGCATAATTTTACTTATCCACGGTTGCTTGTTATGCCATAGGAAGCCTGTAATATGCTTATCCAAGGTAGTAAAAAAGAGTTTGGGCATGAACACCGGCAGACATTGAAACAGATATAAGAAACGTGGTAAAACTTAAAAGAATGAACTCTGCCTGTTAATGAAGCATGGATGGTTTTCCATCTATCAAAGTCTGTCTTCATCTTGGTGATTAATGGAGAGAAGTTCCTATAAGCTCTCAAATTTATGGGTGATATAGCTACCCAGATATTTGAATTCAGAATCACACTTGTGTACAGTTGCATTCCTGGAGTCCTTATTGCCAAATTGTTTAAAGGGAAGCATTCACTTATATCCTGAGAATGTCCCAAATTGCTTCAGGGTTTTAATTGGCACAGGGACAGATTCCACCGGGTCAGAAATATAAACTAATAGATCATCAGCATATAGCGAGACTCTGTGCTCAGCCATCTGTGAATTCCTTTAATGTTAGGGGATGCGTTAAGAGCAATGGATAGTGGTCGATAGCTAAGGGGCAGCCTTGGCGGGTACCTCGGTATAAATTGAAATATTCTGAGTTTGATCTATTGGTGACAACAGAGGAGTTTCACCCATGCCACAAATTTAGGACCAAAACCAAACTTTTCCAAAATCCTGAAAAGATTTGGCCATTCCACCCTATCAAAGGCCTTTTCTGAATGTAGAGAGATAACCATCTCTGGGATCTCTCCAGACACAGGCCGGATATTACTGAAAGAATGGCAATTCCTTATGAAACCAGTTTGGTCTTCAGAAATTACTTTATGAATAGCTGTTTCCATAGCTAGGGTCTTCGCCAGGATTTCATATGTCCTCACTCATCCCGTATAAACCGTGTGTCCTGCGGGTCAAACTGTCCCGTCATTCTGACCCTAGGACACCAGGATGAAGTGGAGATACACATGGTCAGAGTGACCCGAGGACAACTGGATGTTGTGGGAATACACACAGGGTCATTTCGACCCGAGGACAACAGGAGAGATGTGGACATACACTCAGGGTCATTTTGACCCTGGGACAAGGGTTAAGGTTGGGGAGCCGTACTCTCGTACGCGGGTCATTTTGACCCCAGGACAACGAGAGGCATATATACATATAGATTCATACATATACACATATGCGTGTCAGAATGACCCAGAGGACAACGGGAGGGTTAAGGCCCTGAACCATACAGTTTGAAAAACTCGGGGACCGCTCGAGGAGGCATTTTTGGGGAATCTTGGTCATATCATGCTGGATGTTCATAGTTATGATCAAAATATGATATAAAGTGTTTTTTTTTTTTTAAATATACATTTTATTCCCAAGAAAATTCCAAGAAAATAACACAAGTATTAGAACTCATTTGGGGTTCCTACGACCCCCATGGGGGTCTGTCGAGCTTAAAGCGTTTTAAAGACATGTGAACTAACCACAGACAATCCACTGTCCTATTTTTATTAAAGACGTGAACTAACCACAAACACTCTGCCGTAATGTTCTTATTACACACACGTAAACTAACCACAGACACTCCAATGTCCCGCTTGTGAACTACCTGTTTTTTTGTAAAATGAGACTTAACAGTCAATGTTTAATTATTAGTCACAGGTCATTCTCTCATTGACCAGTAATGAGAGCCCACACAGCAGTTTGTGAGGAAAGATAACTTATTAATCAGGATCAGAAGGACAGGCAGCTGCTTTTCCTAGTTTACTGCTCTGAATCTCAAGAGGTGACTGAAAAACATGCAAACACAGTACCTAAAATATAAATCTAGTTTGAGCCTCAGATCAATAGAAATTATTAGATATCCATATAATAATCTCACACTTTCTGCTAAATTATTTGAAGAAACAAGAAAAACCCCCAAAAATATGACTCAGCTCCACCCGCCAGGAAAACAAAGACAACGTTGATCAAAATTAATCATTAAATGTAAAAAAAAAAATATCATACAAAAGAAGTGTGTGTTTTAGGACAATGTTCAGACAGCCAATAGGATCATTGCGGGACGGTCACATGACGGTCGCTTTGTCCTTAGTGCCGTCGATCACCAGGTTGTTGTAAGCGTTCATGTTGTCTTTGCTCCTGATGGACAAACACAGAGTTATTAAAAGGTTATCAGTGTTGGAAGAAGTACTGCGATCCTTTACTAATGTGCTAATACCGCACTGAAAATACTCCACAAGTAAAAGTCATGCATTCAAAACCTTACTTAAGCAAAAGTATGTATGTATTATCAGCAAAATATACCTAAAATAAGAAAAGTGAAAGTACTGATTGTGCAGTAAAATGTTCCCTGATGATACTATTGTATCTAATGTTTCTGGTTTAATATTATTGCTGCATTGTGTGTGTTGCATTTCAAATCATGTTTATCCTGTTGGCTGTTTTAATCTACAGCAGTGTAACATTCTATAAGATCATCAAATAATTTAACAAATAATATAAAGTGTTCCTACCTGACCATGTCCAGACGCATGTCGTAGGTGTTTTCGTTGACATATTCATTTTCTTCCACCAACTCCGTAGAGGTCTTCTCCCTGCAGGCAGATGCACTTTATTTAGACTTTATTATTTAAGAGACCCCCTCAACAAAAACTGAAACATTACATCTGGCGAAAAAGAGAAAGTCTATAAACCAAAATGGAAATGTTGGAATTCCTTTGATCAATATTACTGCTGCATTAATGCGTGTTGAATTTGAAATCTTTTACATCCTGTTGGCCGGTTTAATCTACAGCAGTGTCGGATATTCTATCAGATCATCATATGATTGTGGCGTCACTGTCATGTGAGAACCACGTACATATCTCTAAAAAGAAAAAACGCCTGTTTTCAGCTTGGTGGCGATGGTTTTTCCAGCTCATCCAAGAGGCTTTTTAAAGAGAGAGGAAGAGGTGTTTAGTTGTATTTAGTGTTTTCCTACCTGACCATGTCCAGACTGTTCTGGTAAGGGTTTTCGCTGACATAATCATCTTCTCCCACCAACTCCACAGTGGTCTTCTTCCTGCAAACAGATACACTTTATTATTTAAAAAATATTTAGTTTTGTCTATAAAATATCAGAAAGTAAAGATTTTGAGAGCAAAGCACAAATTTCGAAGTGTCCCCCTCAACAAAAACGTGTTACACCTGACCCCAAGAACAAAGTCTAAATATATATATGATATATGTAATGTAGTGGAGTTACAAACTGTTACGAACAAGGCAGCAAAACAAAGTGAACAATTATTTAAAATAGTTAAAGATTCATTCATTGTTAATCGAGGATTTTATCAGTAACATTAAAATATGTCCTTTATTTCAGCAAAAGGCACCTTGCAATAAGTGTCTCATCAACTCTGTCAATGTTCTGTAAATATATATATATATATATATATATTTTGCCGCTCCCACATTCAGCAACAAACAGGAAATCACTGCGCAGAGTTTCCCCATCACTGCTTCTCCGCTCTGATGGAAGGTAAAAATTAAAAAAAACGTAAAGAATCACAGCAAGGATTAAACCCCAACGCTTCAGACGTGGAGTTAAAACTTCCAGGTGTGAAACTAACAGCAGAGTGTGCAGGTCGATGTTTCAGGTGTCCCGTTAATGTTTAACTCAAACTCCCAATAGAGGCTCTGACTCACAGGAAAAGCTTTTATCTGCTCTGTGTTTATGGCCCAATCATGTTTCTGGTTCCTCTCCGGTGGACCAGCACTCTGTTATACTGCTGCCTTAAAAACCAGCAGCCTTTAAGTAATTTGTTGTTTAAGAGAAAATGAAAATGCCCCTTGAACATACAAAGGCGTGGACTGCAGCAAATTATACAGTATAATTAAATTGGTTAGTACGCTTTCTATAATAACTTTAGAACCCCAAATACTAAACCTTTACTACAAAGAGCTCTGTCTTCTACTGAATTATTGTGATTACTGATCAGTCCGAGCATCTTTTTAAGCTGAATTATCCATCAAAAACAGCAAAATTACTTAATTGTTTTTATCTCTCCCAAAAGGAGTTGGGGGAATTATCTAAATCATTATCATCATTTAGATAATGATATGCTAACTCTTGGACTATATATATATATATATATATAAAGTTAAAATGGCCTGACCTGCTTGGCTCCTCACACCAGGCCTTCTTCACCAGGATGCCGACAAAGGCGAGGAAGAGGAAGCCGGAGACGGCGATGATGCCGGTGAGCCACTGAGGCAGCAGACGCTCACTCGTCTGAGCTGCAACACAAACACAGAGGTCAGAGGTCATCCAAACTCTTGTTTAGTTAAACAGCTGTTTTAAGGTAAACATGTCCCTCTGACATGGAGTGAAATAGAAGTAGCATAAAATAGTAATACTCTAAATGTAGGCTTCAGTAAGAGAGAGCTGGAACTCATTTCACAAGGCGTCTCCTTTGTATGACCCTAATCATGATATTAACAGGAATTCTAATCTGCTTCCTTGTACATTCATTATCCTTATCACCAATTTTTTTTCAATAAATCCAAACAAAGTTGAAAAAAAAAACATGTTGAATGTAAGAGATTCACTTTCCACTGATATGAAGCAGAGCAAAGTCTGAAAACTGGAACCAAAAATCATTTTAAATAACTAATCCGTACTATTCTTCAGCTGAAACAATAATTTGGTTAATGGATGACTTGATCGACAGCAAACAGCTTCTATTTTCATCAATTCATTGTTTTATGGATTTTTCTCGCAAAACTCCAAACAATTACTGGCGTTAGCTTCTCAGATGACATATTCTATTCAGTGGTGGAACAAAACTAAGTACATTTACTCAAGTTTCAAGTTACTTTTACGGTGTTTACCAGCTGCAACATTAAAATGATAAACACATTAATGCACTGATCATTATAACCCAATAATATTATGTATATTATTATATCGACCATGTTTCATAATGAGTACTTTGGGATACTTTAAGTATATATTGATGCTGATAAAGTTGTTATTTGACTTGAGTAATAATTGGAATGCAGAACTTGTAATAGCATTGTTACACTGTGGTATTTCTACTCTTACTACAAGGTCTGAGTACTTCTTCCACTGCTGATGATGGTAAACTAATTATGTTTGGGTTTTGGACAAATTATAATCATGATTTCATACATTTCATACAGGGGTTGATAGAGAAGCAGTTTACATCTCAAACACGAACACGTTTCATGGTATTAATGAACTGTTTGAGCACTACTGTGACTAGTATAAGGAGTATAGCCGTGTCTTTCTAGGTATTGTCAGCACAGTTGGAACTGCTCCTACCTCCCTGGGCCGTCGCCGCTCCCACACTCAGCAACAAACAGGAAATCACTGCGCAGAGTTTCCCCATCACTGCTTCTCCGCTCTGATGGAAGGTAAAAATTAAAAAAAACGTAAAGAATCACAGCAAGGATTAAACCCCAACGCTTCAGACGTGGAGTTAAAACTTCCAGGTGTGAAACTAACAGCAGAGTGTGCAGGTCGATGTTTCAGGTGTCCCGTTAATGTTTAACTCAAACTCCCAATAGAGGCTCTGACTCACAGGAAAAGCTTTTATCTGCTCTGTGTTTATGGCCCAATCATGTTTCTGTTTCCTCTCCGGTGGACCAGCACTCTGTTATACTGCTGCCTTAAAAACCAGCAGCCTTTAAGTCATTTGTTGTTTAAGAGAAAATGAAAATGCCCCTTGAACATACAGAGGCGTGGACTGCAGCAAATTATACAGTATAATTAAATTGGTTAGTACGCTTTCTATAATAACTTTAGAACCCCAAATACTAAACCTTTACTACAAAGAGCTCTGTCTTCTACTGAATTATTGTGATTACTGATCAGTCCGAGCATCTTTTTAAGCTGAATTATCCATCAAAAACAGCAAAATTACTTAATTGTTTTTATCTCTCCCAAAAGGAGTTGGGGGAATTATCTAAATCATTATCATCATTTAGATAATGATATGCTAACTCTTGGACTATATATATATAAAGTTAAAATGGCCTGACCTGCTTGGCTCCTCACACCAGGCCTTCTTCACCAGGATGCCGACAAAGGCGAGGAAGAGGAAGCCGGAGACGGCGATGATGCCGGTGAGCCACTGAGGCAGCAGACGCTCACTCGTCTGAGCTGCAACACAAACACAGAGGTCAGAGGTCATCCAAACTCTTGTTTAGTTAAACAGCTGTTTTAAGGTAAACATGTCCCTCTGACATGGAGTGAAATAGAAGTAGCATAAAATAGTAATACTCTAAATGTAGGCTTCAGTAAGAGAGAGCTGGAACTCATTTCACAAGGCGTCTCCTTTGTATGACCCTAATCATGATATTAACAGGAATTCTAATCTGCTTCCTTGTACATTCATTATCCTTATCACCAATTTTTTTTCAATAAATCCAAACAAAGTTGAAAAAAACAACATGTTGAATGTAAGAGATTCTGTCTCCGCTTCACGTAAGCACTTTAGTATATAAAAGAAATACACATGTTGTTTTCTTTATTTAAATAATCTAGCAAATGATACAGTATAATCAAATTGGTTAGTACGCTTTCTATAATAACCCCAAAAACTAAATGTGACCTTTACTACAAAGAGCTCTGTCTTCTACTGAATTATTGTGATTACTGATCAGTCCGAGCATCTTTTTAAGCTGAATTATCCATAAAAAACAGCAAAATAGTGTTACTCTGGGTTAGCGGATCGTGCTTTTGCACAGTAGCGGTAAACTGAAAAGCTATCATTCACAATCAATACTCGCCCCCTGTTGTCTACAGCAGGTGTAGTTAGTTTTGGGTCCACTGCAGCAGAACCCTCCTCTCCTCTGTTCATCTGAATTCTGCACTCACTCTCATGCTACTCATATTTTTGCCAAAATATGGCTAAATTGTGTAAATCTGTTGTTGCCACAAAGCACTGTTGACATTTTTAAAATTGAGTCATATTTGGTAAGTATATGAGGAATCCAGAAACCTAAAAATAAGTTGTAATACATGTTTCATGTTATAAATAAGATGTTTACAGTATATTTTTACATTAATGTGTCATTTGTGTAGTTATTGTACATTAATTAATTTCTTAACAATAAAAATAGATTTTCCCTCATTGTCTTTTGAAAACTCCCTAGAGCCTGGAGGCCCCGGGGGTTTTGGCCCCAGGGTCCTACAGTATGAGACAGGTGGAGGAGGGTTTTTCTTGGAACATGCTCGTGAGGTTCAGGTTGAACTGGGCCGGGTTGTAGTCCTGGAGGATGGACCCGGGGCCCTGCTGGCCCTGCTGGCCCGCCCGGTCCGTCTTCTCCCTGGAGGTGACCCGGTAGTGGGCCTTGACGTTCCTAAGAGGGTTGTAGTCCGGACTGACGTGGTCCGGGCAGCGAAACACCTCTCTGATGACGAAGCCCTGCTGAGACAACGCCATGAAGCCGTTCTTGAAGGTCATCATCCTCACGACGGGGGAGTAGACGTACTGAACGTACAGAAGCTTTCCTGACGAGAAGAAACAACGAGGGGAACACAAACAGATGAGTGGCTCTTCATTCCAAGTACTCGCCTGATGATCTCAGTTAATTAGCATTGTGTTAGTGTGAGACGATTTCTAAGAGTGACCATTGGTGCATTTTTATGCATGCACAGAAGCTGTGGTGAGCTGAGGTTATTACCAGCAGTTAAACTTAAACCACTAAATTGTGAGGGGAAATATCTTAAATCTTTGATTTTTGGGTTGCTGATAAAAAATGTAATGAATAATTCTTGACTGTGACTTGAGTTGATGACATATCTGAGTACATACAGACACAAAATCAAGCATTTTTACTGCATCAATTTGGAGATAATCCAAAGTAAAACTCCCACACATAAGCCATTTAATATTATTACGACCTAATTTTAGTGTCAGCTGACTGGACCACTTATATGCAAGTGAGGGCTGGACCACAGTAATTTATGCACATTGCATTCTACTTTACTTTTGTTTTCTCAAGATAATTAGTTGAATATGTTGTCTCAAGATAACAAAGTTAGTTTTCACAAAGAAAACGACATCATTGACTTGTGATCCTGAGATAACGGCATTAAACATGTTTTTTGTTTAAATCATGTCCGTTTGGGGCTTCAGTAGGAGGAAACTTCTCTGTTGGAATGAATCCTGTTTTTCAGAAATAGTTGGGAAACGTTGGGAGACGTTGGGAAACGTTGGGAGATGTTGGGATCGTTACGTCAGTAGACCAGAACGTACCGGTAGCGACGTCCCAGACTTGGACAGATCTGTCCTGAGATCCAGTGAAGACGAACTGGTCACTGTCAGAGAAAGCAGCAGAGAGGACGCCTTCGAAGAATAACCCCTGAACAGCAACATTGGGACATTGTGATTTTGCGTATAATGCTAATATTATATAACGTTTATTCATTGTGGAAGTTATACATTATAAAGTATAGTTATAGTTGTTGATAAATACTGGACATGAATAAACACTTAAAATGTCCTTATATCTGCTTACAACTACATAATTATACATGAACATTTATAATGCTGCATTTTACTGTGTATAAATGATAACTTGAGGTATTATGTTACAATCATTTCATTAGTAAAATACAAGTTTGCATATTTTTGAGTAGAAAGGTATTTCTGAATCTGATGGTATACTTTAAAATGACCAGTGGTGGAAGGTAATTAAATGTAATTAGTCAAGTACTGTACTTAAATACAATTTGTATACTTTTTGTTACTTTTACTTTGCTTTTATTTATTTAGTAATTTCATTGTATTCTACTATTTCACATGCATTTGACAATATTAGTTAATAAATACATAGCATTAATCATTCATTCAATATATTTTGTGTAATATAGAAAATAATACTATGTAGACACATTGGTATATATACCAATTGTTCACATACATGCGTCAACATAGTATATTCTTTTCTTTTTCCAGCGTTGTTGTCCTTGTTCTTAACTGTTATGTCTATTTCTGTGTAAGTACATTTAAGAGCAATGAAATAAACATAAAATTCCTTGTTCATATGATTGATGAATTATAATTCAATAATAAATGATGTATTGTTCAGGAAATATTTAATGCTAAGGTCCTTTAAATTAAGTAAGATTTTTGAATGCAGGACATTTACATGTAACTGAATATTTCTACACTGTTGTAAAAGTACTGAGCAATTCTTCCACCACTGGAAATTACATGCAGTTGTGAAAAGTGTACATAATTTGTAGTCAGTGGGGAAAACATGTAAACTTGTCCTCTGGTGGATTATTGCAGATGTACAGGAGCTGTGACCTTGTACTCCATGGTGTGGTCCAGGACCAGTGGGCTCAGGCTCCACAGCCTCTGGACGGCGTCCTCAGAGCCCACCAGGGCGTGGGTGCCCCTGTTGCTGACCGCCACGCAGGTGACTCTGCTGCGTTGAGGCTCCAGGTCGGAGCTGCTGCCGTTGCAAAAGTCGTGGAACTTCACCTCCCCGCAGCTGGTCCCGTACAGCAGCCTGCGGTCGGACAGCAGGGCCATGGAGGACAGCGGGGCGTGGAGGAGGGACAGGGGGAACGTCTTCACGGGCCCCTCCACCGTGGGGAAGCTGTCTCTGGTGGTGATCTCGAACAGACAAACGGAGTCCTCGTAGGCCACCGCCATGTGCTGCTCCTGGGAGCCGACGGCCAGGCAGAGCACCCTGGAGAGGCTCTCTGGAGGAGGGATACAGAGCGTCTCCTGGGGCAGCGCTAACGGGTAGATGAGGACGGTGCCGCTGGTCAGGCCGCAGAACAGCAGCCGTTTGTGTTGAGCTACCTCCAGACAGCACACCTCAGCAGAGACCGGCAAACGCTCCGATAGAGAGCCTGCAGGGAGATCCAAGAGGAGGTTTAGTAGTTCCCACCTGTTGAAGGTGCTTTTAGAACTTGAACGTGACTACCATACTGGGCAAGCTAATGGAGGTCAATGTGTATTGGCAAAACAACAAACAAGTGCATCGCTTTGTGCCTGTGCTCTAACTTTGCACCAGAAGTGACCTGTGTTGTTGTTCCAGCTGATGACCTCTGTCTGGCTCTGCTCCCGGACGTAGAAAACTCGGTCTGCGTCTTTAACGACGGCAACATGGGCGCAGCCAGCGGGAATGTGGGCGGTGGGCTTGTGGCAGGTGTCGTACTTCAGATTCCACAGATGGACGCTGGCGGCAGCCGCCGAGGCCGAAACCACGAAGCCGTGATACAGCACGACAGAAGTGACGGGAGAGTCTGAACCACACAGAGTGTCCAGCAGCGCACCAGTGGTCACCGACCAGATCTGACACAGAAGTTCATACAGAATATTAGGGGGACATAAATACTGCCTCTGTGACAGCCGGAGCTGTTGACTCACTTACGTTTTTAAACTGTAGATTGCAGTGAGATTCATGAAACAGTTGTTTCATACAACTATTTCATTTTTTAACTCTGAAGTAGGTAGAGGCCGTTTACTGTGAAGCAGCTGGATTAGCTTTAACTGTGAAGCAGGTAGAGGGTTTTAACTCTGAAAAAGATGGATTAGCTTTAACTGACACAACTAGAGGACATTTACTGTGAAGCAGCTGAATTAGCTTTAACTGTGAAGCAGGTAGAGGGTTTTAACTGTGACGCTATTGAATTAGCTTCAACTGTAACAAAGCAGGAGGTATTTTACTGTGAAACCGCTTGAGGGCTTTTACTGTGAAGCATCAGAGGGGCTTTACAGTGAAGCAGCTGTAAAGATTTACTATGAAGCAACTTTGGGGCCTTTACTCCAACTGTAAGGTGTCTATAGGGTTTTTAATGTGAAGCAGTTGGATAATCTTTTACTGTAAAACTAAAGGAGGGCTTTTACCATGAAGCGGCTGAGAGGCCTTTACTGTGAAGCATCTGGAAGAATTTTACTACGAAGCAACATTCGGACATTTACTCCAGTTGTGAAGCAGCTGGATGGCTTTAACTGTGAAGCTGTTGGATCAGCTTTTACTGTGAAGCCACAGGAGGGCTTTTATTGTGAAGCAGCTGCTAGCACATGTCCTACCTACTCCACCATCTACATCTACTGTATCTTAGTCTGTTACTCGTATGAGTTGGTCAGCAGCTCCCGAGACGAGCAGTCGGCAGTCTGAAGACACACAGCTGGACAAAACGCTGTCGTCGTGTTGGAGGTCGAGGAAGCCGTCCACAGAGTCCCGGTCGATGTGAAAGAGGCTCAGAGTCCGCTCACTTCCTGCAGAGGACACAAACAGTGATCAGCTGGAACACATTAACCTTTCTTTCACACTATGATTACATGCACATAAGAGGCCAGGTTACTCTGAGAAAACGGGTAACGCCACTGCTGAACATGAAGAAAGCCTCAGTACTGAATTAAGTGTTTTAGAAGTTGTTCTTATTAACACAGAGGAAACAAACTACACAAGCACTGTTTTTTAAACAATAAAATATTTGTAGCGGGAGCTTGTTTCAGATTAAGAAACTCTTACTTATTTCACAAGTTAAATCAATAACAGAGTCAGACCTGCTATCAGTATTTTTTCATCTTCAGTGACTGAAAGCAAAGAAGGAACCAGAGGAAACGTGATGGCTGTCTGTCTCCCCGTCCTGGAAATCTGCAGACAGGAAGGTAAACATCACCATCATCAGTTATTATTGTGTGTAGCAGAAGTTAAAATAACTATGTTGGGGTTGTAATGTTGAATATAAGGTCACTGGGTTTGTATCGGCTGTGACCTACAAACAATGAAGGAGGTATTGTGATTCTTTACTGAAGCAATAGTACTAATACCACATTGTAAAATGACTGTCCTGCATTGAGTTAAAGTATTTAAGTGTGATCAGGAAAATGTACTGAAAGTATTAGAGAAAATAAAATATATTATCACTTAAACATCAATGTAAAAGCAGGATTTTACTGTTGTAGTTGTTTGAGGGGGAGCTCATTTTGAACTCTAAACTCATGATTAATTTCATTATGGATTCATCTAGTGATTATTTTTGCTATCAATCGATGGTTTTGAGTGTAAAAATAGTCTAAATATCGAGAAATGCCGTCACAGTTACCCAGAGCCAAAAGTAACCTTCACAATGATTTTGTCCAATTAATATATCAATTAATTGCTTCAGCTTACATGTTTTGGGCGGAAGATTCCCAATTTATTAAGTAACTAGAAACGTAATCTTGAATACATTTGCATTTATTTATTTTTTATGGGTGTTGAGGACCAAACTATTATAAGTCTTTTTTATTTTTTTACATAAAAAGAAAGCTTCATAATGGAAAGTGTATTATTTCTTTCTGCACTAAAGTCTACCTTCATTTTGAATGAAACACATACCTGATAGAGGAATCCTTCTTTAGAAACCACAAACACTTTCCCACGTTTCGGCAACATAACAGACTTCACAGGAGTTAAACTTCTCTGTGAGTTTTCCAGCCGAGTGTCAACAGTTTGAGTCTCATTAACAGGATGAGATATTCTGACCAGACCAGAGTCACAAAGACGAAAGACCGATGCTTCCAAAACTCCTAGAACCACCGACCCGTCATCATCACTGCTGCTGAGGAGGAGCTCAGCTCCGTCCAGCTTCCACACCTTCACCTGCAACAACAACAAGACCCGAATCAGTCAGAAACGGTCTTAAAGGTAAAGACGTGCAGTAGCAGCAGTCATAGTGAATGTTAATATCAGTAAGACGAGAAGTGGTAAAAGCAGTAGAACTAGTAGTAGTATTAATAGTATTAATAGTAGTAAATATTAAAGCTACTATGCGGAAATTAAATTCTGTCTTGATTTTGGTGGTCCATGTGGACAAAAGCGGTTTCTGTACTTCAGATTCTCTTTAGAGAACCTCTAATTTTACTGCAGCAGGGTCTGCCCAACGCAGGGTCTGCATGATTGTGTTTGATTTTTCATGGAGTGTAACCCGGTCGCACCAACACAAGCTGAGTGACTACATAGAAAGAGTCTTCTTCTCACTGGTGGTCTTGTTTTCTTAAGTAGGTCATATCACATCAGTATAACATTTAGTCCCAGTTAAAAGTTCCCCACAGCAACTTTTTAGTAGGAGTATTAGTAGTACTAATAGTAGTAATACCAGCAGTGGCAACAGCAGTATTAGTAATAGGTAGTACCTGTGTCCTGGTGTAAACACAGATCAGCTGTTCAGACAGGTGGAGGTGTACTGAGGAAGGGGTGGAGTCAAAAGGCACCGCCTCCTGGATGCAGAGCAGCTGTTGGCCGTCCACCAGGCTCCACCTCCTCAGAGAGCCGTCGGCAGCCAATGAGAAGCATTCGGCGGCGTTGACAACCACTTTGACGGACAGGACCTCACCTACACGCAGATTATTATTGTAAATAATAATATTATTTCATACTTGATGTTCTTTAAAGAACGCAGACTGACCTGTGTGTCCCAGAAGTGAGTGTACGAGCCTCTGGTCAGCAAGGCTCCAGGCCGCCACCATGCCTTCATCTGAACCTGCAACCAGAAGACCCGCCTCCACACAGACGTCCACACAGAGCACACCTGAAGACGTGAGTGACGACAGGTAAAACTCATTTTATTGATTATTTTCTATAAATTAAATTACAGGCCAGCCATAATCACTAGTGCATTTTTTATAACTGCTTGCTGTGGCAAAATGTAAATATAAATGTGTCCAAAAATATATACTGTAAAAGTCGGGTTACAAGCTGCTACTACCTTCGGTCAGTGTCCCTGTTTGCTCCCTGCTGTAGCCAGCTAGCGCTCATGCTAGCGCTCCGCTAGTTCCCCGCTAACTTCCGCTAGCTCTCCGCTAGCTCCCCGACAACCACCGAAGGTAGCGGGACCAGCCCCGGCTCGACACCCGACTTGGGCAGAGGGGACGCGGGCAGTAGCAGTAGCAGCAGCAGCAGCGGGGAGCTAGTAGCAGCGCTAGCTAGGCTGCTCCTAGCTTGCTTACAGCGGGGACACTGACCGGAGGTAGGAGCGGCTTGTAACCGACTTTTACGGTAATCAAAGACAAAACTGGTATATGCTGTATTATGAAAAAATAAAACCAAGTTAGGACTGACTTCTAAAGGTTCAATTTCCGGGGTTTTACACTCAACAAATAAAGTACAGTTTTGAAATTGAAATTAAGACACACTGACTCCTACAATTAGCTAAAACACTGATAATTAGCTAGAACTCATTAAAATTGTAATTTTGATATAACAATCATACATTTTTCAGTTCTACTATATCTAACTTTATGCTGCTTTCAGAGTAACAACGTAATATTTCTGACCTCCCAGCAGTCCGGTCAGTGTGTGTTGTAGCGCCCCCCCTGGCTGCTGCAGGAAACTGCACTTAGGAATGAGGATCGGCTCGGGGCACAACAGCAACCTCTCCTCGCATTGACGACACAGCTGACCAATCACAGAGGGGAAGGGCGTGGCCAAGGAGGAGAGTCGGGCCAACAGCTCGGTGTAAAAGAGAAACGTTTCTGGAACCAGAGGGGAAAATAAAAATGACAGCATTTGTTAGCTTTTTACGCAAACATTTGATTCACTTCTTATTTTATTTATTTGGGTTTTAGAAAACATTTTGTTTCTGAAAGTAAAATTATAAAGGACATATAATAAAACATTGGCACGAGATAACTGACCCATGTGACCGTCCAGGAAGTCCAGACTGGGTTTAATCAGGAGCAGAGTGTCTCGGATCAATCTGGTCTCAGTGCAGTCCATGTACTGGGAGCACTGGTCCAGGTCCCGGATCACACTGGACACCCCACACACCCTGCTCTTACAGTACAGCCACTCAGCACTGCCTGAAACACAGTAGCACTAATTCATAATACTTGATGAGTCGACTGAACTGGTTTGGAGAAGTTGTACTATATAACAGATTTTATAAACAATAATGAAAAATACAATTTTTAAGTTTGAAAATGACAAAACAATATGCAATATTTATTTCTGTACTTTTGAGTCATCATTTTTTATACTACATTCTGGCATTTTAAATCTATTTTATTTAAGGATTTAAATGAAAAGTAAAGTAAAAAACTAATTAATCCAGTTGAACTTGGTTTGAGTGTTTTAGAAACTGCTGATCTACTGGGATTTTCCCACATCTCTTTCCACATCTCACCAATGACTTCCTGTCGCACATCGTCCCACAGACCAGCATGCAGCAGGTGATGGGGCAGCTCCTGCAGCTTCCTGACGTTGGCCAATCCTGGAGCAAACCACAGTGGCTGGGGCGGGACCTTTATAGTACGGTGGACACCATACAACCAATCAAAGTGCACCACCAACAGACAGGTAATAACTAGCTAAACATACAGGTATGTCAGTTCATGTGAATAATATCAGGGAAGAAAACAACTTGCTTGATAAACAACGTTTATCTTCGTCTATTACCACAGTTACACGCATAGATTGTATGAGAAGTGGACAGTGAGTCGTTGTGATGTCACCCGATGGTTTGAGGACTGACGTTTTGAAACCTCTACTATGAAGTTTTGTCCGTCACCATCTTGACTTTTTGTCATCAGTGAATGGAGGTGAACATATTTGGATTGTGGAGGAATTACGTAAATGGTAGCTCTGGTAGCAGAAGTGACCTGTCAATCACAGTAGCCCCGCCCTCAAGCATACCCTGTTTAATGGTCTATTTGACTCTAAATGTACCATCATTTACGAGAATATCTTGAAACTAGAGATTGAGAGAATAAACTCATGTTTACAATATTTACTGAGGAAATAACTCAAGTAAGAGGTAGAATCATTTTCTCATAGACTTCTATACAATCTGACTTCTTTTTGCAACCAGCTGGTCAATAGAGAGAATGGAAGTTTAAGAGACTTCCGCATTGGCTTCACCCTTCAGACCCGGAGGTTGCCACCTGGTTCTGTATAGTCTGTACCTTTCTGTCAGAGAGGACCAGCGACAGGCCCGGCAGAGCAACCGGCTTCAGTTTCCCCGACCACCGACCCAGGAAGTACTCCGCTAGGATCCTGATGCTCCGTCCCCGCCGCTGTGATGTCAGATACCGAGCTGAAACCGCCTCGCACAGATGCCTGCACACATAAACACACACTCACATTTCTCAATCATTTTACATTTGACCTGTGTGATCATTTATCTTTATATATATAAGTATAAACATATATTATAATTTGTTCTTCTTCTTCACCGGTTGTTGAAGGCGATGGCGGCGACCCCGCATGTCCAACGCTCCTCCAGCTGATCCTCGAGGTCCCGTCTGAGTCGTGCCCAGAGGAGGGGAGGCAGCCGGATCAATGAGGGGGACGGAGGGAGGGAGTACCTGTATACCTCACAGATGATGTCATCATCCAGAGACATGATGTCACGCAGTTCAGCTTCCAGCAAACCTTCCCTGAGGAGTCAGAAGGTCAGTTTGTTTTAGGCCTTGTGAGGTTCTGTGGATGATTTAATTTAAGATAATTATTATCATTATTGTTATCATTTTGGTACTAACTTTGGCAACACGATGAATCGTTAGTTGTGATACAAACATACCACAACTAACATAAATACTTTTTCAACTCATTGTTAAATCATTGTGTATCCTTTTCTCCACAAGAGAAACACTCAAAGTAATTTTAAATGTATTTGCTGATATTGTATTATTAAAGAAAGATTATGCATTCCAAAAGCCCCTTGTTGCTAAACAATGCATTTGCAGGTTAGTTTTATGCAAATATCTATTCTGTAAAGTTCATCTCCATTATGTTTTAAATTTCAAAACCATCTCTACAGGTACGCTACTCTGATGATAAAGAATTAGAGAGAATGCAGGCCTGGTTACACAATACATCTTCTCACCTTGCCAGAGTGATGTACCCTAAGGCCCCGCCCACCAGCTCCTTCCCATGTTTCTCCTCCAGCATCAAGAACAGCTGTGACATCATCTCCTGTGTGTTGGGACCCAGGTGTATTGCTGTGAGCGGGGTGGAGGACGTCCAGCGTTTGACTGCAGACAGAATCAGCGTGAGGTGCAGAGGACTGCCCGTCTGCTCGAAGCTCTGCAGCGCGGCGTTGCTTTGCTCGGGGGTCAAAGTTCGCTGAGATGCTAGCAGGTACGACTCCATCATCTGTTTTCCTTCGTCACGGGACAGACGCTCCACTTCAAAGAAACTCCCCAAACCCTTCAACTTCAACCGCATATTAGCGAACGCCTCACTGTTGGTATCCATGGAAACCACAAGATGGACGTTGGGCGGGAGGTCGGCGGGCATCCAGTGGAGTTTGTGAGCATGATGTTGATCGGAGAGTTGATCCAGAGCATCCAGGATGATGAGCACAGTGTTCCCCTGCTGAGAAACCTCGGTGAGGACGTTCCCGAAGAACCGGAGCAACTCCAGGTGAGTGTTGGCCGTCAGCGGCGAGGGCGGAGCCAAACCACAAGACAAACACATCTGGAGGCAGATGCTGCGGAGGACGTGGTCGATGTCGGGCCTCTGAGGGTGGCGATCCGACAGCAGCCGGATCACCACCCCTGCACCGTCCTCCAGAACACTACGCATCTCTTGTGCCAGTTTACACATCAGGGCTGTCTTCCCCATCCCAGCATGCCCGTGCACCACCAGCGGGCTGTGGTGGACATTCGTTGACTCCCACATGGCGCAGCAGAGCTTACCCAGAAGACCCTCCCTGCCGTAAAGATCTCTGCACAGCTCGGCGCTCATGGTGGCGTGCCGTTCAACTTCGTCAACCCCCCAATCTGAGATTTCCTCCCTTTCTTCGTCAATGTTCCCCCAAATCTTCCTCCGCCTCCCCACCACCAGAGAATCGACCGCCGCTCCGATCCTGGCCTTCATCTGCGAGACAAACTGCTCGCAGACGCTGTCTAGGTACTGGGCGTGCTCTTTGCGTTGAGGGTCGATGCTTCCTTTGCTGAGCTCCACACAGTGCAAGATGAGGATCTTCTGCCGTGTTGCGTAGAGGCGGGACTTCAGGGTGGCAAGGAGACCCATAACATCTTTGTCCAGAAGCCCGTCTGCGGTCAGGTCCAAGAACTTGGCGAGACGTTTGGGACCATCCCTCGCCCTCTGGCGGGGAATCTCTCGCACGAAGAGCAGAGCCGACGGTTCACTGCTGTCCTTCCACAATCCCTGCTCAAACTCTTGTACTGTGACTGCGGAAAAGATAGAGACCATCAACTTTCACAAAAATTATTGAGACAAAGACAAACTGTGTTGGACATCTCTGACCTGATGTGAAGAAGTGTTGTTTCTGCTCGGCTGTGATGTCACCGGCTGCCTCAGCGTCCGTGGCGGCGGAGCGTAGGAGCTGCAACACTTGAGTCTCTGTGAGACGCCAGGAGAGGAGGTTTTTGTCACGCTGCGGGCTACTGTCGGGTTGTAGGTCGCTGTAGTGGGGGAAGTGAGTCGTGATTGGCTGAAGCACGTAAGTGGGTGGGACCGCATTGTTGTCTTTTAAGAACCACTCATTCAGCTGCTTGGTGCCTTCTGGGTTTTTGGAGAGTTTGGACAAAAGGACTTCAAACAGTTTCTCCGGTATGAGGCGAGGAAGACTTCGGTGGCCGTACCGGTTCCCCAGCAGAGCCTTTGGAGCCCAGACGCAGGGAAGTAAAGAGAAGAGGAAGAATGAGCTCAAATATAATCCTGGATTAAATGCTTTATCACATGCATCCACTTTTACTTCCACTCCAACAGTAACATCTCATAAAAAGATCCAATACATAACCCTCCAATACACGGGACACTATATTGGCTTCATGTTGAATTTGAAATGTTCCCCGGAGAAGGAAATTTGATGCCCGGGTCTAGACCTCTGAATCTGCCCATTGCTGACTGAATATTTTTTAGTTTTGGAGTGTTGGTCCAACAAAAAAAGACGTTTTAAGACGTGACTGTTGGCTTTGGAAAATTCTTTCTTTTTCTTTTACAATTTTCTGACATCCTACTGACCAAACAATGAATCAACAAAAACTACATCATAGAGAGAAAAATAAATGAAATGGCTATTACTGAGAACATTCAAACAGCAAGTACGGACAGTACGGTGTGATTCACGACTTTAACTTAAGTCAAAACAAATAAATCCAGCTTTTTCACAGAAAACCTTTTTTACTATCATGATGAAGATGAGAAAAATCTGAATTATAATTTAAGGAAGACGAGAGACTCACGATGAAAGCAGGACCGGCTGAAATCCTCTGACAGCTCTTGATCTCATGCAGGAAGATCTCGCAGGCCTCGTGGTCTCCAGACGAGTCGCCTCGAATCCCCCAACGCAGATCCACCACCTGAACAAGGGACCTCACTGATCAATGAGCATGTATTTACTGAAACCGCACACACAGTACCTACACATATATATCATATTATCAGTTACTGGATTTCTTTGTCTTAAACTTGAGTATTTACATTACATAACTGACCTCAAACACCAACCCCAGACTGCGACAGAAAGCAAGGACTTCTGGGTAGGCTCTTTCCAGCAGGGCTTTCCTCTCGTTGCTCATATCTGACCAAAGAGCGGTCAGTGATGAAAAAAAAATGAAGAGTTAAAAGCTAAATCAGTAAGATGATCTGAAATGACCACAGGAGAGTCAAAGTTAATGTTGTAGTGATTTTGCACTATTTTTCAAAGTTTTTTCCCCAAAATGAGTGTTGTTGTGTAACCAGGAGAAGACCATTGATGTATGAAGTAGGTTTGGCTTCACTACTCAGCATGACAATGAAGTCTTTTTAGGTGCACGAGGTATTGATCTAGGAAGTCAAAACTAGGCTCTCATATTCATGAGATCTTTTGTCATGATTACGAAATCCGGATCTGGTAATTACGGGATTTTTTTCGATTAGTATGATATATTTTCTGGAAATTACGAAAAGTACGAAAGTAGCTCATTATTACGAGATAAGGTATAACTTTTCTTTCTTTAGTGAAATGCATTGTTCTTTCGTGAGTTTATCACTCTTTGTAATGTAAACCTAAGAAATATTTGTGGTTTTAGATCAAAATTTAAAAAACTGAAAACTGTTGCCAGAGTACACAAATGTTAGTTGTTTCATTCACAAACTTGAACTTCTCCTGCAGAGTTTCCTCACAGTTTTACAAGACAATGACGCCACAGTAGACCCTTTTTCATAGCAAAGCACAAAAAGCATAGGTGTAAATAATCGCATTAACGATGTGTCCTGGCCAGCCATGTCAGAGAGTGACCATGCACAACAAGCCCTGGAACTAGCTCACCTGAATGGAATGCAGCCATGAGACACCATTAGTGTTATTGATTCCACCCAGTGCTTTTCCTGCTTTGGCAAGTCAAAATGTCTGCTGTGAAAAGGTATCTATTATTTCACTATCTTTAGCTGAGCCCCTTCAAAATGTTCCTATCAAGTGCAACACACACTGGTTGCATACATACAGTCACTGTACACAGCAGCACTCCTGGATTTGGCCATTGTATGATATGGAGAGCACAAACAGTGACCTGACCTGTGAAGGTGGAGCTGATGAACACTCGGATCATGTTGGAGCCGTTCTTCGTCCTCTGAGCTCCATCTATCCGTCCACTCAGGACGTCCTGCAGGCTGACATCTCCTCCTCCTCTTCCTCCTGCTGCTGCTGGCTGCTCTGCCATCGCCTTCTTCGTCTGATCTTCCCTGCTTCAGCTCAGCTGCTCTTCAGCCTGTTTTGTTTCCCTCAGAGAATTTCCTCCACGACAACCAGCTCTCCCACCTGACCGGCTGTTGTACCTGCAGTGCGTGCTACTGTAGTCCGTGTTACACACTGTTTTATAATCACAAACTGTGACGAACTGAGACCAAAACGTGGTTTTATTATCCTCTGATCATGTATGGCATTTAATCACTGCTGATAATGTTTAACAGCATGCTGCATTATCTTCTTATCTAGAGGTTGAGGAAGTATTGAGAGTGTTTACTCAAGTAAAAGTACTACACTTTAGAAAAACTTCCCGCATTGACACATACAGTGACATCTAGCAGTCTGCCGCGTGTGAGTCAAGTGCCTCCATGAGGGAAATGGTTGCTTACACTTACATTTGTGTAATTGTTAAATCAATCTCATTATTAAACATAATGTATACCAACTTTATTTTGGAAACTTTTCTTGTTATAACTTGATAGGTTGGTTGATGTAGCGGGGTGCAGGAATGAAGTATTTTATTTTTGTGGGCCAAGCATGGAAGTTAGCGTCACACTGGTTCCGTAATGTAATAGCCAGAAGTGAAAACCTAAAACCTAAAGACTAGGCTATAAACGAACTACACCACGAGTGTATTTATTTTTTTAACTGCTAACTGAAGCGTTAGCTAACCTGAACCACAATGCTAACTGCTGGGCTACCTGCACTGCTAGCTTTGTGATTAGTTAGTGTATAAATAGCCTAAATTAGCTTTTTTTTTTTTTTTTTTTTACATATTTGAAGCGGGATTGTGAAACCAGACAATTTAAAATCCTCCAAACAATTGTATTAGAGTTCACATTGGATTATTATTTAGCTGTAACTACTATTGATAGCGAGTTTGCAGCTACCTTTTGAGTGTGCTAGTTTGTTGATTTAGCATTAGCTTCTTTATGCTAAGCTATGCTAAACACATCTTGGACACTACTCTGTAATTTACTGGATTCAGAGACATACTGTAATCTGTAAAATAAATAAATCACACCTGTTAACTAGCTGTGAGGCCACACAGGGGAATTTGACAGATAAAAAGGATTTCTCAAATATTTGCAGAGTCGCTGTGAATACATCCTCTCTCCCTGTTTTCGATGGTTTTAAGTGTCTTTAGCAGCTCAGTTCACCTTGATCTCACCTGAGTGTTTTTGCGGGGGCCCGTGGGAGTCTGGGCCTCCCAGGGGCCGCCGCCTACAGCTGCAGCTCAACGCTAATTACGTTGAAAACAGAGGGGAGGTTGATGATGATAATGAGGATAACAACGCTACTGTAGAGCTGGAGGACATCTGCTGCACCTGAAGCTTTTGCAGTAACAAACCTCTGACATCATGTGATGCACAAACACCTTGAACATCAGCTGAGTTTTTTCATCATTAACGCTCAAATATGGTACACTTAAAAATCATTTGCCTTACCTAGCTATGAATAATTATTCTTTTTTGAACTATCAAGTCGATTAGTGTACTAAGGAAAGTGTATTAACAAAACTAATAGTGATCATGTCTGTAACTGTGGATGTACTGTGAAGTTTTGGAAAGATTCAGAGAAATATTGAGGTAACTTAGGTTAAAACATACAGCTAAGTGACAAACACATTTTGCTTACTTTAATTATCATCCTGCCATTCAAAAAGATATAATCGATAATTATCATAATATTGGGCGAATTCCAAACATGAAAAACTATTTATTTATACCCACACTTTGTTTCGCAAGATAATGTTCACAAATGTACACCACTTTGTGATTTATGATGTGTGAATGCACTCAGCAGAGGCAAACAGCTAAGGCTATAAACAAACCACATTACAATGTATTAGTATTTTATATCATAATCATGAAAACATTAAAATCTCTTAAGCTTGTGTTAACCACAAACCTTATTTCCGGCATCTAACAAGACATAAAGAAACGTTTTAGGACACATTCCTGCAGCGCTCTATTCGGGGGGGGGGGTTCCCAAACTTTCCCATGCCAAAGCCCCTCAAAGAACATTAGCTCATGGCCCAAGATGTCTTTAAAAACACAGACAGTACACTGGCAAATATTTAAAAAAAAAAATTCTGAACGTCCTACTTTTATTAATGCAATAATGACTGTGTGTACTTTAAATATTTCATAGCATATTCCCTGATCTTCCCTTCAGTTTGCTGAGGCGCTAGCAGTCTGATCCCAAACAGAAGAGTTGTTTTTGATGATGTTGATACCTCTTCATTGGTTTGATTCTGTAGTTTTACCTTCAGGCTGTTTTTTTCCAAGCAGAGCTGTTGACCTGCAGCTCTCTGAGGACGTTACATCAGCTGGGAGACACCGCCTCTGTCACCTGCTGATGCCTCATACTTGCCATCACTCTGAGGACGGTCTGAAGCTCACCATCTTCACATACTGGCAGCAGGATGTCCTTATTTAAGCAAAGAGGGGGCAACACCTGTCCAACAAACAGCTATAATATCTTCTTAATTGGTGAGGTGAAATGATCTCGAGGTGATCTCGAAGTGTTTTGCCTGGACGTGTGTAGGGTGGGATCTGTCGTTACTCTTCGTAACGGCATGGTGCCTCTGGTGGAGGGCTGTATATTGCACACAGATGTAAATCTACCTATTATGGGTTTTGTCTTGTTTGACAGTTGTGACAAATCCTGAATATTCTTCTGAAATATTTCACTTGTGGGGGGACATTTTCATGAATGAAATGTAAAATGAATTTGATACCACCAATTTACAGGAGTTGATATCTTTAGACTGATCTTGTTTTGGGTGTGAATCTCTTTAAGTCCCCAGTTGAGATGTTGGTGTAGTGGATAGGAGACGGGTGTGTGTGTCATCTGTTGGTGATGGTAAGGGGGGGTCTTCTTTGGCTGGGTGGGACGGAAGGGCCTCAAGACAATGCTTGGTTTGCAAACATAGCATCACTTTGCCCATTTTCCCCCAACCAATACTATCAAACACTACAATACCTTGAGTTAATCTTTAAAATTTCAGTAAATTGGTGATTCATTTGGCAGCAGATATGAATTATTATATTATATGTTGTGCACTTGTGACCTAATCTTTGAATACCTATCGGTTATGTTTAATTTAGTGTATTACTGGTTTATTACTGCAGGCCTGAGGCTTCTGTTGAAAATGAATAACAACAAACAATCAGAATTACAAAGCGTTATTGGTGGATCGGCTCATAAATAATGTCTAAACATCTTTCAGACTTTAGCTTTAGCATGAAAGAGAAACCAAGCGGTCCGTGTCGTGGTTGGAGGAGATATATTCTGGGTCACTAGATGTTTCAGTATCAGTTATTATTCAGACACAGAAGACGACGTCACCTCAAATCTGTTTTTATTTATGCTAATTTATTTCCCACCTTGGGCAACATCTTACTGCTTTTTTTTTCTTCCTTTTTTTCTAGAAAACTTTAGTCCTTGATGCCTGCTGGGGAGGGGTGGGGTGGTGGAGACGGCTGCTGTGATTGGTCAGCAGGGACACGGCGCTCGGGCGTCCTGCTCCACCGTCAGTCCTTTGCTCAGCAGGAACGCTTCCTGCTTCGGTTCCCGCCCGAGGAACTTCCTCAGCATCTCGGAGGCGTCCTCGGAGCCGCCGGGTCCCAGGATGTACTTCCTGTAGTCCAGTCCCACCTGGAGGACCAATCAGGAGACAGCGATTCACGGTCAGTCAAAATCTACTTTGAAGTGCCTCTGTATCTTTAGGCTAACAGTTCCCCCCTGCTTCTAGTCTTTGTGCTAAGCTAGGCTAAACACACATTTTCCTACCCATCATACATTTCACCCGCTGATTATTCTCTCATTGACAACAATAATATTTTTGTCATTTTTGTGCTCAGCTGACCTTCGGGTTCATGATTCCCTCCTGTTTGAAGCGGGCGAAGAACATGTCCATGGAGAACACCTCGCTCCACAGGTAACCGTAGTACTGAGCATCGTAACCGCCGGCCAGATGCCCGAAGGTTGCCGGCATGTTGGTTCCTGCAGAGAGACGAAGAGGTCAAAGGTCAATACTTTAACTACATGTTTAAGGGACTTTATTCCAAACTTAAATGGCAGTTGTTTTCCTTCTTAATATCTGTATGTGAATGAATTAAAATCAATAATTCCTCGTCCAACTCTGCTGGAACATAAACTTTCAGATCAAACTGTTTGTGCAGCTTCACTGAACTGGTTGTAGTTCTAAAGTGGGCCACTAGGCGGAGCCCCTTTCTGTCTGATGAGATGGACTCAAGCTTTGTTTATAAGCGCCGCAGTGAAGCCAGCGTGAGGCGACGTCATCAGGGCTTGCACGTCGTGGTGGCGACGCTTCGTCGTGCCCATCTGGATTTTTGTAACTAAGGGGCTTTTCAGACGTGACTGTCACAAACACTGAACTGATGAAAGCCCTACTTACATGTCTAAGGGTTTTACAAAGACGGATGTTGGAGCCATAATGTAGTTTTGTTGCTTTCTTTTATCTTTAAGGGAAGCACAGGGTGAATTGGGACATGCAGCTCCTACGTTGAACACAGGGTGGCACATTAACATCAAAAGGCATATCGGTAAGTGCCTGCTAATGAGAACAGGTGTGTGGATGGGAAGCAAACAGTTTTTGACCGTGGTCATGTCAACGTGGTTGTCTTATCCTGTCTGTAAGCATGTAAGATTAATTTAATGCAAATGTATTGGACATTGCTGATTTTATGCCATGGTGTCATGGAATAAATGGATGGCGCACTGGACAGTTGATTTGTTTGTGGCAGAACACGCGTCCGAACAAGTTCGCCCCCTAGTGGCTTTAAGATTTAAAATGGTTAGGTGTTATAGTCACTACAACGGGCAATTTGCTTTTAAATGCTTTAGAAGCCTGGACGTCATCAAAATGAACATTTGAGTCAATATTTTGCAGGACATTCAACCTTTGTGTCTTTATAATGCACGTCATTCTTTCTTTAATGGGCTTGTATAACGGTAATAAAGTTTCCATGTATATGAGATATGAGTTTACAGATAATTACAATCCTTCCTCGGCATAGTGGAGGTTGGTTTATGGGCGCATAAACGCCTTTGTGCTGCAGCTTGCGCGTAGTATAAGCAAAGCTGCGACCAAAAACAGCAACACTTGTTAAAATAATCAGTTGAGAGATGACCCTGATATTTGAGAGCATCGTTATGACCCGCTGCATGTTTTGTTTGTTTTGTTCTCTTTATGTGCTGAAGAATGTACATGTAAAGCATTTCAAAAGTGACCTGATGAGGCAGGGATTCCCAGGACCTCCTGACAGAGGCGTCCGTACTCCTCCGCGGCGTCCAGTCCGTTCCTGGTGTGCAAAGCCTGGTCCACTTTAGCGAGGATGATCTGCCTCAAGTTGAACAGACCTGCGGGAGAGTCACAGTCGACGTTAGCGGTTTGTATCTCAACGCTCAACACCGCTATCGAGACGGAGTGGCGGTAGAACCCGGACAAAAGCGCTGCTTCCCGTGCGGTACCTACCGGTGTTGGCGAGGCGGGACTTGATGAGTTTGTCGAGCAGGTCCTCTGGGATGGCTTTGCCCGTCTTGTAGTGCTTGGACATCCTCTGCAGGGGCTCCTGCTCCCAGACCCAGTTCTCCAACATCTGAGACGGAGCCTCCACAAAGTCCCGCTCCACGTGAGTCCCGCTGAACATGGCGTAGTCCGCCTGCAAGCAAACACGCACACTCTGAAACCAGCTCACGGGAAGTGCACCGGATCGCTACACGCAATCTAGCTGTCCTGAGCTGAGGTGCTTAATTAGGTTAGCGGCTCTGCCCTGATCTTTCTCAAACTCATCAATTAACCCTCATCAACAACGATTAAATCAGGGTTCTCACCCGCTGTGTTTGTACAAGTGTACAAATTAGATGCACAACCGTTAGGAATCAGCTGCTATAGTGATGTTTTTCTGAGAACAGAGTAAAAAGATGTGAAATAGTTTTTGCCGCAAAAGAAGAATGAAAGTAATCAAACTTCAGTTTCTTGCATGACGAGAGGAGAACACTGTGGAACTTTGATTTTGAATTTGTTTTCCAGTCCAGAAACGTGTCAGTGACCCTCCATCATTATTGAACCACAACAGTGCAGTTGGGCTCTAAATATTGAGTCAGTCAGTGGTTCAATTGAAGAGGTTTAAACTGTGACTTGTTCAGCTGGTATTCCACTAGTGCGAACCCTACACTAACCTTCTGTTTCTAATGGGAGGTTTGAAGAAGAGCTTTGCCAAAGCAACACGCTGCTAAATTCCAGCTTGCTTCAGGCTGCATTATTGTGAAAACACTGAAACAGGAAGCATGAAAGAGCATTCAGACGTATAGAGCAGTCCTCTCTGACCGCAGTAACTACAGCTGAAGCATCACCGCTGTGGTACCTCGGCGCAGAGCTGGTGCATGACATGTCCGAACTCGTGGAAGTACGTCTCCACCTCGTCGTGCTGCAGCAGCGACGGGGCGTCAGCCGTCGGTTTGCTGAAGTTGGCCACCATGGCCGCCACCGACATCTGACGGGTGCCGTCGGGCAGCAGACAGCCGGGCTGCAGGCCGAAGCAGGCGGCGTGGCCGTACTTACCCTCCCTGTGGGGGGGGGGGCAGATAGAGAGGAGACGCTGAGGACAGCTGGACACTCACATCAATGCATTTAGTAGGAGGGGAAAAGGAAGAGGAGGAGGAGAAGAGGAGGAAGAAAGAGGTCAGAGAAGAAGAAGAGGGAGTGGGAAAAGATTCGAGAGGCAGACCAGGAGGAGGGGAAGTAGAGGAAGAGGACCCGCATCTAAGTATCCGCCCCTAAATAAAGACGGAGCCGCCTGCTGCCCGGTCCTCACCTGGGGAAGAGGTCCAGGTAGAACTGGCCGATCACCTGACCACTGCTGCGGTCCTTCACACAGTACAGAGTGACGTCCGGGTGCCACACGGCGGCTCCGTCCACCAGGTCGAAGGACAGACCCAGCAGTTCCTGGTAGATGTCCAACAAGCCCTGAGTCACCACCTCCATGGGGAAGTACTCCTTCAACAGGTTCTGATCCACGGCGTACTGAGTCTCCTCCACCTGAGAGGAGGAACCAGACAAAAAGGAGAGGAGGAAGAGGATGACAAGAGGGGAAGAGGGAGAATAACCAAAAGCGGGAGGAGAAGGATAAAGACAAAGATTGGAGGAGAATAAGCAGAGGAGGAGGAAAACGACAAAAAGGGGAGGGGAAGGTGAAAAAACACAAGAAGAGGAGGGAGAAAAAGAGGAGGAAAAAGACAAAGATCAAGGGGGGAGGAGGACAAGGATGAGAGAAGATGAGGAGGAAATTAATTGATTAATTAAAAAAAAATATATATATATAATTTTACCTGTGCCATTAACTTGTTTAACTTTAAATTAACTTACACAATTATAATTTTTTTTAAAAGAAGAAGAATTAAATGACGTCAGTACGAACTAAACCAGAAAATAAATATAATTAACTTTTAACATCTTGGGGCCAAATTGGAAAGAACTGACTTCCATCATCCCTTAAATGTGCCGTGTTCTGTAGATCCATGGATCAGATTGCTGTGTTTTTGCAGCAGCTCTTACCTGGGTCATGAAGTAGCGGGTGTCCCAGGCGTGCAGCTCCCCGTTGAAGGGCAGACTCCTCTTCTCGCATTCCTTCTCCTTCAGCTTGAGGATGACCGCGCGCTCTTCATCGCCCAGAGGCTTCAGTTTACGGGCCAGCTCCTCTGAAACGACACGGCCGAGTCAGGAGAGGAGTTCTTTCCCTCCTGCGGGACGCATCACCGAGGCAGAGAGCGCACACACACCGACTGCACCCACGTTCTCCTGGACCTCATGGTTTTATAAAAGAGGAAGATTGTCTTTGTTTGAACTGTCCACTCCGCATTGGACTGTTTTTTTTTTGGCCAAAAAAAGCTTGTTTACTTCCTACAAACACTGTTCTTACCAAATATCTGGCACAGAATTTACAGTAGCACTTTACAAACCTTTCCCCCAAAACACCTGTTATTTACAATGTACGTTAAATGATCTAATTTCTCTCCGACATTTCTGAAGTCTGTGTACTTTTCATCTGGAGAATTGCGCTCATGTCTGAGCTCGGTGGGCCAAACCTTCATCTGAAACCTCTGTATCTTATACTTGAGACCCCCCCAACTATAAGATGTCTCTTAGTTGAGTGCTTATCGCTCATGTTTAACCCTTCACACGATGCTGATAATGCTTCTTGTTTCAACACGCGCGTTTCTCTGCAGCTTATCGGAGCATGCATGTGGAACTTCAGGTCGTAAAGACGCTCACCCAGGAAGCCGGCGACCTTCTTCCCAGACTTGGCCATGTTCATCTCCAGGACGAAGTCGGCGTGTGTGGTGAAGCCCAGCGTGGAGCTTTTCTGAGCCCGAAGCTCCACCAGCTCCTTCAGGATGGCCGAGTTCTCCTGAAAACACACACACACATTTTTTTTTTTATATTTAAAAAAAGTACAGCTTCTTGAGGAACTTGGCCAACAACTACTTCTATCAACTGTTTTGTTCTCGAAAGCAGTGAAACGGGCCCCACTTCAGTTTCCCCAGATCCAAACGGGACGTCTTTAAACTGCATTTTGTGTTCGGTGAGAAATAGAAGCAGACTCTGAAATGAGTTAAAGAGTTGTCGCCTAATTGTTTAACTCAAAAGGTTCAACGTTCATTAATTGTCATTGTCCAGCTCCGCTCTAGAAGCAGACGTCCTCCACTCGGATCCCGGTGTGGGCGTGAACTCAAATGGTTTATGCCTCACCTCTTTGCAGCGGGAGTTGAAGGCCTCCTCCAGCTTCCGGCGGGTCTCCGGGACGAAGCACTTCTTCATGGTGGGGAAGTAGTGAGGGTACTTCAGGGTGACCTTCAGCGACTCTCCGTCCTTCTCCAGGGAGCTCAGGAAGTCCTCGGGGAGGCCGCCTGAAAAGCAACACCACCGCACGAGCAAGCGTTAATACACGGAGAGGGAGGGGAGACCAGGTGGGGGGAGAGAGACCAGGTGGGAAGAGAGAGACCAGGTGGGAGGAGAGAGACCAGGTGGGGGGAGAGAGACCAGGTGGGGGGAGAGAGACCAGGTGGGAAGAGAGAGACCAGGTGGGAGGAGAGAGACCAGGTGGGGGGAGAGAGACCAGGTGGGGGGAGAGAGACCAGGTGGGGGGAGAGAGACCAGGTGGGGGGGAGAGAGACCAGGTGGAGAGACCAGGTGGGAGGAGAGAGGAGAGACCAGGTGGGGGGAGAGACCAGTTGGAGAGACCAGGTGGGAGGAGAGAGGAGAGACCAGGTGGGAGGAGAGAGTAGAGACCAGGTGGGAGGAGAGAGTAGAGACCAGGTGGGAAGAGAGACCAGTTGGAGAGACCAGGTGGAGAGACCAGGTGGGGGGAGAGACCAGGTGGGAGGAGAGAGGAGAGACCAGGTGGGGGGAGAGACCAGTTGGAGAGACCAGGCGGGAGGAGAGAGGAGAGACCAGGTGGGAGGAGAGAGTAGAGACCAGGTGGGAAGAGAGACCAGTTGGAGAGACCAGGTGGAGAGACCAGGTGGGGGGAGAGACCAGGTGGGAGGAGAGAGGAGAGACCAGGTGGGAAGAGAGACCAGTTGGAGAGACCAGGTGGAGAGACCAGGTGGGAGGAGAGAGGAGAGACGAATGAATGAATGAATGAATGAATGAATATATACTTTATTAATCCCCGAGGGGAAATTTGGTGTCGGGGTAGCAGCAATTTACCAGGTGGGGGGAGAGAGGAGAGACCAGGTGGGAAGAGAGAGTAGAGACCAGGTGGGAAGAGAGACCAGTTGGAGAGACCAGGTGGGGGGAGAGAGGAGAGACCAGGTGGGGGGAGAGAGGAGAGACCAGGTGGGGGGAGAGACCAGGTGGGAAGAGAGAGTAGAGACTAGGTGGGAAGAGAGAGTAGAGACTAGGTGGGAAGAGAGACCAGGTGGAGAGACCAGGTGGGAGGAGAGACCAGGTGGGAGGAGAGACCAGGTGGGAGGAGAGAGGAGAGTCTTAAAAAGTAGGTTGGGGGCTAGAGCTTTTAGTCATCGGGCTCCTTCTTCTGTGGAATCAGCTTCCACTTTCAGTCCGGGGGGCAGACACAGTCACCTCATTTAAGAGTAGACTTAAGACTTTCCTCTTTGATAGCGCTTATACTTAGGGCTGTTTCAGGCTTATAGTTAGAGCTGGCTCAGGTTTGCCCTGGTCCAGCTCCTAGATATGCTGCTATAGGCCTAGACTGCTGGGGGACATCTTAGGATACACTGAGCTCCTCTTCTCTTCCTCTTTCGCTCCTCTTCTCTTCCTCTTCTTTCTCTCCTTCTGGATAAACTATTGTCTCTTCAATGCACATTACTAACTCTACTTTCTTTTTCCATGGATCGTGGCTGCCTGGAACCGGTCCTGCCTGCTGCCATGGCCCTGCTGATGCCCCTCCCTCCTCTCTACCTCCTTCTGCTTCATGGATCGTGGTTATCTGGATCATGGACCATGCCTACTACTCATTATATGAATAATTTCTGTCATATTCATTGAATGTGCTGTAACTCCGCTAGGCTATTCATTCTGTACACATGACATCTATTGCTTCTGTCCATCCGGGGAGAGGGATCCTCCTCTGTTGCTCTCCCTCAGGTTTCTTCCCCTTTTCCCTGTGAAAGGGTTTTACTATCTTTATTGGGGGAGTTTTTCCTGATCTGATGTGAGGTCCCGGGACAGGGATGTTATGTGTACAGATTGTAAAGCCCTCCGAGGCAAACTTGTATTTGTGATGTTGGGCTATATAAAATAAACTGACTTGAATTGAAAGGAGAGACCAGGTGGGGAGAGAGACCAGGTGGGAGGAGAGAGACCAGGTGGGAGGAGAGAGACCAGGTGGGAGGAGAGAGACCAGGTGGGCGGTCTGAGGGCTCGGGACTCACCCAGCTCGTCTCTGGTGAAGGACAGGCTGGTCGTGTCCTCGTTCAGGTTCTTGTTGAAGTCGATGCACAGGTTGCTCAGCTTCTTCTTGATGGTCATGATCTCCTGTTTCAGCAGAGTCAAATATTTAGATCCGATACAACACGGGGAGTTGAGAAACACAACTTCATATCATTGAAACAAATATTACAGGGATTTTATCCAGAAAGCCTCCTCTGCTCTGAAAAGCCTGCATCTGACTCTGGTTTCTCTTAACCGGCCATTTAATTTACTTTAATACGGAGATGTCCGGTGTGTTGAATCTTCGGAACCACGAGAAGAAGTATCTGTTACATCTTATTGCACCAACAAGACCAAAACACGATGAAACGGGAAGAAAACCCCCCCCAGAAAGTGTCAATAACAATAGCATCAAACAGACAGAGAGATTTGATTATCAGCGAAGCATAAAGAGTAATAATGAGGATAGATAATCATAAATAAATCGGCCACCTCTTGCGTCTCTTTGGGCAGGTGGAGGCCGTTCCTCTTCCCCAGCTTGAGCAGGCGCTCCATGTACCGCTTGGACTCTGCAGTGAGGCTGCTGCCGTCCACCTTCTTCTGTAGACGGAAACAGAGAGAGAGACTTCATGAAAGCAGGGAACCAGAAGGGAGAACGGAAACGGAGAGGCTGCAGATCCTGGATTTAAGAGGAAATGAGAGGTACTGGTGTCTTTGAGTTTTACAAAATTGGCCCCGACTGTCAAGAAGCGGTCGCTGATCGAAGAACATCAGCGAAAGATTGTCCCAACGATTTAGGCTCACCAGCCCCGGAGGTGAGCCTGAGCTGCCCCGCCCGGTTTGGTTCAAACGCGTAGCTAAGATTCACTCTTATGTTATGTGTAATGTGCTTCCGTCACCACCGCGAGTCTCCGCTAGCACAATGACAAGCACACTTGGGATCTGACTTCTCAATGTTTGTTTATCTTATAGCACATGCCGTGTCTCGTTCGTCTGCTCGGCCGTTCGTGATCTCTTCCTGCCTGTTTTGCAGACAGTGGGTACATCCCAAGTCTCTTAATTGCATCCCCGTTTCCCTCACTTGCATCTTTTCCTTGTGTCTTAGTCCCTCCCGTCAGGGATGCATGGAGAGACGCAAAAGGAACCAAGCAAGGAGAGAGGACACGAGGAAATATGTTTTAAGAGAAATGAGACGTCCTTTTCCTCTGAAGCGTCACGTGAAGCGTCGTCTGTTTCTGATGACGGCGGATCAGCTGATCACAGCTGGAGACTTTTGATGGAGTTTCTGTCTGAAGATCAGTGTAACAGAATTGTTTCCCGGTCCGGACGGTTTTGAGCTAACATTTATATAACAATCCACTTAAAGGATTGATAAAAATGTATAATGTTTTCAGTTGAATGGTGGTAACCTACACATAAAGACACAGTTATCATCACTGTCAGAGTGGAGGTGTTTTCTCTGTTGTCTGTTACCTGTTTAACAAACTGCATTGAGTATTTATACACAGTGTGTGGTATTTATACTGTGTTCTGTGTCCTGCTTATATGCGCAGGATTGATTTCCACCATGCATGTGTCTTATTTATGAATTATTTGCGTTTGTACGTCTTGTAATTCTGATTGTGACCTCATTATAAAATAACCCAGAATATGATTATGGTTTCTCTTGAACACTGGAATTAATTTATTAGGCTCAATGTTTCAGGTTAAATTTAAATGATATAACTCATCAAATCCGACTCAGGAATGATGAGCCACACGTGAATGAATGGAAATGATGATAAATGATGTAAAAAGTATTTCCTCTCTCTGACTTTAATTATATCCATAACAAAACTTATTGAGGGAAATAGCACATCAAGAAAAGACAAATCTTTCTAATAAATGAAGAAAGTTCTTTGTGGTCCTTTTGTTATTCAGACCTACAATGAACATATATTTTAACCAGAAGGTGAATCAGAAAACAAATCAAATATAAAACTTGAGTTTAATCTGTGATTTGTCTTCACTCTGGTATGAAACTCCAATGATCAGTCTGATCAGCTGCAGCTTCGTCACTACGGCGCTTTATTTAGGGGACTCACAATTAAAATTCAGCGGAGGCCAGAAAGGCCTCTTCCCGGCACTGTTCCCTGAATCACTCCCCTCTGCCAAATGTGGTGTATCATATCCATCCAGTGTTAAAACTGTGGTCGTATCAGTTTGAAAGCGTGTATGTGTACATCAATGGGTGTGTCCCGGGACAAGGAGACTTGGTTGGACAGCTGCGGGCTCCAGCAGGTGATTGGCTCCCTTTCGGGTGAACGTCAGATATGTGAGGAGCCAAGATGTCAGCGTCCAATTGGCCAAACCACAGTCATCACATGTAGTGTTTGTTGTGCCGATTTCTGGCGGTAATAGGGACAAGCTGTCGTGCTTTTTTATTTATTTGAGTTAGTTAGTTATAATTTGGTTTGTTTGACATCATTAGGTTATATTTGTTTTGTTGGCCTTTGCCCGCCCTGAATCGAGCTCCATGTGAAGTTTCATCACCGTATGCTGCAGTCTGCCTCCGAGGCTGCTGGGAGCTGGTTCATGTTGCGTCTCGCCCACCTCGAGACGAGCTGCAACACAGTCTTCAGTCATCCAAATTTTCTGCCAGTCGTGCCACTGTCAGAATTTTTTTTAATAATATTTAATGATATTTTGTGCCACATTCTCCAAATGACACCAAATTAGCACATCCAGCATTCCCATTACAAACTGGTTGCACGTTTGGTGCCACTATGACCTAACGTGTAGCTTGTAGATCAACAGTATATTTAAAATGTCACCAAATCTACTATGAAGACCAGTGCTTCCTCCAGTATTGTCAAACCAAATCTGGAGAAAGTTTAAGGAAGGTTGTCCAAATGTCCAAATGTGAAAGGGAGAAAATAGGAAAGGAAGAAACCCGTCAACCACTCATCTCTCCATCCCTCTCGGCTCACCTCCAGGGCGACGATCCTCAGGTAGACGTCCTCCCTCATGCTCATCTCCACGTCGAACTCGGACAGACGCTTGTCGGCGTCGGTGCTCGCCGTCCGGACCTCCTTACTGGAAGAGACGTGCTGCGGGAAGTCCAACATGTTCCTCTGGACTGAGGGGGAGGAGAGGAGAGACAACACAGCAGAGTCAGTCAGTCTACTGGATCGATTCCATTTTCATTCTTCATTAAATCGACTGGTCATTCAACATCTTTGATCTACTCTTTAAAACGTTAAACGTCCCCATCACAGTAACCCAATCCAGAGGTCTGGTGCACACGCCAGGAAATGAACGGAACCTGAGCGCGTGGTTGTACCACCGGACTTTGTAACTCACACGATGAAAGCTGTTTGGACGAATAGTAGTTCGCTGATTAAAGCATAATTTACACATCTCAGGATTCTACAAAGACAGACGATTTGTTTGTTTTAGATGCTTTAGAAACCCGGAGGTCCTAAAAAAAACATTTGCATAGATATTTTGCAGGAAATTCAACCTTTGTGTCTTTATAATGCATTTAATACTTTTTTTTTTTTTAATGGGCTTGTATAGTCGACCATGAATATGAGATACGAGTATACAGATAAGCACAATCCCTCCTCGGCGTAGTGGAGGTTGGTTTATGGCATCACACTCGTCGTCTTCCTGCTTCATCACAGTGAAATTTGTTTGCACGTCCTTTGGCGTTTTGGGGCATTTTCATATTTTTCCGGTTGGAATGGACAACCGTCAAAAACGTTCTTATATGCTCTCATGTAAGAATGTCGTTGTTCCCTCCTGCAGCAGCATGTTGGAGGTGTTTTCAGGTTTTCAGCTGCCTCCACACAAAAACTCTCCGTCTCTATTGTCACAGCGGCAGCTGGTTCAGCTGCTTTCTCTGCAAACTGCTGACGAGCCTTTTCCATCACATGCGGATTCTGCCGACGCGGAGCTTCGGTGCAGAGCTCACAATGGACGACCGGCCCGACCGCGTGGGCTCAGGGTCGCGCTGTGTTGGAGGCCGCTTCAGCATCCAGGGCCATTGCCTGTCGACGGCACGAGACACGGAAATGTCTGGAGCCTACATTTCAGTTTAGTTTAAATCTCTACTAACCAGTGACGAATGTTCCCTTTATAAAGCAATATTAACATATACATCTGATGTTCTATATTTCTCTTGATGTTCAGACTCAAACCAACAGTGAATGCATCTACTGACAAGTATTGTTGTTGTTGATTGTCTCATCTGTCTAATGTTATGCACCTTCCGCCGAGAAAAGTTCCTCGTCTGTGTAAAGATACCTGGCGAATAAATGGTTCTGATTGTGTTCACCATGAACATACAAACTGTAGTTTATTTCTGACCAATTCCCACACACGCCATCCTTCTGCTACAAATTCTCACGAGAGCACCAGATGTGGATTCATCTGCTGCTCAAAATAGTCTACAATAAATGTGCTATTTCCTCCTGTTGGTTTGCTAAAAAGTACAGTGACCAGCTGTGTTAGGAAATTACTGAGTGTTTTTTTTTTTGGTCTTCAGTCGGAACCAATGGGGTTGGAGTTGAGAGACGGACTGACACTTTGTCGGTTCAGTTCTTTTTATGGGACATGTGTGCAGAGGTTTGTATGTACCGTATAATATAACTATTAGACAATAAATACAGAAAATGAAGATGTGTATAATAACAAGTTGGATTCACTCGTCTCTTAAAAACTCTAAATAACTATGAAAATATAGGGATTTTTTTTTCATTTCCTGCCTTTGAAAAATGAGGACCATCATTAGAACCCATGAGCTACAGCGTCGAGAGAGAGAGAGGATGCCGATTGGTGGACACTGACCGGTGTACTCGACCTCCACGTCGGCGAGGGCCTTCAGCGTGTTCTGGAAGGTGACGCCGTCGAGGTCCAGCGCTCCGACGCCGTCGTACACAGTCTTGGTGTTGCTGATGAGCTCCTCGGAGAGCTGCTGGATCTGCTCGGGGTTCAGGTCCCAACGTAGCCGGTTCTCTGCGCAGACCGGCACCATGCTGCCAAGCACCACCTCACCTTCACCTGGGACCCCAGGACAGGTGAGCAGGAGGCACAAAGGACAGGTCAGTGATGGAAGAGGAAGACAGATTTTAAAGTATACAGAAAATGTTCCTGTGTCTGTTCTACTATTGTATCATTACATTGTTATTACTCATGCATTCATGTAAAAGATGGATGTTACTGGTGAAATAATTTAAGGTGCCGTTTATTTTACATTTTGCGTCAGGCTGCAACTAATACTAACAAGTAAAATTGTATTCAGTAAAATAACAAAAGTATTCACAGCTAAATGTACTGCAGGTATCATTGTTAAAAGGTACTCTTAGGATAGAGTGTTTACTTATGATGTATATTATTGGAATATTATTTCACATGAACACATAGGCAGCATGTTTATGTCACAGCTGGTTTAGGTGAGAAGAATTGTAATTATTATATATACACTGTTGGGTACTTTAATCTATAGATTAATATAAATATATATATAAACATTGCTGAATCTGGGTTACAAATTAGCGTGTGTGTGTGTGTGTGCGTGCGTGTCCACACATTCCTGATTAGTTAAACGCATTCCTCCATCCTTCAGATGTTCTACACAGCTCATATCACGTGACTCTACGCTCATTTCATCCTCATACTAGAGTCCTCACACGCATTTCATCAAAAGGAGCTGTTTATTTCAAATATTACTCATCAGAATGCAAACCCTGGTCTGCTATTCCACCAAAAACCATAATACAAATTGATAAACAGCCACAAAGATATGTTGTTCAGTAGATTAGTAGTATGCCGAATTCATAGGAATAATATGTCAATTTGGAGAAGGTATTCCGTTATGTTGAATAATGTGATGACCCTCCTCTCTACCTCCTTCTGCTGACATGGCCGTGGTCCATGCCTACTACTCATTATATGAATAATTCCTGTCGTATTCATGGAATGTGCTGTAACTGTGTTACGTTGTTCATTCTGTACACATGACATATATTGCTTCTGTCCATCCGGGGGGAGGGATCCCCTGTATTTGTGATGCTGGGCTATACAACATAAATTGAATTGAATTGAATATTTAGCAACAGGCGGCCTTAACTTTAAATGCACTGATTTTTTTAAATGGAGTTTGGTACATTGCTCTTTTCAAATATTAAGGACAGATTTTTTTGTTTGTTTGTAATCCATCCGCAATCTGCGCTGTCAGTCAACATTGCTCAACAGCTTGATAGCTCAGTGAATAAGAAGAGTGAGCTAACATGCTAACGTCACACAAACAGGAGAGAGAATGGAAGCAGAGCTGCGGAGAAACGAGCCACCGTCACAACTCAGCGGGTTTATTTTGATGACTGAATACAAAAATGCTAAAATAACGCTTCTAGTGCGTTTTAATAAATTGACTGGTACAAGCCTGACGTTACAGCACAGCAGCTAAGCTAGCGAACAGGGCTAAAACTAGCTCGGACAGACTCAGTGATCAAAGCTAATTAAATCTAAATGATCACAGACACAATCAGAGAAGAAACATGGAGGCCACGGATATACTTTTACATTTAAATGAATCAGTCACATCAACAACATTTCGGACATCGCTCACCTGTCGGCCCCATAGTTCAGGTATTGAATGAAAGTTCGCTCGGTCAGTGTGGTGAACTGTCAGCAGCTGTGTGCAGGACGACCTGACTGCGGCGGAAGAGGAATTACACTTCTGGTCCTACATTTCAAAATAAACCCGACACGAGGAGCATTTCTAGCAGCAAACACCGCCAAACAGATGTTTTATATATATATAAATTACCGTGTGTACATTATTATAAAATAAAATAATGATATCAGAATGTGGAAATACTCTTACAAGTAACAGTAAGGCATTCAAAAAGTACAAAGTAAGAGCATGACGAAGGAAAAAGTATCCATTATACAGAATGGCCCAGAATAATATATGTCATATCATATTATATTATTTAGTATTACATATATCATGCATCATATCATGCTAAATCACCGGATTAGAATAAATGAACATGTACATTGTTGTATTTTGCTGCATATTCTGCCGGGTAGCATGTGAATTCCCTTCCCCCTAGGGATCAATACAGTTTTAAAGTCAATTAAATCTATAATAATACATCATACTTTTATTTATATTTCATCAGAATCTGCAAAGTAATTCAAGTGTATTAAAGAGAGCGAGAGAAACCTCTTACTCTGAAAGATAGTTTGCCAAACTTCTCATGTTTCCGGTTGGTTTTACTGGTAACTTTACCCCGGAAACCAGCCGCACGAGCACCACAGCGGCGCCTACGCATGACGACGTAACTCCGCGTCAAGCTAATTAGCTAGCTGAATGACGGCCACGATTACGCGAAGGAGCGGAGCTAACGTCATTTTATCCGTTACAAGGCTTATCGACAACTGAAACACAGAGACAGCTGGTAGGAAAAACGCATTGCTTGGCCTTCGTGTTAGATGGAGCAACATGACATGTTTCTTATACGGCAGCCTCGTTTCAGTCAACATAATGTGATCAGCTAGCTCGCTAGCCGTTAGCATCGTGCGGTTGTAGTTTCGATATCACGTCACGCCAAGTCCCTTTTTAATAGTCAGGACAACATGGCCTTGCTTCTTGGTAAAACTGCACTATTTCTGGAGTAAACGTAATGAGCTTTCAACCAATCTCCAATTCGGCGTACGCTAATACACCAAGTCACGCTTAAATAAGTACTGTTACTGCTTTCAATCGCGGGTTCGCCCATTGTTATCGCACGAGAAAGGAGACGTTTAAGTGGCAATCTGTTGAGCCCATTTGCTGTAAGATAAAACAATTGTTTGCCGAATTTACTTAAAAGATATCGGCTTTCGGCCGGGGTCCTTAATCTTATACCTACACTGCAATTCCTGCTGCTGATACGCGAACCCACGTTAAATTGCCAGAAGGGATTTGTGTAAACTTTATTTCACAATCAAATGTACACTACAGTGGACTGAAGCGTACACCGTTTTTTTTAAGGAGGGGGGCTTTTTGTTGTCATGCTAGCAAGCTAAGCTAAAAAGTAACCTGCTAACTTGTATAATTGAAGATGAGTTCAAGTTCAGAATGACCTCTCAGTGGTAGTACGAAAGGTCCCACAGCTAGCTGGCCTTCATTGTCTACTTCACGGTCCTGTCAGTGGTCAGCTTGTTCTGTCACGACTTTTCTAAACCAAGATGGCTAGTGTTAGCTGCAGGCGTTAGCATTGCTAAGACAGTCATGCCAAGTAATACTTAGCCTGAGTTTCTAGAATGTTCTGCAAGCTAATGCTAAAGGAGGTTGGCTGTGTGCCTCTCTCTCTCTGTGTGTGTGTGTGTGTGTGTGTGTGTGTGTGTGTGTGTGTGTGTGTGTGTGTGTCACACTGGCGGGGAGGAGGTAGTATTCGGCTCCTTCTCTGAAAAGCTCTACACTTTGAAAATACTCCACTGGTAATAAATAGTTTAAGCCTGAATATGGATCCGCACAATGTACTTTAAGTGTGAAAAGTACAAATGACTCACTGTGCAGTTAGTACATTGTAGTAGGATGAGGGAGATGGTAAACTCTAATTTGAAAAGTAGCTAAAGCTGTTAGAAAAATGTAGTGAAATAGATGTCTGAAGTCAAGTACAAGTACCTCAAATTTGTACTTGAGTAATTGTACTGAGTTACATTACAACACTCCAAGGAGGTACATCTAATTTGACACAGAGTTTATAAATACTAAAAGTATTGATGTTTTTTTAAATCTGCGTGACAATTAGACATGATAACTTGGTTAACCAGCTGTTTACTTTACAGGGTCTCTCGCCCTCAGTGACCACAGTCTGAGCCTCCGCCGCCATGACAGACAACAAGCGTCTCGCCTTCTCCATCCTCCAGTTCCTCCATGACCAGCTCCAGTCAGGGAATCTGACCTCAGGCGCCCAGGAGAGCCTGGAAGGTGAGTCCTCCCGAGCAACAGGAAGGGCCAGAAAACGTAGCTAAGAGTAAGATCTTAAATGATTGATTCAGGATCGTGGTCAACTAAAACCAATGCAAGCAGAAGAACTAAAGATAAGAACGTCCTGCAAGAATATTTCTTATATTCTCTTTAATCTAATCCCTCTTTACTTTTTTCCCGTGAGGTTAATCCACACAAACGTTCAGAGTTGGATTTCCCAAACCCTGTTCACTCATAGGTCTTCATGTTGGTGAGAGTTTGTCATTACAAAAATTGATTCAGTGGGAGGAGTGTTGAGAACTGTAGGAACTACAATCAGGGTACCCGCGAGGTCTTAAAAACTTGAAAAAGTCTTACATTTAGTATTCATAATTTAAGGCCTTAAAAAGGTATTACATTTTGTCAACAGGTCTTAAATTTCGTTCGTCAAGTCTTAATTTTTACCCCCTTCCTTATTTGATACGGCGCCACAACATTTGTTTATTGTTCGTTGTTACAACGAATCTTAGTACACCCAAACGTCGCATCCAAAATATCAGGCAACCTGTATATGGCTCTGAACTGCTGAGACGCTGTAGAGTTTAACAGCTGATCGCGAGCTGATCGCGCGCCACCCCCCTCCCCAAGCGCGAGCGCGCTAACTAGCAAACCTGCGAGCGCGCTAACTAGCGCACTCGCAGGTTTGCATCGAGCTATGCGAACCTGCTTTCCCGTTTCCATCGCGTGTCTCGCCAGCAGGGTCAGATGCACTTGCCAGTAGTGTTACAGAGTCCACAGTCCTCCAGCTAAAGATGTTTCTTCTCTGTAAATTAAAGGGTTCTTCTTCTACACGTTATGGAAGGGGACCAACTTGAATAGGTGCATACAGCGCCAACCTAAAGTACCGGAGTGTGTGGTGCAGGGTATTGCCTGTCTGTGAGTAGGACAGAACCAGTCCCGCCTGTCCCGTATTCTAATCACAGCCTTTTTTATTTGTATCCGTGAAAAGAGAAAAATATAACAGTTAATTAATTAACAGTTGATTGATTTCGTATTTTTTTCATTCATACGCATATCAGGAAAAGTGCGATGTTGGTCTTAAATTTCATTTAAAGTGGTCTTGAAAAGGTCTTAAAAAGTCTTAAATTTGAGATGAAAAATCCGGGGGGTACCCTGTACAATAACAAGGAAAGGCATCTTCTCAGCTGGTCATTCTTTTGACATTAAATGCTCCCAACTATACTTTGGTTCATCGCTCAATGATTTAAACCGATAATCTTAATATCTTTTAATCAGGACCGTATAAGTATTTGGATCAAGCTTGTGGGAAAATAAGTTTATTATCTACCACTGTAATTACGTGTCAGACATATTCAATCTACATTTAGGTAAATATACGAATATCTTCAGTAGATGATCAATATTAAAGGACTTGGATCAGGACATCCATAGCTGTGATAATTGTTGTGATATACATTGTTTCCCATCTGCCCCAAGATTCAACTAGGTGTTGTTTCGCTGCATAAAAAAACCATATATGTATACTGTAAATTGGAGACTAATGGAGATGTAACTATCGAGTGTTATGGTATTTGTACTCGATGAAAGATTCAGACTCTTCTCTTTGTTGGCCTCATTATCGTGTGTGTGTGTGTGTGTGTGTGTGTGTGTGTGTGTGTGTGTTGTCCTGCAGTTGCTGTTCAGTGTTTGGAAACGGCGTTTGAAATCTCGACTGACGACCAGACCCTCGCCGTCCCCATGACGTTACCGGAGATCTTCGCCTCAGCCACAGACAAAGTAAATAAGCCGGTGTGCTTTGGACATGGGAAATGTAACGCTATGTGTATACGGATAAAATCAGGACAGCTGGAGGTCTATCTGGATGTGTTTTTGTGGACACCATGAAGTATTTTAAACCGGGGATGTCTGACTTATTTTGTGTGTGTGTTTTTGTTTCAGCTTCAGCTTCCAACCGAGTCGCAGGTCAACAACAACTCGGCTCCTCCACAATCTCTGAATTCCCTCACAGAGGATCAGAGAGACGAGGCAGAGACGCTCAAAACAGACGGTGAGGAGGAAACTCTTCCTCGTGTCTTTAGAGTGGCTGCTGCTGCTTTTGGTTTCTGTCCCAGATATCGTTTGTCAGTAATGAGGTGATGTGTTTTGATCCGCAGGGAACGACCAAATGAAAGTGGAGAACTTTGCAGCTGCTGTGGAGTTTTACTCGAAGGCCATTTACATCAACTCTCAGAACGCCGTCTATTACTGCAACAGGTCAGTGTGCCGTCAGGACTTCCTCATCAAACGCTTCAGTTCAATGCGTTTAAAAGTCTAGACCAAACCCCTGCACCCTGTCTTCACTCGAACAACAGTTTGAGTCCCCTTTCTTCTTTTTTTGCTAGTTATAGATTTCTTAAAAAAAAATAAAAAATTCAAACAGTACTATGTTTACTCTGTTAAAGATAGTTGTTGGTTATGGTTGTGTTATAAAGTTATAGCCATGAGTGAGAAGGGTGTGCAGTTAATGAGTGTTTCTTTATTTACATTTTTTATTTAAGTCAGTCCTAGTTTTCAGGCAAAATTCTTGACTCCAACCAACCTGTTTGTTCTGTAATCCAAGGCTGCATATATGAACTACAACTCAGGATCATTCAACCTCAGTGTAATATAAAATGTGCATTTACCCTTGACTTAAGTTTTTCCAGATCTATATGATATTTTTCTTTGTAGAAAACTGTAGCCAAACTGGTTCTTATATTTTCCTCAGTTCAGTTATTGTGTGTGTGTGTGCAGGGCCGCAGCGTACAGTAAACTAGGGAACTATGCCGGAGCGGTCCAGGACTGTGAACAGGCCATCAACATCGACCCAAACTACAGCAAAGCCTACGGGAGGATGGGGTAAGCCTTCCACAGTTGGCTCTAGATCTCCTTATGTCCTCTAGTGTGTGTGTGTGTGTGTGTCCCAAAAAATAATAGCTGATTCTCTGAATTAAGCCGGGTATATACTTGCACAAGGCACCGACAAGTATTAGATGCACCATAATGAAAGGAAGGTTAAAGGGTTTGATGTCCCGAAAACAATTTGATTCTGCTGTCAAAATATTTTAATTGAAAGATTTCTATGATTTTTGTCCTTCAATAATTCTGAGAACGCTGTAACAAATTGTAGAGCCTTCACGCACAATAAGTGGTGATGTCACACACCCTCGCGCCGGGGACACTGTGGCGAGCATAAACCCGGCTTCGTAAATGAGTGAGAAGACAACACTATTCAACACAGAGCATCAGAAGGAAAGGATGAATTGATTCTTATTTTTAAGAGTTGAGTGTCCTGATGTGTCCTGATGTGTCCTCTGTCGTGTCGCTGTGTTTCAGTTTGGCTCTGGCCAGCCTCAACAAACACACAGAAGCAGCAACTTACTATAAGAAAGCTCTGGAGCTCGACCCCGACAACGACACGTACAAAACCAACCTAAAGATTGCAGAGGAGAAGATGGAAACGTCCAGTCCGGTAAGAACAGAAGCGAAGAGGAAAACGGCTTTTCTAAACCGGTGACGCTGTGATGAGTCTGTCCTTATCTCTCCCTCTCTCTCTCCCTCAGACAGCAGGGATGGGTGGAGTAGATCTGGCCGGTCTGCTCAGTAACCCTGGCTTCATGAACATGGTGAGAGCTCGCTCTCTTTCTCTTCTGTCACCATCATTGAAAATACATTCAGATGGGTGGTGTTATAAGAGAGCTCAACGCATATATCAGTGCGTGAGATGAGAGACGTCTCTTATTAATCCCGAGACCGGACAATTGGTTGTTGCAGCAGCACAAAGACAGAAGTCTTTGTGCTGCTGCAACAACCAATTGTCCAGTATGTTTACGTATCCCCAGTGCAGATACTTAGGGAAGTCAAATTAATAATATTTAACTTTAACAACTTACAGGACCCTAATGATTTACATAAATTATATTCAAGTGATTTACCTAAACAAATAAAACTATCCCCTGAGATTCAGACTTCTCTTTCCCAGCTTCACTCTAGGGGGAAAGAGTCTTTTTTTTTTTTACCCTAATGGCGTCACTTGACGGACCTGGTAGTACAGGTCATTCCACAGTTCAGCTACTATCTCAAATTTGCCTCAAAGCCAGGCACTTCCTGGTCCGAGCACAGCCAATATTATTCTAACTGCGCGATTGCAGATGGTCGGAAACAGTTTTGACACACTGCCTTCTACAGTTTGTTTTGAATAGAAAAGATCCAAACGTTACCATGTCACGTCAGCATAGCTGCTTCTTTTGCGTCGTCTGTATTAATATACCAACATAGTGGAAGCATAATATCTCACTATAAATCGAGGACGGAGTGTCTGTCCTTAATAAATAAATAAATAAATAAATACACTACCGTTCAAAAGTTTGGGGTCACTTTGAAAAATAAGGACATTTCTAAGAAAAGCACTGTTTTTTTTCCAATGAAGATAACATTAAATTAATCAGAAATACACTATACATTGTTAATGTGGTAAATGACTATTCTAGGTGGAAACGTCTGTTTTTTAATGAAATATCTACATAGGTGTATAGAGGCCCATTTCCAGTAACTATCACTCCAGTGTTCTAACGGTACATTGTGTTTGCTCATCGCATAGAAGACTAATGGATGATTAGAAAACCCTTGAAAACCCTTGTGCAATTATGTTAGCGCAGCTGAAAACAGTTATGCTGGTGAGAGAAGCTATAAAACTGGCCTTCCTTTGAGCTAGTTGAGTATCTGGAGCATCACATTTGTGGGTTCCATTATACTCTCAAAATGGCCAGAAAAAAGAGAACTTTCATGTGAAACTCGCCAGTCTGTTCTTGTTCTTAGAAATGAAGGCTATTCCATGCGATAAATTGTGAAGAAACTGAAAAGTTGTCTGGGTGACCCCAAACTTTTGAGTGTGTGTGTATTTATTAGAACTGTTCCTCTAATCTACTTCACTCATGGTGGGTGTATTACTGGGAACTAAAGGGGTACGATACTGTACAAGGCTATACTACAAGAATATTTTGGTACCAGCTTTATTAATGATTAGAAACACCTCGTAATAATGTAGTGTCCTACAGCAACACTCAATAGTGTGAGGTTAGAGGTCAGAGAAGCTTGTGACTGGAGGGCTACTGCTTCTCTGAGTGTCTTACTGTCAACCCTGCTGCACATCCTGTCTGAACTCTGCTCAGTGAGCCGTTACGAAGTTTTCTTGAAAATCTAAACATCTGTCTCCCTGCAGGCTTCCTCTCTGATGACCAATCCTCAGGTTCAGCAGATGTAAGTTGATTTTAGATTTCTCTCAAGTAATGTCTTCCTCTCTGGTGTTTTGTTGAGGGTAACTTCCTGTCTCCTCTCTCTCTCTTAGGATGTCGGGGATGATGTCAGGAGCATACGGCGGGATGCCCGGAGGAGGCGGCGGAGGAGGCGGACTAGGCGGAGCACTGGGCGGACTAGGAGGACTAGCTGGAGGACTAGGAGGACTAGCTGGAGGGCAAGTAGGGGGACTAGGAGCAGGGCAAGTAGGAGGACTAGGTGGAGGACTAGGAGCAGGGCAAGGAGTAGGACTAGGAGAAAGTGTGGCGCCCCCTGGAGCCGCCACTGGAGCTGCCACTGGAACCGCCGCTGGAGCCGGAGATTTATCGGGACTGATCCAGGCGTACGTACCTCAGCAAAGGGATCATACTGACATTCATCTGAGTCGGGGCCCGTGGGCTGGAGAGTGAATAAAGTGTCCGGAGGTTGACGATGTCCTGTTTTATTTTTTATTTTTATTTTTTTGCAGAGGTCAGCAGTTTGCGCAGCAGATGCAGCAGCAGAACCCCGAACTCATCGAACAGCTGAGGAGTCAAATCCGCAACCGAACGCCCAGTGCCGGAAACGAGGACCAGCCGTGACACTCAGATACCGTAATCTTTCAACTTTTTTTATTTAAAAAAAAAAAACTATAATTATGTTGAACTATTCATGAACATCAACAGTGATGACATCAGTCGGATGGTTGGGACGTTTTCTTAATACAGGCCTAGCCGCTTTACTCAAAATTTCCACCAGGAAAGTACCGTCAAACATTTGTATGATACAAAGGTGTGAATAGCTGGTGAAAATAAATAAGTAATTGATTGTTGTGCTCTAAATGTCTCGGAGAAAAACTATCATGATGAAGCAGTATCAGTTATAATTATAGAGGTTATAAATGTTAATCTTTCTATCAATGAACGTAAAGAGGAAGACAATTTAGCTGCATGAATAAAAAGTGGTACGCATTAATTATTGTCAAATAGAAATAAATCGTATTAACCAGCAGAGGTTTTTTTACTTTTACTGATGGAACTAATGATGCTCAGTTTTAGCTTTTATTGCAGTACAATGCAGCGTGACACATACATTTTCTTCCTGATGAAATCGAGTGAACTAAAATGATGAAGTAATTTATTTAAGCGCACTTCATCCAGGTGGTTTGAGTTCTGTTGTCTGCAGATTTTTTGAAAAGAGCACTTCCTGTTCGCTCTTGTTTTTAACTTTTACTGTGGTAGTGATTAACGTGTCACTTCCTGTCTCTGTTTCAGACTGGACAGGTTTGCTTGTGGATGAGAAGAGCTGATATGGATCATGTAGAACGGACTAAAAGGAGTTTATTTTTTTTTTTTTTTTTTTTTTTTTTGTTTCCCCCCTCATCACTGAATAATTCCTGCACGAGAGAACGAGGAGCTCCAACCGCCTCATTCAGGAGCCACGTCACCAAAAAACACCCACTTCCCTCGGCTCTGTGTGGTTTTTATGAAGAAGATTTTGACATTTAACACTTTAGTGTCAAACACGGATTCATTCTAATAAACAAATACTGCTCTAATAGGATCTTGGATATTAAAACAACAGAGTTTAAAAGCAGAAGCTTGACATTTCTTCTTATAACTGCACAGTGTAACTATCAATGTTTTGTCAGTACCCTGTTTATTGGTGGATCTGAGTGTGTGAGAGAGTGAGTGTCAGGGTTAATTTAGTGTGTGTGTGTGTGTGTGTGTGTGTGTGGCAGGTTGAGTTGTGAGGAGGCAGCAGGGATGCAGAGAGCTGTTCAAAACACAGTCTTGACAATTAAAAAGAGCATCTCAACATTTTACACTCCTGACGTCTGGTGATTCACTTTGGACCCGTTCTGTTTAAACCTGCTTCACCGACTCGGGACATGTAAACCCACACTGAAGTGTTTAAGCTTGGCCCAATAGATTCTTTGATTTGAATCATTTTAGAGCTGTAAAACTATTTACAAGAAATCACAACTTTGTGAAGAAGAAAAAACCCTAACCCTAATTTTATTTTGTCAATTGTAAAAAAAAAAATTAAACAGGGCATGGGGTAACACGATAGACAAATCTGATTGTTTTTACAGACTGTTGGGTAATTTTGGATTCACATACATCGGAAGGTAGACATGTACAAAGTGACGAGAAATTCCAAATATGGATGTTTGTTTTGAGTCGTCACAAGCAAACATTGTGGCTGTAGAGGTCACCTAAATAGCTCTAAAGGTCAAAGTACTTAAGGTTCCTATGATGTTCAAAGTGATAAAGATCAGTCTAACCCATCAGTCTTTTTATGCACCCGGTTTATTTTTGACAGGAGCAACTCCTGTCTGACGAGTGAAATTAACTTGTGAATGAATGTAAACTTATTGATAATTGACATGAAAATACTATTTATTGATATGTTTCATTGAAGGTGAAACACAGATCATTCACCATGGAAGATGTGATGATGTCATCGGTGTCAAACTTGTGTATTTTGTTAAATTGTTTTAAGACAAAATGAGCAAAACATTTAATGGTAGATAAGTTTAAATACAGGAACATATATTTAGAATAATAATAACATAAAATAGAATGAAATATTGAAGTACAAATTTGAGGCACTTTTCACGTCACTTTCTGCTTCTACATTTATCTGACGGGGCTAGTTAAATTTAGATATTTTGTTAGAAATTGAATCAACAATTTATAGAGGTATAACAAACAATTACTCGCTTGACATCACATTAATTATCACCTTTTCGGTTGGTTTAAGAGTATACATACTCATTTTACTCGAGGAGCATTTCCAATGCAGGACTTTTACTTGTTACAGATTATCGCTAAACGTGTGGTATTAGTACTCTTACTTTGGTAAATGATCTGAACGTAAATTCAGTTCCTCCATTACGCCACTCAGCGCCCAGAGGACGCGTGACGTCAATGCGGAAGTACTTCCATACACCTGCTGGAGAGGAGACGGTCGAACAGGTAAACACGGTGACGCTGACTCGCGTTTTTGGAGTTTAAAATGTATATGTTGAGCTGAGGTCACTGCCTCGAGGGTACAAACACACAGACGTAAACAGCGTGTTTCTTCTATCACCTATCATCTTCTATCAAGCTAGCCTCGTTAGCTGCCGGGGGGGGGGGGGGGCGCTAACGATAGCGAGCTAATGTTAGCATTAGCAACTCCATCAAGTTAGCCGCTGTTAGCGGAAACGCGGCTGTCTCCAACGTAAAGGGGTCAAATGTATCGGAAAAACGGATGAGGTAAAATCAGACCTGTTAAGTTGTATCATAAAAGCGTAACGCTATAACTATCAGAGACGTATGGAAAATAATAGTCAAGCGGTATGATGCGCGGTAACGTTTAACTCTGAAGTCCCCGACCGGAAGTGGGCTTGATGTCGGGTTGCTTGATGTCGTCAGTCCCCGAGCTACCACACGAACTTAACGGTGAATAAAAGGTCAGAAACAGTTCAAACACAACCGGTTCATTAGTTTATCTCGGCAGGGATGTAGTTTAACGTTGCTTTACGTTAGTATATAATGTAAAGATGCGTTAAAGGGGAGTGTAGCTGACGTTACCGGCGTGCAGTGGTGGAAGAAGTAGCGTTATTAAAATGTATTTATTACTTCACACAACACTATGAAAATACACGACTACAATGAGTTAAGTCCTGAATTGAAAATGTTACTAAAGCAAAAGTATGTAAGTATAGTGCGAAATGCTGTCACAGTTAAGCAGAGCCCAAAGCCACACTTTCACTCAATGTTTGTTTTGTCCACTCAGCAGTCCACACCTTGCAGCAAATCTGCAGCTATTGTGAAGCCGGACCATGTTTGAAAAAATAATTAATTGCAATTAATTTACTTTTAACTGACTAAACGATAATTCGCAAATCAACTATTTGTTTTTGAGCTTGTACATGGACATTCGTATGTTTTGTTTGCAGAAATCTTAATTTTCAACTAGTAAGTAAAGCTGTTGGATAGTTGCAATGGAGTAGAACTACAGAGTGGCATGACAAAATAAATCCTCAAGTAAAGTACCTCACCTTTTGACCTTAAGTACAGTAGTTGAGTAAATGTACTTAGTTACTTTCCACCACTGCAGCTAAAAACCTGCAGCAGTTTACTACTAATTCAATTCTGTATTAATTCGTTTTGACAATATTGTTGAGGTGGGCAAAATAGAGCAACATCAATGAATGAATAAAGTATAGGAACCTCAAATTGTGCTTACAGGAGTAAACGTATCTCATTGCTTTACATCACTATACAGTACATTTCTGTCGATGGAAATTTGGGTTGACTGGTTTATTCTGCACTTCCTTGGCCACTAGCGTCTCACACTCACAATGTCTCTGTTTGTCCCATTAGAACCAGCAGGGAAGTCCCAGCAGCACCAGTATAGTCAAGCAGCAGCAGCAGCAGGGTGAAGGTGTTTGTGATGAGGCTGTAGTGTTTGAGCTGAAGGATGGAGATCCTGGTGGCCAAGCTGCTTGGCCTGCTGGTATTGTTCGGCCTCATGCTGGCGGGTGTACTGGTCCCGGTGCGCCTCCTGCTGGCCGACTACGACAAAGCACACAGATACAGGAAATCTCTGTCTCTGTGTAACTCCTTTGGAGGAGGCGTGTTCCTGGCAACATGTTTCAACGCTCTGCTGCCAGCAGTCAGAGACAAGGTAACACACACATAAGTATCATTACTAAGTTAAGGGGGCTCCAGTCTTTCCGGGGGTGGGGGGATTGGTGTGTGTGTGTGTGTGTGTGTGTGTGTGCGTCTGCGTGTGTGTGTGTCTCTCTCTCTGTCTGTGTCTGTGTATGTCTGTTGGTCGGTCTACTATCCAGGAAGATTTCAATGTCCCGCACAAATGGGAGAAATTCCCGTAAAATATTATCTGTGCGTATTGAGCTTAAAAACAGCTATAGACAGGCAAAGCTATATAAAGAATGACATCATTGGGAATGCTTGACATTCGTGTTTCTTTTCTACTGAGCCACAGCATCAGCGGCCTCCTACTTAATCATGCATTTGTACGGATGTACTGATTTAAGTTAATTATGTGTTTAGGTGTGATCTAAACACATTATTGAAGAAAATTGAGAGCAACAAAACTACACAACCAATGTAATAACAGTGACAAGAAATCAGAAACAGATTCAACAGCACTGTGATTTGAAACTATTCAGAACCAATAAAATGCCGTCTGATCAATTAGCTGGGTGAGTTTTGATCCGAGTTGACCTTCAGTGTGTGTGGACACTCCTCAGGTGGCCGACGTGTTCCAGCAGCTGAAGATCAGCAGCGACTATCCTTTGGCAGAGACGATGATGATGCTTGGCTTCTTCCTCACCGTGTTTGTGGAGCAGGCCATTCTGACTTTCAGGAAGGAGAAACCGTCTTTCATCGACCTGGAGACGTTTAACGCCGGCGGCTCTGAGGCCGGAAGTGACTCTGAGTACGACACGCCCTTCATCTCCTCTGCCCGGGACTCGCCGAGAGACGGTGGCGGTCAACGCTCCCATGGACACAATCACGGACACTTCAGCCCCGCCGAGCTGGCGGGGGCGGGGCCTCTGCGGCTGGCCAGCCTGGTCCTGGCTCTGTCGGCTCACTCCGTGTTCGAGGGCCTGGCGCTTGGCCTGCAGGAGGACGGGGCCAAGTTGGGCAGCCTCTTCCTGGGCGTGGCCGTGCACGAGACGTTGGCCGCCGTGGCGCTCGGCGTGAGCGTGGCCAAGGCGTCCCTCGGCATGAAGGACGCCGCCAAGCTGGGCGTCACGGTCAGCCTAATGATCCCGGTGGGGATAGTGGTGGGGATGGGCATCGAGTCAACTCAGACACTGGCGGGCAGCGTGGTGTCAGTGGTGCTGCAGGGACTCGCCGCCGGCACCTTCCTGTTCGTCACCTTCTTTGAGATTCTGTCCCGAGAGCTGGACGACAAACGGGATCGCCTGTTAAAAGTGCTCTTCCTCATCCTCGGCTACACGGTGCTCGCCGTGCTCGTCTTCATCAAGTGGTGACGCACGGGAAGTGCTCTGACACACTCAGCTATACCAAAGGAAGACTCATAACCCCATAGAGGCAGAGTCCAGCTGTGAGAGACAGACACATCTGGAACACAAACCATGTATTCTCCTCAGCTGTGTCTGTGATGGAAACAGGTTAGATAGAAATGAAACTGAAAGAGTAATGTAACCCCCTAGAAACATTTTCCAGTGGTGATGCACGGCTGTACTCCAGGGTGTGGTTACAGTTCAACTTCACACCGGAGCAAAACTTGCCACATCTCACTGTGTAGCTCTGAACCCCTCCCAGTCAGCTGAGACCAAAAGGAGCATATCTTTCTATTTTCTCAAAAACCTTATTTATTTTAATGATAACTAAACATGACACAACATTTTTTTGCAATGTATGATGTACAATTACTGTGATTTTCATTTGGATTTTAACATGTTTTTAAATATTTTCTTTTACCTCTAGATTAGTAGAAACTTAATCCAGAATTCTAAAATAATTTCAAGTTAACATTCAGGCTGAATCTGCTAAATGGACCTAAATATACTGCAATAATCAATTAAGAATGTGCGATTTTGCTGAAAAAGAGAAAACACATTCTGACTGAAAGACAAGAACTATTGTTGGTAACTAATAAACATAAAAGAAGAAGAAATTAATCTCTTCAGGCATTGTTTTGCACTTTTTCATTTCCTCAATACCTCCTCAAAATTGTTTTGTACCAGTTTTCCCTCGTATTGATTAACTGTTGTAAACTAAAAGTTGTGCAGTTTACTAATACTAATAATATTACAAGCAAAGTCCTGCATTCAAATTTGACCCATTCAAAAGTATTCTCATTGAACTTTAAAGTGTATTTAATATATTATCAGATTATAATTATTAATATATTCATCACTTTAATGTTGCGGCCTAATTTTAATAACGTAATATACTACTGGGTAGTTTAATCTATAATAATACAAAATGTATTAGTTGATCATATGTTATAAGTAACTACAGCTGTTAGTTAAATGTAGTGGACAAAAAAGTACAATATTACCCTCTGAGATAGTTTGAGAATAAAGTGGCAAAAAATATAAATACTCAAGTAAAGTATACTGTATGTAGCTTAGGTACAGTACTAAATGTACTTGTTTACTTCCCACCAAAGCGAAATTCAAATTGTGTATTGAACCTCTGTCTCTATATGAAGTTGAACTAATCACACTGCAGCCTTTTAAAATATACTCAACATATTTATCCATGTTATTTTTATGACTTTTTCATCGTTGACCGTGTTCCTATTGTGGTTCTGAATCGTTTTGTATTTATGATGGTTTTGACATGTCATCGTTGTCTCGTGTTTCTCATGTTAGTTGAAATTAAACGCATTATGATCATACTTGTTGTTTAAGAGAAGACCTTGATTGTGTGTTGTAATGTAAACGGCAGCAGACGCAGAACGACATGATGGATGGAAGTACAATATTTACTCTGTTCTGACTCTTATCAACTCCATATTGCATTTTAACTCCATATTTAACTCCAAGCTTTTCCCCAGATGTTGCTGCTCTGACTTATCTTATTTGGACGTTTCCGTGAAGAACGGGACCAACGATGAGGACTTTTTAAAGATGTCCTTAAAATGATGAAGAAAGATATATTATTTTATATTCTACTATATATATATATATATATATATATATATATATATATATATATATATATATATATATATATATATTAAAACTTGTTCTTGGGTTTAATCTATGGGTTGTGTCCTTCCCTTCACACATTTACACCCATAGGGCCCCAGTGTATGTCAGTTTGAAGTGCTTTTAATCTACTTTCAACAGTCTTTGTTACATATAAAATACTTTTTTTGGTGATCATACACAAGACTGAAATGAATTAACATGAATAACTCTTCGCAAACTGCCCAAACCTATTGATGGGAGTTATGGGAGCTATACAGAGAGGCAGCTAGGCTGCATTCTTCATAATTTATCATGAAAATCCATAATATATTTTTTGGTTTAGCAACAAAAATCCCTTTCGGCCCTAATTTGAGCTCATTAAGTTAAAACCTCCGCCGAGTGCAGGATCCTCTGACTTCTCAGAAGACCTTTTCACCCCGTGAGCTCAGCCAAATAACCAGAAACAACAACAGGCCCGGGTCCAGGATGGTCCAGCAGCAGGACCAGATGCCAAAACAAAAGGCGTGTGAGGTTGTTCCACCTCTTTAAGCCTCTTACAGTGGCTGTAAGTCTGTCTGCAGCCGGTCTGCAGCGCTGCCGTTGGCTCTGATCATGATCATTTAATCCCTCAGTGGAAAAGGTTAGGTCGTCTTTGGATCTTACAGGTTTGTCAGCCTGCCAGCCGCACACTACAGAAAACTTGGAAGGCATGGACAAGCTTCTTTTACCGAGCGGCGAGGAGGAAGAACGCTCTGAGCAAGGCTCATATGCTCCGGGAGAAGCAAAGAGGACGATGGGGGATCGGGTGAAGACTCTCTTCCAGGGGACGGGGAGCCTGAGGAGTAACGTGAGGAGTTTCTTGAAGAGGAACGGGCTGCTGACGCTATCCATCATCGCCGTGGCCACCGGCTGCACGCTGGGCTTCATGCTGAGGGGAACTCATCTGTCCACACAGGTAAAGTCCCTACTCGCATGTTGGGACGTGTTAACCTGTGCGTTAAGTTTAGGTCCAGACTCACCTGCTGGGACTCAAAATATTTCCTCCCACCTTGATATTTTATTTTTGTGTTACCAACAGTACTCACCTGCTGGGACTTAAAATGCAAAAACTACATGTCTTTAAGTTCTACTTTAAATGTATACATAAGGACTCACCCACTAGGCCTTGAAATTCCAGGTCCCACAAAACTTAATTTAAATATTTCGTTGATGCTGTCTATTAAACTTTGCCAGGACTGATATTCTCAATTCAATCCAATTACATTCATTTTCTTTAGCCCAAAATGACAAATTTGCCTCAGAGGGCTTTACAATCAGTACACACATGACATCCTCTGTCCCGGGACCCTCGCATCGGTTCAGGAAAAACTCTCCCCAAAAAACCTTTAACGGGGAGAAAAAGGGAAGAAACCTTCGGGAGAGCAACAGAGGAGGATCCCTTTTCCCGGATGGGAGTCAGTAGATGTCATGTGTACATCTCATATTTCAGCTCCCACATTTAGAGCTAATGAAACGGCTTGGTTGACTTTAGCAGATAAAATAGTTTAGGTTTGCTTACAGTTTGTTTATGAGCTCAAACAATGTAGTTCGGGGAAACAAGTCAGTTAAGCAGGTAAAACAGTTTGCTTTAAGTTAGCTGTTTTATTTTGTTTAGTAAAACTGGTAAATTCAGGTTAAGAGTTCAGTTTAACGTTACTAGCTTAATTTTGGTGCCAGGTTCGGGCGCTAACGTCACTGTTTCTGCTGGTGTGGCAGCTGTTTGCTAACATGTTAGCTACAACTACTTAGCGGATGCTTTATGCTGTGTTCACACCAAAACCGTTGCAAATTTTTCGCGCGAGTATATTATTATGCAAAGTCATTGGTCAGACGCGGATGGATGTGAACAACGCACGAATGAGGTGAACGGCACGACGCGGAAAATTTGCCTTCAAATTTGCGGGACACTGCTCCGCCCGTCATCACTGCCATTGTTGAATCAAACTGGCTACTGGTCCGCCTCTAGTAGCGCTGGAAGCGGCAGTCATTCAGACACAGTTCCTGGAGAGGTCTGTGAAATCCACCGAGCTGTGTACAGCTACGGATAATATTATGAACCCAGACAAGGATGGTCCGATGTTTGAGGGACTTCCACAACACGTACAAAGCAGAAATAGTGGTGGATGGCGGAAATTATAATTTATTCCAAGGAGATAAGCGAAGGAGATGAGCGCGAAAATTTGCAGCGCTTTTGGTGTGAACGCATCATTAGTGTCTTATTTCTGCTGCGCTTTCTGACAGTTTAGTGACTAAATGTCCAGTGTGGTTGAGATCAGCACTAAAAACGAATATGTTTAGGTTTGAGCAGTTTATACTGTTGATTTTAGGGAAGCCAACAGTTTGATAGCTTAAAATACTTTAGCTGGGAAACCGCGTTGTGCATGTGGAAAAAGCAGCTGTGTCGCCTCTAAAACGCCTTGGCAAAAAGGCGTCGGGCAAAACAGCCTGGTGCGCCTGTGGAGCGGGCCTGCGTGCGCAACCGTGTATACCGTGTGACATTGATGAGGTGTGCGACTCCGCGCCTCGCGCTTAAAAGTTGAGAATATTTCAACTTTTAACACCGATCCGAAAAAACGCTAGAAAAATGCGACACGTGGCATTTTCCATAGGGAAACAATGGTTTTGCTAGCGACGCGTTTTTGAGAGTCGCGTCCGGTGTGAACGGCCCCTAAAATAGGGTGACCAGATTTGAGTTTGTGAAAAAGAGGACACTTCGTTACGGGCCCCCCCCCGTAACGAAGGAGGAGAGAGAGAGAGAGAGAGAGAGAGAGAGAGAGAGAGAGAGAGAGGAGGAGGACACTTCGTCACGGGGCCCCGCGGGGGTAGCAGTAGTGTGTAGCATGCCGTGAACTTACATTTACGTTGAGATCGGTCGACCAATGACAGTTCTCTCTACAGTCAGAGCTTGCGCAAGAAGGTGGAACGTGAGGGAGATACCATTTCCAAAACTTGTAAGGGGGTAATAACTATTTTCCCGGATGTAGCAAAATCCCGGACGTACCATTTCCAAAACTTGTAAGGGGGTAATAACTATTTTCCCCGACGTAGCAAAATCCCGGACGTTTTTGGAATCCCTGCCGGACGCTTTTTTTAGGTCTCGAAAAGAGGACATGTCCAGGAAAAAGAGGACGTCTACCTAAGATGATGTGTAAACAGCTTAAATTAAGTTATTACTGGTTTAATTTTTTTGTCGTTTTACCATGTAAAACATGTTCTTCAAATCTCCAGGTCAGGAGTTTTTGACCATTTGTCCAAAAAAAATTCCGAGAGCATGGATGAAATGTATTTAAAAAAAAATCAACGTTGCAAATCTTTTATAAGGAAGGAAATGTCTCTCAACATGTTTGTTAGAAAGTTGACTGTAAACATAAAGTGTGTTTACAGAAAACTCCACATCAAATAAACTTTAAATAATGATAATTTCATTTAAAGATAAAATGTTGATGTTTTCCTTTTTAAATTAGTTCTCTGCAGCTCCACATTCTTGTCGAAAACATTGTCAGGGAGCATTAACAGCCACTGAGGAAGACTACAGCCCGTCCAAATCCACACACACTAATCCCGCCTTGCAATTAAAGCATCCGTCAGCCTCTCGGGTAGTTTCTTCATGTCAGTTAGAGCCAGATGAGTGGGCTGACAGCGAAGCGCTGAAACTGAACGAGATCAGTGGCGGGCCGTGGATTTGGTACCTACGCATGGTGTTTAGTTTTACAGCTGATCGCGGCGCGGTGCGGCCTTATAGGCCAACAGAAAACAAGCCAATGAGGGATTCAGGTTTTGAGACTGTGTTTAGACCTTCTGTTGGGAAATAAAACATAACGAAAGTCATTCAACAACTAACCTTATCAATGATCCATCAATGATCCATCACTTAACTATGATATCATGTTATGATCAATTAATTAGTTTGAGTCATTTTACAAGTAAAAATGCCAAATGTGTGGATTCGCCAGCTTTTATTTGTCTTATTTTATAAAAAAAAAGTTCTCAGATACTTAAAATACTAAGTTACAAGTCCGGCATTCAGAATGTTACTTTATTAATAAAATAAACATTATTATCAGCAAAATGTACTGAAAAAATGCTATTACTCATGCTTATTATTTAAACATTACATTAATACATTATTGCTGACTCATTCATGTGTACGCAGCATTTTACTGTTGTTGCTTAATGTCATCACCGTTTAGAAGTTTACAAGAATTATTTAATGATAATGCTGATTTGTTTTGGATGTAAGATCTTAATCTTGAAAAGTGAGAAAAAAACAATATTACCTTCTAAAGATGTAGTTTAGTGAAAGGTACAATTTTATTCTATAATATATAACGATTTATTATACTATAATACAGGAGTACTTCAAATTGATACTTTAGTAAATGTACTTAGGTATTTTCCACCATTGCTTATATTTCACAGTAAACTGAATATTTATGTGACTGTTGGACAAAACAAGACATTTGTCCAAAGTCTTGTCCAAGGTGACTTTGGGAAATAATTATGGAAATTTTTATAAATATACGTGAATGATATTCTGATAGTTTAAAGACGAATCAATTCATTTATTGAGAAAAAAAATCTGCAGAGGAATTGATTATTAAGATAATAGTTGAGGCCCTAAAATCAATAAAGAAAATACTAGAATACAAACACTGGGACATCGTATAGACCTCTTAAATTACATTATTGGTATGTCTAGCATTTTAACTTCTAAGTTCAAAATAGTGGTTGGTGTCCTGGGGTGAACTGTCCTCTCTTTCCAGGAATAATTGATCCGTCTCAGGTCAACTATATTCAACACCGGCTAAAAATAGAAAAAGAAACTGGAGGGTCACATGATCACATGATCATAGACATCAGTTGTTCTCATTGGGCGGCTGTAGCTCAGGGGGATGAGTGGTCGTCCCACAAGGTAGCCGGTTCGATCCCCGGTCCCCCCATAGCTCACATGTCGAAGTGTCCCTGAGCAAGACACTGAACCCTAAATTGCTCCCCGGGCGCCGCTCAGGGCAGCCCACTGCTCCTTAAGATATCAAGGATGGGTTAAATGCAGAGAATACATTTTATGTATGTATGTACTATGACAAATAAAAAGGTTTCTTTCTCCTTCTTCATTACCTCAGCAAACAAGGTCATGTTTTCAGTTTTTTTTTTTGTTCATGAAACTTGGTAGAAGGGTGCTGCATGGGCCCATTATGAGAGTGTATTCCAATCACGGGGTGGATACTCACATTTTCTTTTCACTATTGGAATCTGCATGGTCTCCGCTCTCCCAATGACCTTCAAGTTTCAAATGTAAAGGTGGATCTGTTTTGGCAGGACTTCCTGGAATTAAAAGCTTCCAGTGTCAAAGGGTTTTGGAGACGTCACAAGGTCAGATCAAGACGTTTAAACCGACCACCAAAGTCTGTGGTTTCTTTGTTTTCCTTTTTTGTTCATCTCTTGTTTCTTGTCATGTTCTAAACGTTGATTTAATTAAATGATCTTGGTTTATTTCAGAGGTGGAAGAAGTACTCAGATCTCTTACTTAAGTAAAAGTAGTTATACCCACAGAGTAGAAATACTTTACTAAAAGTATTGCTTTGAGAATTTGACTCAAGTAAAAGTGCAAAACTATTAGAATCAAAACATACTCAAAGTACAATAAGTAAAAAGTGATTATGCACAACATTTCTGTAATTGGATTATAATTATTGATGCGTCTGTGTGTTCATCACTTTAATGTTGCATCTGGTAATGGTGGAGCTCATTTTAGTCACTTTGTATACTGCTGGTTAGCTTTAATTATAAGAATACATCATCATTTATTGTTTAATACATTTTGTAGTAATCTGAATTAGCAAGTTAATTTAAGTTCTCACACAAATGCAGTAAGGTACAATATTTCATAATATCATAAAATAGAAATATTCATTTAGTACCTCTAAATGTGATGTCGTTACAGAACGTGTGTACTTTCCACCACTTTCCATCAAAAGGAGCTGAACTTAATATGCCTGAAAGTTTTTCCTGGTTAAATCATTTTCTGTTTGTAAATGAAAACAAAAAGAAGTTGGTGGTTTCTCTGCACTTTTACACATTTTTAAGTTAATTTAATAACCTTTTAATGAACCGTTTCAGGGTTCATTAACAAACACCACTACAACAGTGAAATGCTTTAATAGGATGGGCAGTGACAGCTGACAGGTTCTCTGTTTTAGCAGTAACTCTAGTGAGGCTCCTGGACAGAGGTTGGTCCGCTGACACGAGTCATTAGGCCACAACTCCAAAACCTCGAGCCATCCTCCCAGCTTTCTTCTTGGTGCTCAACTGCAATTGTCTCCACATGAATTAACTCAATCTTTTTCTGGAAAAAGTCTTTTTCTGGAAAAAGTCTTTTTCTGGATCGATCTGTATGAAGCCAATATATATATATATATATATATATATATATATATATATATATATATATATATAGAAATATGATGTGCAGTTGTCTGTAGAGAGTTGTTAAACTGCATCTAAATCTGATTAAAATATAAATAATATTTGTTGATGCATAAAATAATCTGCAAATGTGCTCAAAATACTAAACATAGCTGGACTTTTTTATCATTATTAATGAGTGAGAAACACCTCAAGTTACCTTTTATTGGCTGTCTGCAATCATGTGACATTCGTTGCACTCCTGCAGGTGCGTCTCCAGCTCAGGGTTTTCTGTTTGACTCTCATAAATTGATTTCAAACAAAGATAAAAAAACAAAACAATGAAAGGGTTATTTAACAATAATGATTTTTTCAGGCCAGTCTTTCCCATATAATACAGATTAAATATATGCTCTGTTTATGTCTACTATAATGTGTAATGTATTGTTTTTAATTGGTTGTTTTATGTCTCAAAACCATTGTTCTTAAATTATATTCCAAGTGGATAATAAATTGACGTTCATGTTCTCCCGTCTGCTGTAGAGGATCTTTGAAGAACGTCTTTGTTGTTCTCCACTGAAAGTTCTCAGTATCATGAATAGACGTAACTGCAGGTGTTTATCCAGCTCTTACTTTCACTTTGCTCTCATTGATTAAAGATCCACGTATACTTTTATAGAAACTCTCGACACAAATTTACAAATAATATTTCCACAACATCTGTTACGTTAGGCTGCTATTTTAATAATAGGCCCGACTTGTAACAACAACCATAACCTCCATTTAAAGTTTGTTTCTGAAGACGAAACATGATTAATTCTACAAAGATAATCTAACACCACAAGGCATGTGACTAATCAAACAATGACAATGGCTCCGCTTTTATTTTGAAATATTGACATGAGACGTATTTCATCATCGCAGGCAAAGATCTACTTCTCCTTTCCCGGAGAGCTGCTGATGAGGATGCTGAAGATGCTCATCCTTCCTCTCATCACGTCCAGGTAGGTCGACGGTTTTGTGCTCGTCACACACCAGCAGATATATTTACATAGTCATGAAACGTGGAGAGAGAAGAAAAAAGATAGAAAGGAAGTTTCTGACATTTAAGGTTCCACTACTGGTGAGGTTCCCCGCCTTCTCTGTCCTCAAGTTTCCCTTTCATCATACCCTTTACACAGATGGGATGGATAATATTCACAAGGACATAATCCTGGAATCGTCAACGTTATGCCGTCAAACTTACTTTTCCTCAGTCTTATTTTAGTGTGTGTGTGTGTGTGTGTGTGGAGGTTATTCTGTAGAAGCTTGGTGTTGTTTTCAAGCTGCTGCCTTCCAATGGCCGCAGATATTTAATGGACTAAAGGAGAAACTTGCCACACAGTATAAAGATTAATTCAGACTGATTTACGTGCTTTAAACATCTTAGCTGTTATATTTATATATTTATATATATATATTTCTTCTGGTTGAAGAGTGTCTATATTACTCTTATTGGCTTTTTGCTGGCAGTGCTTTTGTTGCACTTGCAACGTGGCGAGCCTGATCATCCTGTGCTCTCGGCCAACGTCTGTCCATGCTGCAGGCGGTGAAACACTGTCGATGACAGCAAAAAGCAAGGGACTCTCCCACTGAGCAGGAATGAAGCGCATTGACACGTTGATTCGGCAGAAAACATCAAAATAACCCCAACTCCTATTGAATTTTGCTGTCGTTTATGGCTGCGATCATTGCGTTTCTCTGGGTGAAAGCCTGGCGAGTAGAAACGGATTGGATCGGGACATCCCCAGTCTCAACCCCATTTCAGCACAATCCATCCCATAATAGTTGTTGTTGAGATAGTTCAGTCTCATGAAGTCAGAAAGTGACGCATTGTCTTTCTGCAGCATGTTTTTGAACTGATGTTATCAAACAAGCTACAACATGCACATCCAATATACTTGGATGGTGGATGTATTCTTTTGATAGAACTAGGCTAGCAGTTTCCCCCTGCTTCCGCTCGTTATGCTAAGCTAGGCTAAACATGTCCTGGACCCCTCTGCCCTGAGCACACAGATGAAACTGACTAACACATGAACTAAACGTCCCTTTTAAACCGCCGTGTGCCCCTCCCTCCCTCTGTCTGTCTGTCCGTGCAGTTTGATGTCGGGTCTGTCGTCGATGGAGTCGAAGGCATGCTGTCGGATTGGGGTCCTGACGGTCACCTACTACCTGTGGACCACCTTCATCGCCGTGGTGGTCGGCATCGTGCTCGTCATCATCATCAAACCCGGCGTGGGGACGGATATGGAGAGCCACCGGCTGGGAGGGGGGCCCGTCATGACCTCGGCCGACGCCCTGCTAGACCTCATCAGGTGAGGGATGTGCAGAGGCCCTAATGGTCAGACCCGGGACTCTCTAGGTCTCAGTCTTATGATTATCTTTGTAGAATTAATCATGTTTCGTCTTCAGAAACAAACTTTAAATGGAGGTTATGGTTGTTGTTACAAGTCGGGCCTATTATTAAAATAGCAGCCTAACAGTAACAGATGTTGTGGAAATATTATTTGTAAATTTGTGTCGAGAGTTTCTATAAAAGTATACGTGGATCTTTAATCAATGAGAGCAAAGTGAAAGTAAGAGCTGGATAAACACCTGCAGTTATGTCTATCTCTGTCTGTCTCAGTGGAACAGATGGTGTTTTTTCTTCTTCTTCATATATTTCGTTTATTCAGTATGACAGAAGAATATATGAGGGACGTGTGGTTTATGTTGCTTTTTGCAGCTGATATGCTTGCCTATTCTGAGGAAACGGGTCAACACAAGAACCACTGCAGATGAACAAACACAAAACAGTTGGCAACCATCCCACCCTTAGCACTGACAACTCTTTCACTCTTTTATTATTTTGGAGAAACAAAGCACACATTTTAGATTTAGAAAGCACCACACACACGCACGCACAATACGCACGCACACACACACACGCACGGGTGATAATGAATAATAATCTAGTGGGTTTAACCTGATCAGTCTTTGATTGTGTGTCTGCTGGAGAGGAATTGCAGTTCACTTAGTTAATTATTTGTTGATCATTTATTATCAACAATAAGCTGCCAATAATTCTCCAGTGCGACAGATTTTGTGTTTTTATACCTCAGTAAACTGACACTCTGTTTTTGACAGTTGGTCGAACAAAACAAGACATTTAAAGACGTCACTTTGGACTCTTGAGAGACTTTCTTGACCACATGTTTCATTATTTTCTGACACCTTATTGAAAATAATCAATCAGTTGACAGAATCCCAGTGTCCAACAGTCCGCTGCCATTGAGCTGCCCAACAAATCATAGAAAACAAAACAAACAAACACACACACACACACACACACACACACACACACACACACACACACACACACACACACACACACACACACACACACACACACGTATCAATCCAATTACAGATGGGGCTGATTAGTATATTTTTAGTAATCCTGCGGGGGGATGAGTGACAGATTAGCCGAGTCAGCGGCGATGCAAAGCAATGATCTCTGCTGCGGCACGTTGGCAGACTCCTCACGTTGACCTCTGACCTCCCGTTGAAGGTCAGGTGATCTACGCAGCCGCTTCCCTCCCGACTCATCCGTGTTGGACTCTTGCGTCTCTGTCACTGTGGAACAACAATCGTGTGTCTCTTTGTTCCTCCACAGAAACATGGTTCCCTCTAATCTGATCGAGGCTACGTTTCAGCAGGTAACGCAACGGCCAGAAGAAATAACTTTTCTAAACATAAGATAAAACGTCTTGTAACAAACCCGTCTGTGTCCCCCCCAGTACAAAACGGACCTGGTTCCCATCCTCAAAGTCCAGGCCAGAACCGTCCGGCCCAACTTTGTCTATGTCTACCCCGACGAGAGCGACCCTAAAGGTCGGACGGTGTACCTGGAGCTGACTCCGCCTCCGGAGATCTCGTACAAGACGAGTCCCGGCAGCAGCCAGCAGATGAACGTCCTGGGCATCGTCATCTTCTCCGCCACCATGGGTGAGCGGGACGTGGTCCACAGGTCACTGGCTGAAACCAGAAAAGTGTCGGGGACCCTCGATCATTATTGAACAATGCCGGTTCAGTTGAGCTCTAAATAATGACTACTGATTTCTTCTGATATTCATCTGTTGCTCAGAGGGATCTTTGTCTCTTTCAGTTGTCAGTCTGGTTGTACTAAACTACATAACGTCTATTTGGAGGACTTTCTACAAACTAAAAAGCATAAAAGACTATTCAGATATTTAGGAGTTATCCTCTCAGACATTTCACTGGACACAATCAAGCTTTAGTGGCAGGAGATTACAAACTTGAGTCCACACCGTTTCTGTTGCTGCTTATAATAATGTACACACTGTTTTGTTGCAGGCCTGTTGCTAGGCAGGATGGGAGAGCGAGGAGCTCCCCTGATCAGTGTGTGCCAGTGCATCAACGAGTGCGTCATGAAGATCATCAACGCTGCTGTCTGGTGAGAAGAATACTCTGAATGTACAGTACATATGGTCGAGGAAACACTCGTCCACTTTACAGAAGACACTTTAATATGTGAACATTACATTTGAACACAACAGTTGTTCGTCGGTGCAAAGCAACCTCACAGAGACCCTTGAGAGGAAGTGTCTCAGTTTGTTTATGGTGGGGAACGTGATCAAAACTTGATTTGGCTCAAATACAAGCTTGAGCTTAAAGGGTCCTGTAACCAGGTTGCATGCTGGGATGTGGAGTGAACTCATAGCTAAGAATAAAATAAATAGCATAAATGGAGGTCTGACTAGCTGGGATATGAGACAAGATATTGTAATATGCCATCAGTGTTGTCTTGTCTGGTTTTAAAGTCTGCTTTACAGTAAAGTGATGTAAGACCTGCTACAAGTGCAAGTTGCCTCCTTATGATATATAAGGTCCAGAGGCAGTTTCTACTATTAATGCCCATAATACATTATGAACTTATCAGAGAAGACGTTATTTTTAAGACATCCTTATTTCACAGGATTATTTATATTCTTATAGTATAGTGTTCATGACTTCCCTTTGAAGCAGCATAGGGTTTGACTTTGACCTACATTCAATCCAGAACAGTCTGGCATGTATCGGCACGTTTGTTTCTTTATTTAGTTTTTTTTCTTCATTAGTTTGTAATGTTAAACTACAACGTGGTATTTTTATTAGTTGGTATTTGTGTCATAAACATCCTGGGGTCCTCCTCTGACACGAGAAAGATTTTGTGGATCTGACCTGATGACCTGTCAGGTGGTCAGGTGGGGGAAACATGGCTGTAGCGTCATCCTGCTGCAGCACATGACCAGATTAAAGACGGCAGCAGAGTTTATTGACCTGAACACTAAACAGATACGGGTATAGTTCTGACGTCTGTCCTCAGGCTTTAGACCATCAGACTCTTAACACACAACATATTCCCACCATAAAATATTTCACAGGATTTCATTTCACAAGCATTGTTCATGGACGTTTAGTTATGGCAATCATTTGTGTTTGAAGCACCACCTGTTGAACATTTTGTCATTCATTCGTTGTCATTCATGAGCTGATTCTGAGAAACTACTTCAGCTCTTAAGTCGCTAAAACACATTATTGTAAGAACGGCAGCTTAGAGCAGCTTAGAGAAGCTTTAATGAGACGAGCATACACATGCTAGAAATCCCACATTTAGTGGCAATGGTGTAGATTCATGAGAAGTAATTCTCACACACCCTCATCAGTTTAGTTTAGTAGATGTTTTCTTTTTACTTTTATTTAAATACGTTAAAGTGAATTATACATTTTCAAATTAGAATAAGACCAGTGCTAAAGGTAATAGTATGGTAATGCACAAAACCAGTGTAACGGTGGGCGACATGGCCCAAAATCTTCTACCACATAAAATAAATACTGTTCTTCATCGCATTTTAATATTTTTTATTTTATTTGGAACTTCCATAAACGAACAAAAACGATTGCCTCAAACGAGACAGAGAGTTTAAAACAACAGACTCAAAACAGTGAAACAAAAATTCTTTAACCTTCCTGAGAACAATAATTACAGGCTCACCTTTTCATTTCAAGAAGCTGACAAAACAGTGTAAAAAAAAAAACTACAGTGTCCACATGTGTGGTTATCATGAAACCAGATATTATCTTGGGTTGATTGCCTCCTCCGGCTCTGTATTTACGACTTCACTCTCCTCTTCCATGTCTGCTTGAATCCTGTTACCTATTAAAGTAGCTGGATCTTCCAGATTACGCAAGAATATCTACCGCGGTGGAATTGGTATTGCCATATCTCTTCCGGTGGACATATTTCTACACACCGCCATATCACCCAACCCTAGTTCTATGCCATTTCTTTATGGTGGTTTATTTATTTTCTCTGCAGAATCATGACACAGACTGTGTTGTTTTTGTTACCTGTGGTCCCCAGGCGATTAGGATAAAATGAACCTCATGACCAATACTAAAATATTCCTTGTGTCCATGACAAATTATCTGGAAAACTAGGGACTGCATTACTTTGAAATCTGAGGTGTATATTCATGATCCCCAGAGGATGATGACTTAATGACTGCAGTCTGATTACCATGAAATTTACAGAACATATTCCTGATTCCCAGAGGATGAACTTTTATGATTTTAATGACTCCTTGACCTTTCCTCTGGTGTCACCCTAAGGACAAACTTGACATGTTTAGCTCCACTACTGCTAAAATAGAGCAACAGTGACGTTGTTTGCTATGTTCTCTCAGGTACTTTCCGTTTGGGATCATCTTCCTGGTGGCCGGGAAGATCCTGGACATGCAGGATCCGAGCACGCTGGGGAAGAAGCTGGGCTGGTATGGCATCACCGTGCTCGCTGGCCTCTTCGTCCACGGACTCATCCTCCTCCCTTTCTTCTACTTCGTCCTGACCGGGAAGAACCCCTTCTCCTTCATCCGTGGGCTGCTCCAGGCCATGGTGATCGCCCTGGCTACCTCTTCCAGGTCAGAGTCCAGGACAGTCCTGCTTTAACCCGCCAGTCTGTGGATGCTTTCAAGGTTTTTATTAAAGTTGTATTTGAACGCTGCCTTTTCTTAGCTCTGCCACGCTGCCCATCACCATGAAGTGTTTGTTGGAAAACTGCAAAATTGACCGGCAGATCGCCCGCTTCGTCCTCCCGGTGGGCGCCACCATCAACATGGACGGCACAGCGCTGTACGAGGCCGTGGCGGCCATTTTCATTGCTCAGGTTAACGACTATGAGCTGGACTTCGGCCAGTTGGTCACCATCAGGTAAACCAACACAGACATGTTTTAACTGTACCTGAGACAATTCAGGAGGTTAGAGAAAACTTTAGAGATTATGAAAGGCAAGAACACCTAAATTTGATCTTTGCAAAGAATCTTTTCCAAATGGACACAATATGTTAATGTTTGTTATCATATAAACTGCTGCAGGCAAGAGCTTATGCGTTTAGTTATTTTGCATGGTAACAATCTCAATTATTTCCTAACAAAAGTATGTGGGAGAGAAAATGTCTGCTGGTAGAATGTAGTAGCCTATGCTGATGATACAGTTGTGTTTGTAACTGATTTTACAAAACCACACTGTTTAACTGACAAACCCTTTAGTTCTGATTGGAATAATCTCTGACGGTAAATCCTACTCTTTCTTCTGTTTTCGTCTTGCAGCATCACGGCTACAGCTGCCAGCATCGGTGCGGCGGGTATCCCTCAGGCCGGTCTGGTTACCATGGTGATTGTACTGACATCAGTGGGCCTGCCGCCAGATGACATCACACTTATCGTGGCCATCGACTGGATCCTGTAAGTTTACAGTACTCATTTTGTAGAAAGGTCTCTTTCTAAGTCTGTATTTACATTAAGTGAAGATGTATTTATGCTTGCATGCATTTGCAATTTATGTTAACTGAATCTCATACATTTGATCAAATCAATGAGTACATTTACTCAAGGATAACTATATTCAAAGTTCCTCTTCGTATTTCTTTTTTTTTGAGGGCCCAAAGGCCACAAGCTCAGGCAATAAAACATAGAGTTGAAGCCCACTGTATGAAATAATTACTTGAATACATAGTTTAACTATCAGTGAAATATATAAGTAAATAAATAAGAATAAAATAATGAATTGTTATTTACATGGTAATTATTCCTGCATATCTGTGCTTCAAGCAAGTATTTGCTAGATTTCCAGAACTTCATACCAGGCTTGAAATCGAACCCACCACTACTGTTTATGTGCACAATAAGAATAAGGTGTCTAAAAACCGTAGTCTATCAACAGAAAAGAGGCAGAGGAGTTGGGGGTACAATGCCAAACTGAAGGGGCCTTGGCACTGGCACAGCGCTTTAACATGAGTGGATATACCAATGTACTGATTTTCAACATGGTAAATACATATTACCATGTCGCAAAATCAGTACATTGGTGCTGCGCTGTGCCACAATAATAATATATATATTTTAAAGTGGGTGGGACTTGTCTCTCTCATAATATGATTACATTTCTTTACTTTCGAGGGCTGCCCCTCGAAATCCCATTTAAAAAAAACAAGGGATGTGAATAAAGTCTAAAACACTTCACTGCTCAGAGTAGTTCTGGTTTCACGGTGTTTCCTCCTCATTCTGTTTCTGCAGCGACAGGTTTCGGACCATGATTAACGTTCTTGGTGACGCTCTGGCAGCGGGAATCATCGCCCACCTCTGTCAGAAAGATTTCCCCCTTAGTGGAGCAGGAAAGGTAAATACATCATCTACGATTTAGACTCAAATTGTAATTTGTAATTTAGTTTTGACCTTAAATTGTCAACTTTTACCATCATTGCTAACTTGTTGTGTTCTCCGGCTTGACTCATGGAGAAACCCAACATAAAATATAAATATATAAGAAAATGTATTAAAAAAAAGAGAGAAAATCATATCCCAAACTAAATAGCTCTCTATATAACTTCAGATTGTAAACATCATCATGTTACTCATTCACTTATACATGTCTGTTGGTTTGAATTAGATCACTCAGATTTGAACAACAACCAGAACAGATTAGACATCCAACTTTCATTTTAAATCCTGTTGAGTCTTTGTTAAGCCTCGCCCTCTCTGCTGTACTCTGTTGCTGTGCAGAAAAGTCCAACAATAACCAATTGAGAACTGAGAATTTACTAAATGACTTGTCATTCTCTGAACTGGTTTGTACTATAGGCCTACAGTAGACTACTGCATAAACTCTAAATCAGTAGCTCAACTACGAACTAATCGTATCAAAGTTGGCTAGCTAAACTATACTAAAGGAGGATTCTTTGAAACACTTGGCACCTGATTGCTGCAATTTGAGCCAAAAGTCGCTCTCCTTCTCAGTCATTCCTCAATCTGATCCATGAATTCACAAAGAAATCATAGAAAATAGTTGCTCCTTATGACTCCAAATCTAACTTCAAAGTAGTAATCACAGTAATAGTTGTATGTTCAGCCATTCCTCAAAGCATTATGGGGACTTCCAGAAATTAAAGCATGATTATCGATTAGAAGCAAGACAAAGACTAATAACAGAACTATCAAAATCCATTAATTTGTTCAATTATCACTATCAGTGGTTTTTCCCCATTACTTAGGCTAAAGATGTCACATCAGCTAAATAGCGTTAGCTTGCTTTTGATAAAGTTACAAGATTGACACCACAGCACCATATTGATGATAACATTTCCTGTTAACTTCATGAAACTGACCAAAACATTGGAAACATTTTGATAAATATTCTTGCCTACGTGTTAATTGTGTAGCTGGAGTTAAAACATGGTTAAGTAGAGACTGGAAGCAGGAGGGAAACAGTTGGCATGGTTCTGTCCAAAGTTCAAAAATACATCTACCAACACCTTCTTAGCTCACTAATATCTTTTCCACATGTATAAGGACATTTTTCAAAACAGATATTTCCCCCCTTTGTTTAAAAAAAAAAGAAGAGAAAATCTGTCCACATGACCTTCGTTTTATAAAATGTATCCATCTCACAAATGATTTAAAATGCTCAAAATGTTAGATATTCAAAAATATCCATATGGGAATCTAATGTGTATTTTTGTGTGATTCCTCTCCAGCCTGTACCGTCGTACGGGACGCAGACTCCTCACAATCACAATCATAACTCTCACAGCGTAAACGTGCCAATGACAGAGATCCACACACACGCAGACGGTATGTTCGACACGATGGGCAACCCAGCAGTCGGGAGCCATGCACACACCGTCTACTACAACATCTGTCAGGTGTAATCGGACCGGACCCGTGCAGCTCGCCTCACATCACCACCGAGTCTGGTGAAAATCTCATTGTGCCATCTGAAAGGGAGACAGACGTAACAACGCATGAGTCTTCTTCTTTTGAGCAGCAGCAGCTGCTTTTAGTTCAGTTTAGGTGATGGGAACTGTTGTTTAATTGGCCAAAAGTGGATTGGAGCTGAATTTGGAGCTTTGTTCTCATGCTCACTGATGAAAGAGAAAACAATATTTCCTCAGACAAAAGGAACAAGGCACCATTTTAATGGAAACTAGCCATCAAGTTGGCCTGAATTTAAAAAGTGGGAGAAATCCAGCAGGATCTCTGATTACCATTGAAGAACAGGATGTACATGAGTCTAATCTGTACCAGAGGATTTTGGGTACATGACACTCTACTGGGAGCACCTGCAGGTTCATCATCTGGTCTGATGGCGCCAACTAGAAGCTGTGCAAGTCGCGGCTACCATGGCCTTTTTTAGGGCTAGGTATCAAACCTTAATACCTCTTGGGTACTGACCGAAATGGACAAATGGAAGATGGAGGATGGAAGACGGATGCTACGTTTCATGAGCTTCACCTCAGGTCATGAGCTTTGGGTAGTGACTGAAAGAATGAGATTGCAGACACAAGCAGCCAAAACGAGTTTCCATCACAGGGTCACTCGACTCCGGCATTAAAGCCCTGTTCGAAACCAGACAAAGAGCTCGGAGGAGCCAGTTGAGTTGGTTGGGGTATCTGATCAGGATGCCTCCTAGGAACCCTGATTTTAGATTATTTCAAGCACATCCAACTGGGAGGAGGCTCCAGGGAGACCTAGAACACACCGGATGGATTGTATATCTCATCAGACCTCGGCACATCTTGGGATCCTCCACCAGGAGCTGTGAGAAATCTGGACTACCTTGACCCAGACCCTTGTAAGCAACACTTTTCAAGTGACACCCTGTTTATTTGCTCGACTGTACCCTGAACAAAAGGTCCTGATCCTATATTTTTAGGTGGAGAGGTGGATCAGTACCTGGATTAATTGTCAGAGCTTTTTAACTGCTCGTCATCTTCACTTGGATTTACTAGAACAAATCCACCTCTAGGTTGAGATGAAGATATTTTAAGAAACCACGTTGGATCCCTTTGGATTGGCAATTGAAAATACACTGTGATTGTCCTAAGAACAAAGATGATAAGCTTGAGCCTCCAAAGGGACGAACGTCTTCGTGCTGCTATTTGTTCCTTATGTTCACAACACTTTTGCTCTCTCGGGAATTTCAATTAACTTTTGCTGAATGTGTATTTGATTGGTGGGTAGTCATTGCTGCCTGCGCACTTGGTTGAAATGTTAAAGGGTAATCCGTCCAATCTGATGGCTCAATCAATCCAAGTGCTCTTCATCATGCAGACTCAACCTTCTTCTTCTTCAGTCTCGTTTGTATTTGACAGCATGCTGGCATGCGTTCTAACTGGCTTCACTTGAAGCCGCATTATTTTCTCTTGTTGTCTTGATTTGAATGTTGCAAATTATTGTACAAAGTGCTGAAAGGATTATGGGAATCTTGGCAGAGTCAACTGCAGCGAACAGATGCTAGTTTGGGTTTAGTTACTACTCAACCACTTAATTGTGTTACCTCGAGTTGTTTACAAATTATTTACCTACACGTCTGAGATCAAGAGTCATTACTAACAATGTGAGTTTTTCAAAGACTTTGAGATTACTAAATGATCACAGATTATTTATTTTAATTAATGTAAAATAGGATTTACTAGCGCTTAAAAACTGAAACCATTAAGTAAAAACTGATGGTTCGGAAGTTAATCAGGATAAACTAAATTAATTTAAATGATTTTTAGTTAAGTGGCTAAAACACGGCAGACACATTCCTTTAAACTCACTTGTGATCAAAAAAAATGTAAACATAGACCTGCCTTAATTTGACCGTTGACCCGTCGTTGTAATCTACAAACCTCAATGTTCATCTGCCAACACACACCAACAAACTGCAGCATTTTCAACTGTTACCAAAGTACTATTTTCATCAAACCGTTATGTAGCCTACATATTTCATTTGTTGGTGTTTTTTTTAATATGAAATATGCAAGTGTTTTTGGACTTTGTGTAATTTATGTTAATTTTTATTTGAAAAATAAATATGCTAATACTGATATACTTAATACTCTCTTCCATACAGTGATATTGACATGTTACTGTAGGCGACTTGTAGGAGATGAAGCCAATGCGAAAGTGTCTTAAAACTTGCATTCTCTCTACTGACCATCAGGGGGCAACCCCACTGGTTGCAAAAAGTAGTCAGGTTGTATAGAAGTCTATGAGAAAATGACCCTACTTCTCTCTTGATTTATTACCTCAATAAACATTGTAAACATGAGTTTATGGTCTCAATCTCTAGTTTCAAGTCTTCTTCAATACAGCATGATGTTCATTTAGTATATTATGGTCCATTTTAGAGTCAAACAGACCATAAAGCAGGGTATACTTTAGGGTGGGCTTACTGTGATTGACAAGTGGCTGCCACTTCCAGAGCCGTTCACTACGTCAATTCTCCGCATTCCAAATGCGATAAAAAACAACATGCCGACGGCTGTAATCCAAGATGGCGACAGTGGAATTGTCGAACTGGAGGAACCAAGACGGAAGTCCACAAACCAATGGGTGATGTCACGATGATTACTAACTACTAGCCTATACCTCCATCAAAAAAGAAAATCCTCCTTCCCAACTACTACTTTATCTTGGTGCAGAAATAGATGTGTAAAAGGAGTCATTGTGTGTAGTGTTGGAGAGCTGATGTGCAGTCCATTTACCATAAATCATCAGTTGCAAAACCGTATGCTAGCCGCAGTCACTAGCTAATCAAGTCTATTAATGAGTTTGTACCCCTGACTCTTGTCCCATAACTGTAACTGCTTCAATAGGAATATATTTTATAATTTTAAAAGGCAATGTGACTGGGCCTAGTTCAATTTTGGCAACTGTTGATGTAGTGAACGAGTGAGGGAGTAAGAGAGAGAGAGAAGCCATGTTTCCACTCATCCATTTTTGAAGGATTGCATTTGTAAACTCAACGCAAGATTTTCAAGTCGAAGCGCTCGAAGTGGCTGCACAAAAACGTTGGAGTGCTCTGGAAAAACCAACATTGGCTAGCTATATATATAACGCTAAATGGACACTAAATTAAGAATAATAATTTGAATGTCAACCAACGTGTTAGTTAAACTATTTGATAGGCTGCAGCCTGTTTTAATTTAGCTGTAATTTCTAATGTACTGTTGAAGTAGGAGGCCTATTGTTTTGGGGTATATTTTGGGAGTTAGCTGTTTTTATTTATTTATTGTGTAAATAGTCTTTGTTCTGAAACAGTTTGAGAAACAAGTTATTGTCCTAAACGTTGTAAAATTCACTCATAGCTGAATCCAGGGTAAGTGCCAGTGCGTTTGGATGAAGATCCGTGTAAGGTTATGCAAAGGAAGTTTAACTTCTTTTGGCTTCATGCACCAATCAGACACTCTCGTAGCCCGCCTCCAATTCTGTATCCAGTTCTCTTCATGCATCCATGCTAGCAACACCTAGCCTCTTTGTAGCTCATTTGCATGAACTGGAACTCTGACTGCTCATTTCTTGACCCTTCCAACCGCTTCACAAAGACCTAAATAGAAAAGTGCAGAGGGGACACATGGACGCACAAAAGGACATCGTCACTACACTTCTGCTCTGTCGCTGCTAATTATAACGCATTCGCAGAGCGCTGTAATCCAATAAAGGGAGTCCCTGTGACGTCACGACACTCAGCCACAGGTGTTTCGTTGGCTAATCCTCCACCACAGATTAAAGTCACAATGAAGACTCAAGTAGTGAGGGAGGAACAACGGGGATTAATCAGGTTTACCCAAGGGTCCCTTCAATTTCTCTCTTCAAGGACGTTTACGGAAAGCTTGTGTCACTTTGTGTGCCTTTAAAACAAGTATGACGTTCTTTACTTTAGCATTCATGAGATAAACAATGTCTGGACCCTGTTGCATCTTGTAAATCAGGAGCTTTAAACTCAACATTGTAGCATGGGGCCAGACCATGAAGTGCTTTAAGTGGATTTAAAGCTAAGCTGCAAGGTAGCATGTATCATCAGTATCCATGAGGTCTTATTGTGGGGTGTAACTAACACTGCAGCCTCTAGGAGTCACCAGCAGAACATTAAGCTGGTACAGCAGAGTCACTGCAGGTTCAACATAGAAATGAATATTTCTACAGGATTTTATTTCTTCCAATTCTGGCATCAGTTTTGATGGTTTCTCGTATGGATTCCGTATGTTAATGAACTACAAGACGAGTAAATCCATCAACAAATAATTCGGTCAGTCAAATCATTAAGATCTAAAAAGGAATAGAAACCTTTATACTTTTCCATTCAGTACATTTGGTAGTTTTTTTTCCACTTTACCTCCAATCACTTGATTATTAATCTTATTAATCTATTTCGTTGTCTCTATGTTTGACAAGTTCATTTTAATTTTGCAATTTATTCATCTATTTCCAATTTCCCCTTAACACACCTTGGGGGCGTGGCGAATTTAAATGAAAACGTGAAAGACTTGCCTGAGAATATTTTGCATTAAAACTGTTTGTACCGACAGCTATATGCAAACGTTTCACTTTTTTTGTCGCATAGCATTCATGTTCTGATGGCAGAAAGTTACTGGTCACGGCCACAAGATAAAGCAGCACACAATCCCCTGTAAAACGACTAAATCATTTTTACACTTGTATGAACAAAGTTAGACCTTTAAGTTGTCTCTTGTGAGTGCCATGTCATGGAGGTTCTACTCAAATATTTGGGACTACTTCTTCAATCTAAACTTCTTTTTTTTTTTACAGAATACACAGCCACAATTTACATAGCATAAGAAGGTCGGGATTGGGTGGATATTTCTCGGTTGAGGACCTCAAGGTGGTTGTTACGCCCCGTGGTGGCTCGGAGTGGGACGCAACATAAAAACAGCAGGTTTGGACAAGGGAGGGTACAGTCACACAAAACGCCAGGGTCCGTATATGATAATAAAGTATTTATTTACAAAAAAACGCAACAGGGAACAACAAGGACTGTCAGTGGCACCAAAGAAAAGAACTTAACAAAAAACCCGTCCCCCCCCATTTACAGCTGCTTTGCACCCAAAAGTACAGGGGGTGGTGCTCACTCTAACCTAGGGCATTAACAACAAGTAAACCTACGTGTGTGCAGTATGTAAACCCCAGGGTATCTTACCTGTCCTCGTTGGCCCTGTGCGCACAACAAAGGGACTTTGACAAAGACAACAACAAAAGGAAAGTAGGCTGCTCACAAGACAAAGTTTAAACGAGGGGGATATGACTAAAGACAAACCATAAAACAAACAAGCAAGCACTCGCAAACTGGCAGCGCTCAAACCGAGCTCTGCCACAGCTCACAACGCAACCACAACGGCCAGAGACCCAAGGCAGAGTGCCGCAACAAACAAACAGGACTATTAACAGGGGGACTGGTTGATTGGAGATCTGGAACAGGTGGGGGTGATTGGATGACAGGAACCAGGTGTGTACATCTGTGAAGTATGAGAGACAACAGGAGGGGGAGACAAAACAACAACAAAGCAATAGCACAAAACATGTACACAGGCCAGAAACATAGGACACCGTCCGTAACAGTGGTACATCCAACCTTGTTAAGAAGTTTAGAAATCATCACAGTAAGAGAGTTTGAGTATTTATTTATTTATTTGCACCGCCTGGCCGCCCTGTGTGGGCTTTTGCATTTTTTAGTTCTTCGCTCGTTCATGATTACTTGGTTCATATACATTATACAACATTATTTTGTGTGATCCCTCTGAATTATGGCGCATTTTTCGTATGTTATAGCTACAAACCAGCCTGAAACACAAACAATGTTGTTCAATTTAAATTAATCTACAAGTAACAGCTTTTTATAATACAAAAATATATCTTTTCACATAATGTTGATGACAAAAAAAAAGGAAATAAAGATGGTGTTACATGAGGTAGTAGTTCAACAGCCCACACCTCTGAGGCGTCCCGGTGCAAGACTTTAAACCTGTTCACCCTGCTAATATTTCAAACTATAAATTCAGAGTGAACAGAGTATGCCTTGCTCCATTTGATCAACATTCAGCTGTTTTCATTTTTATCTGACCCAAAATGAAAAAAACCTGTTAGAGATTATTCGTCTCCACGGTCATCGAAGTCTGCAAAAGCAGGATACCAGTCGCTGTCCTTTCTTCTCGACTGGCTTCTAGTTGCGTTTGCGTTCTTAAGCTGCTGGACTTTCTTTATCCTGGAGATTTGAGCCGCAGCCAGGCCGATCATGCAGACCTGCCGAGGGAAACACAAACATATTAGAAACTGATCGGGGCTGATTCTGTCCCAACTGCGGTCGTATTTTCTTTTCTGTCACTAACCTAACGATCCACTGAAGCGCGTGACAGCCGGAGCATGTTCATGTAGTCCAACACACACTTTCTGTATTTTTGCAGTTGAGCAAGACAATTTTGTAACTTTCATAACCAGACTGAACATTTTCAGCAGATTGCTCTCAAGTTTCAGGAGTCTGAATTCCCCAGTTCAACAGTAATGCAGATCATATAAAATAAGTATCCCTGTTTGGAGAAAAAGCTCCGGCAAACAGCTTTGCTCTGCACTTTAACAGAACTTTTAATCAGACATACATTCGCGAAAAACACTTTCAATTGGCCGTTTAGGGGGGGGGAGAAAACAGCCACTTCGACTGCAGCGTTTACCTCGAGCAGCAGCAGGCCGGCGGTCAGACCGGCCACCAGCAGCAGGTTGTGTTTGGCCCACCAGGCGATCTTCTCCAGGCAGCCAATGGTGAAGACGTCCAGACCGGCCGTTTGCTCCTCCAGCTGCTGCATCCCATACCCACACATGGTGTTCAGCACCGTCTGCAGAGGGACAATAACACATACCGTGGATGTGAGAGGTATTTCAGGTTGTTGTCTTTTTGTTTTTTCCCTCACGTTCTGTCCATCTCCTGAACTCAATCTATAAAAGACCCTCTACAGCAGTGGTTCTCAACTGGTCTGGCTCCGGGACCCACTATCATCCCTGAATGACAAGCCGCGACCCAAATCGAGGAACATTCTCAACTTCTCCAATGTATTTAATGAAAAGATCGTGCAGTTTGAACCTGAGATAGTACAGAATATGTATGCTAACACAAAAACAAGTTTAATAACCAAAACGAGCAGCTGGTGGCGATGATAGAGAGGGAACTATTCCCTTTTACACTCAATTAGCTGCATTTTAATTAAAAAACTAAAACTGCATCTTCAGGACACGAGGTATTACAACATATATAACAATTCAGAATCTTCAGCTATTTTTAAACAGACTCAACAGCTTTCATGCACAAACAGTCATGCACAGAGCAGCTTTTCCACTAACTCAAAATAAATTAAACAAAAGTGGAATTCAAAAGTATTCATATATACAACATTAACTTCTCTTGTGATTACCTCATCAGTAAATACTGAAAAACATTGTGCTTTACAGAAAATTAAGCAGCACTCAATTCTCCTCCCAACCCCTGAGTTTTTTCCTGTCATGCAGGCAGCGCCATCAGTTGTCAATGTTATATTCAGTAGGCTGTTTAATTTAATTATCCTAAAAACCCAGAGTCTCCCTCATATCAGGATGGTTTGACCCAACCTGGCCCACGCTGCTGAAAACATGGAGGGAACACTCCGCTGCATAAAAAAGTCCTTTCAAAATAAAACCACAGGATGAAAAAAAAAAAAGTTTTTTCTTTTTTTTTCTTTTTTCAGGCAACTGAAAACGCGACCCACTGAAAACGGGTCGACCCACCAGTTGAGAATCACTGCTCTACAGTACAATAATGTGGATATCTGAACAACCACAGGAAAGATTTTTACTTCATGATGATTCTTTGGCTCCAGGAACTGAAGGAACTGACCCAAACTCCGGGCAGGCAATCGTCTCTTCATAAACCTGTTGGCGACCACGCACATGACAGACTGACCTGGTTCTGTAGGCGAATGCAGCAGGAGAAGGGAACTCCACAGGCCTCCAGACTGGGGTTGGTGTCCAAACACTCAAAGTAGACGTTATGGGACCAGTCCTTATAGCTCTCGACTCCGCAGCACTGAAACTGCAAACACGACAAGCTCTCACTAGCAGCAAAGTGGATTATGAAAGGCCTGACATTGCATCTTGAATCATTAAGGACACAAATCGTTCTTCACCTTCTTCTGGATGAAGTCAATGGCGTTCTCCAGGTCCCGGTCCTCCCTGTAGCGGACGATGGCCTTCATCATCAGCCTCTCCGTCCTCTCCATCACCTGACCAACAACATTAAGTTTTACACCAGCCGCCACAGCAACGCTGGTATTGTTTTTCACCTTGTGTTTACGTGTCTGAGTCATTATGGCAAAATGTGGTCCTGGACCACTGACGTCAGCAGGAAGTACTTTGTGAGGTGTTTATATGTCGGTGGAATTGTATTCCAATGAAAGTAGCTAGCAGCACTAGCTCCTGAAGTTGCTAAATCTAGCAAGTTGGTCGCCAAGTCTGCAACACTTGAAAGCCTTCAGGCCTCCCTCCAAAAGACCCTCCTCCAAATGTATCATTATGTACGGAAACAACCAACATCGCTATTGTTAGCGCTCACAGCTGTCAAGCTAACAAGCTTTTGGAAGACTCCATTGGTGAGCAATAAATACAAGGATGACGAGTTCAGTCATTCCATTTGGGCCGAATGAAACGATTGGACGGGCTTACAGTCCTGTAACAGCATACTACATTTACTACATTTCTTACTTCTTCTTTTTTTTTTTACATTTGATTCATTGTTTGCTGTCAGGAAGTTATTGAGAATTTCAACAAAAATAATAAAAACAAATTTGACACCCTACCTACTGCGATACATATCGTATCACTTAGTAGGCCAGTTCAGGACTGTCTCTCACTGGATTAGAGGTCTATTAGAAAAACTCTGACTGTGCAATGTACTTTAAAGGAGGTAGGGCGGTTAAACAGACATACATTTGCAAAAGAAACAGTTAGTCCTCATCCTTAAAGTCTTTTCTTTTGTAAAACACGAATGAATCAGTCATGTTGCAGTTTACTCATTGAGGCTGTTGGAGGGGAACAAACAGCAGACTTACTGACTTGGACAAGCGACGATACGATGAGATTAATGTTTTTGTGGAAGAGTTTTCAAACAGTATTTTGGGGGTTTTGTAAGAGAAAATAGTGATGTTTTTGTATTTCCTGTCCCATGAGAGCAGCGGGACGTTACCATGTCAGTGAAGAGGTATCCCATGACCGCAGCGCCGATCTGCAGGAGGAGGATGACCGTCAGGATCCCCAGAAACTGCAGGAGTGAACAACAGTAAGAACTCGCCATCGGCGTCGGTGACACGCAACACAAACATTACACCAATCAAACTGTGACGTGATCGGTCGTACCGTCTTCAGCAGACAGGTGGCGTTACGAAGGGCCCCGAAACATCCGAGGAACGTGATGAGAAACATCGCCGAGCCAACGACGATCAGGAGCAGAGCTGGATCTAACATCAGGGTGTCAACCACATCTACGCATGCATGCATGCATACATGCATGCACACAAAACACACACACACACACACACACACACACACACACACACACACACACACACACACACACACACACACACACACACACACACACACACACACACACACACACACATATGGTTGCATTACGTAAGTGCAAGTAAAAGTTGAAACATGTCTGATTCACTTTTTCTGGTTCATCCTCAGGAATGTTATCAGCAGCATTGTTTTTATAACCTGACACACACACACACACACACACACACTCTCTCTCTCTCTCTCTCTCTCTCTCTCTCTCTCTCACTCACAGACACACACTCCTATGTCTGACACTTGAATGATATAAAAAATATATATAAATTGATTCCTTTTCCTCTGCAGGACTGAAACTTTGGAGTTTATCAGATTTTTTAGTATAAGTCGTTGTGCTCCTTCTGAAAGCAAGGACCTGCTCTCACAGTGAACCTCCACTTCCGTCTTGCTCATATTGACACATTACACCAATAAACAGGCGTCTTACTTGCAGTGTCAGAGCTCTGTAGCACTCGAAGCGACAAGCGTCACATTCGACGACGCCAGCGTTTGGAAAAACAAGGATTTTGTAAAATACAGTAAAAAAAAAGTACAGAATACATCTTACACTAAAGGACAGTTACACATCGATAATTCCAACCTTTCTCTTTTGCAATCTTGGCATAGATCCCAACCGCTGCGAGGACGGCGCTCACAACCTGCAGAGTCACAGAGAAACAGATTGTTTTATCAGAATCTGATGCACAGATTTATTTCTGAATCAGACGTAAAAAATATCAAAGCACAACAACCCATTGAATTAATACATTACAGACCATTCTGGTCTGCATTATTTACTACACTGTCAACTAAACCCAGCTTACTACAGGATAGACTGCTAACCAGTATGTTAGCTAATAAGATACAATATTTTGTGACAAAATATTCTAAACTGATTCTTTTATTTGATTATATATGTCCTCATCATCAGACTACTTTGGAGTGTTGGAAAGAGGATTTCTTTCCCCCATATGTTGGAGTTGGGCTAGCAGTTCCCCCCTGCTTCCAGTCATTATGTTAAGCTAGGGTACACATCTTGGAGCTATTTCTGCTGACGACAACACTGTGTTAATCAAAGCAAGACCCAAGTATTTGCTTTGGTGGAGACGTGTTTCTGCAAGTGGGGAGATGAAATACGGAGTCTGGCAGTTCATTCTTATCCTTGGAAACAACAGTTTGACACAACAATCCATTACAATCAAGGAAAAGCTAAAGAATGAATAGTCATATGAGATCTTCTTTCTAGGAAATAAAAACAGGAGAGGATCTCCCCATAACTGTTGCTATGCAGTTGGAAGAACAGAATTGTGTAAAATATTTTTTATTTAATCTTAATTTTCAATTTACACATATAACCCCTAACACACTGAAAATACAGCAAAAACAAAACACAATGCATAGCTGAAGTGGAAAAGTTGGCATATCAATAAAAACAAAACTTGGCAATGTTCAATGAAAATAGACTTCATGAATATATGATGACATATGACCCAAAACATATGACTTAAATGACAAGTAGCCTTTTTTAAGTCCACTTTCCACTGAGGATGTTCTCAACTGATAAAAACACTTTTGCTTTCCAACATAGTAGAACAACAACTTGTACATTGTTGTTCCAAAATTACCGGACCCTTAACTCCATCAAACAATGTGTCCAACTCGGAATACTCATAACATCAGCTTGAAAAATGCATTTCCTTTGACAATCCTCTGGAAATAATTGTAACCATATCTTCTGGAAATATGGTTACAATTTGTGCCACTTTTGAATGGAAACTTGACTTTGTAACTTATAGTTTAGACTCATCAACTTATAATCTTGACTCACTGATTCATAACTTCTGCTTTTGTTTTTCTTTGCCTTGTAAACATGGTCTTTCATACACATATTACTGTATGCTGAAGCATTAAGACTTTACTCCATGAAAACACGTACAGTGTCCACATATTTTTGGCCATATAGTGTCAAGGTAATTATATTTCTGGCTTTAAATGAATGCATGTTAAATGTTTGTATACATTTTTGTCCCAATGGTTTTTAATTTTTTTCCACGACCGTCCTTCCCTATGAAATGGTGTAACTGTGGTGTTGAAATCACTTCCTGTAAAACATATTGTGCAACAGGTTCATAAGAAAGCGATCACACTGATGATAAGTGTTTGGTCCCCAGACTGTCCCCAACAGAGAGACTCACCCAGAAGACGTAGCAGCAGACGAATAAAGTGTACTTGATGGCTCGGTATCCTCTCATCTCCTCTCGGCAGATCGCTGTCAGACTGCAGTGACTGCAGGAACGTCTGTTGGAGGTTTTGCTTTCTGCCGGCTGTAGACGTGTGTTGGCCTGCAGGATGCATTCCTGCTGTCAGGCTCATCTCCTCTGCTGCTGGATGTCGTCCTGTCATCCCACTGAGGGAGGAGGAGGTGTGAGGGAGGAGGAGGTGGTGGGGCTGTCGCTGTCAACAACAAAACTTCCCTCATACAGGTTGTAGATTAACAGTCCTGACAGCGTCCCCTACAGACTGCAATGTGTCCTCTGCATGTGTCTCATTAAAGAGTAACTGCACACTTACATAAATAAATATATATATTTAAGCTTTAAACTAAATAATAACTTGGATGTAACACCTCAATGCTGGTGTTAATATTGACATTTCTTACCAAATTTATCAGCATTTCGTGGTTGAAAAACGATTCAAATTTCATCAAAATCTTCTCCAATCTTGCAAAGAATAATGTTGAGATAGAGTCGACCGATTGGGACTGATCTAATAAGAAATAAAAGAATGGTAACGCCCTCTTATCAGACGAGGAAAGCTAAGGGGGTTCATCCTCTCAGGAGCACGAATTAGATATTCTCATTACCTTTTTTATTGTATCATCAGAAAGCTACTTATACTATTTAAAAATTATAAATACTTTGAACCGGTTGTTAAGGTTAATTTGAATGGGTTAGGAAAAACTAAAAACTGGGATATCATCTGCATATGTATAAATGTAAACCCTTGTATTGCTTTACATGTGAGAACCGGAACCTTCTTCTTCTCTGCTTTGTTTCCGGGCCTCCTCTACCTCCCTCCCTCCTCATCCTCCCTCCTCATCCTCCCCCCTCATTTCTCTAAAGCAGATTGTTGCTGGTGGAGGATTACATAGACTCTGTGTGTGTTCCTCGCCATTGCAGGTCCTCTACCTCCGACTCCTCTGTTATTTGAGGACCTGATTGAGGACCATGGGCCTGCTCACCATCATCTCGTCCATCAAAGACCGAGCCGACAAGTTCCTGAATGAGAAGAATGTGGTGACTGATTTTCTGGGGAAGTTGGAGGAGAAAACAGGGATAAGGAAGAAGATCCTTGCAGTGGGTACGTGATGTCTGGTTGTCTATTTTTGTTCACTCTCATCGGTTCATCATAAGTACTTTACTGACGATTCCACTGTTCTGTTTATATTTAGTACATTTATGCCTTCCTGGTGCTTGTTAGTGGATAACTGAAGAGAATTCAGTTAATCCTCCAGTGAACACGAGGCTAAAGTGAACAGCTGTTCTCTGTAAACAATAACCTGTCGATGTTCTGGAAGTTTTCTGGAACATTTTTGCTCTTAGCAATATTTTATTGATAGCTCCAATGATTTGGATTTTGCAACACATTTTAGGGTCGAACGTGGGAAACATGTGTTTCAGACCAGGCCAAAGAAATACCAATACAATGGCTGTGTATGTGTTGTCTAAGTTTGGGTGGCCATTTGTAAATGCACATCTTCACTTGCACAGCAGCTGATTTTGAGGTAACTTGATCTAAAGTTTTTTATGAAAGAATCTTTGTGTTTTGACAGAAACAGACAGGAAATGTTTTTGGTAATATATCAATAGGAGATTAATTAGTTTAAGCTTTTGATAATCCAAACATGGGGGGATAGTATTCCGATTTAATAAACCATGATTAAGACGCAATAGCAAAAGTGTTTGCTCTTTTGTTTTGTTTCAGGCCAAGACTTCATTAAAGTAGCTTCTATAAAATGAACTTTGTTGATTTACTCAGTTTGGAATATAAAACAATGAAAGAAAATAAAAATCTCTTCATGAGATGGTATTCATGATTCATGGTATTCAAAATTATAATGCCTCCCCGGGATTGCCCAGATTGCTTTAATTGATTCAATCACTGTAGAACCCCAACTTGGGGGAATTCAAAGCAACTCAAATCCAGGAAAAGTGTCAGAAGTTGGAGGGGAGGTAGCGTGGTTGTATGTATGAAACTATGTATGGGTGTGAAGCTCAAAGATGCTTCCTAAGTCTGATCCCAGAGAGGCTCGGCAAAACCCCTTCCTATTATTCAGAGAGTGCACATTGAGTCTAGCGAGTGTGGAAGAAATATTGTTTTACTAATTCAGTACATTACAATTTTGTAATATTGATTTTGCATTCTTTAAAACAATATGCACAGACTCAAAAACATGTAGGCCTATAGTTTGTTCAGAAACAGATTAAGGCGGACTGCTGAGGGGAAATGTTTACCAGCCTATTTCCCATGTTCAAATTGGGGGACAGGAAATGCATCGTTCGCATGGGATTGTGGGTGTTTTTTGGATCGCAGAGGATACACTTATGCATTCTTGAAAATCCTCTGAATGAAGAACTCAGTCCTTGGATCCATGACGTTGTAGTTGTCCTTCAGCGGGATTCGAGAAACATCCCCTGTTTCACGCAGCCCTCTGTTAAACCTATATCCTGTCTCTTCAAGGGTACTTTAAGATGCTTTCCTTTCCTTTGAATCCAGGAGAGGACACTTTGGATCTCCGTAATCTCGGCCCAAAATATCTAAAAATAACTTTCTAATCTTTCTATTTCTAGCTCCCAAAGTTTGCAAAATGGCTCATGTTGTAGTCTAAAGGAGGTGACAAGATCAATCTGAACAACTATTTGAATCATATCCAAACTGCCTTGTTTGACAAAGGTCCTGGAATCTCTAGTAAATGACCAATTGAAGGGATAATTATGGTATTTGACTTGTTTACAACTTTTTTTTTTCGCAAATTGAAAGCGTATGAAAACAGGTGAATGGACACACTTATAGATACAGAGTTGAAAATAGGTTGCTGCGGAGAGAGCGACTGCTCTCTCCGCAGCAACCTATTTTCAGCTCGTAGTAAGTTAGTTAATGGTAGCTCATGAAGCTAATGCTAAGGCAAGCCAACTGCGTTTTGTAATGGAAAATGTATATTCTTAGTTGTATTTATCTTTCACAAACCTCTGTATGCAAATCATCCTCCCTCCTTTAGTTTACAAAGCAAAGGGCATACCATTCCCCGTACCTGGTATCAAATAAGCAGGTCATCAACATAAGGGCAGGACGAAGACCTTTAGATGTTATAGTTCCCACACTCATTCAATCACTCAGTTCGTATCACAACCTGAAACAACATGTTCCTTTGTAGTTCCTTACAAGCTCTGGTTCTTCGATATTCCTTATCTCAGCTTATAAAGACTCAACAGCGGGTCGGGTAAAATTTGCCGTCAAAGTGTGTACAGTAACAAGGCAATTCCAAGTGATTTAGAAATGACAAATGCATTAAAAACTATGTTGCCGAAAAGAAACACCTATATAGGATTTTAATAATTCAACTAAATAAAATAGAATCGTGTAAGACTTTAATAAAAAGTCCCAAATTCAATTTAATAAAATGCAGTGGCAAATTAAGTTTTAAGATCTGATTTAATTGAGCTGAGAGTTTGTTTAAGATGTGTGGCACATAAAATGTTAATAACTACACCTGATATCATCTAAAAGTATTGATCATCAATATTCATAAATCATCATGATTTAATGGGACAGTTTAGTGCACGGAGGTTGTGGCGTTCCAGTGTTGCTGTGACGCTCTGTATCAAACTGTGGCGATATTATTAATACATAAGATGATAAACAAACAATAAAAATGTAGCTCTTTTGTTCCGTAAAGTATGAAGCAGAGGACATTCACTGAGTGGGGAACAGCAGTCCATTCATACCACACTGATGCTCATACAGTGGATCAGTAACACACTGGCATGATGTCACTGTAGTGCCTGGTGCCCAGTGTCCCCCACTCTCTCTGCGTCCTCCTGCTGTATCCTTATAAGAGATTATCCAGGGAGACGGAGAGCAGAGCAGACTGGCCTCCATGTGCGAACCGCCACATAAGCTGATCAGAGGTAGGACGCTGCTCACACAACTTCCTGTCTGTCTGCTGCGCTCACTGAGACGGTCAGGTTGAGTCTGAATATCTGCAGAGTCGGAGAATCCCTGTGGTATTTAGAAGTCGCTCAGTCCGTTCCTTCCTTATGAAAGGAAACATAGCTGCCTGTTTGTTACTCTGTAGACCTCCCAGTTCAGATCCATCAGTGAATTAGCAGAACTTTTGTGTTTAATTCTGCACAGATTCGATGCATTTCTGATTCTTGGACATAACATCCATGCTTGGAGCTCTGGTGACCCTCTGGTGAACCTCTAAAGCCGGGCAGTTTCTTCGAACTGATTTTAGCCCTTAAATTGGTCCCCCATTTAAGATTTCAATTTTGTTGTTGACATTTTATTTTTGCCTTTATTGGATAGTTTGACAGTGGACAGTAAATGGGGGGAGAGAGGGGAGTCAGACATTGGAAGTGGATAATTTAATTAATAATTAAATGGATGTAAATACATTATTCTTGTGTCTGTATATTCAAACAAATAATTATGTAATTAAGTGTATGTACACGGACATGTAGGGTAATGTCCATATATTTCTTTGTCGATCTGTCTGTATGTATGTTAAAGATAGGATAGGTAATCTTTAGAAACAAGCAAGAGCACGCTAGAATAAAACAATTATCCAACTGAAAAACCCAGCCTAGTGAAAGCATGAAAGCAGCTTGTAGACCAAACTAGTTGCTAAATGTAGCGCGGAAGTCGCCACGTCGGCAACACTGACAGCGCATTACCACTCACCTAAAAGTATCATTATGAGTGTAAACAACGGACATTGCTATTGGATGTCATATTTAGTCATATATTTAGAAATGCAAAAATATAAAGAAACACTGAGAGCAAACATTCATCTTCCTGTCAGTAAATTGGGTTTTTAAATGTGTCTCGTATAGGTGCCGTCTCACTGACCGGACTCTACCTGGTGTATGGATATGGTGCCGCCCTCCTCTGCAACCTGATTGGTTTTGCCTATCCAGCATATTATTCGTGAGTATTTTCTTTCTATTAAGTTACAGATCTGTTTGTTGTGTTTCTTTCACTCCCAGAGACATGGACCAATCCTGACAATCTCCTAGTTTAACCTAAAACAGGAGGCGGAAAAACACCGGGCTTTGAGGTCGAGTGAATAAAGAGATGTGATCGCTATCGATGGTGGCTCGCCTATTTAAAAAAGGCGCGTTTGTGCCGGAAATTTGGTTTTCTCTCTCAACAATCGGTGGTCTGCAGTGTTTTAGAATCGGCTCCGCTCACTGCACTTTAAACTTTTTGGGATTTGCGACTATGATAGCAGTTGCACCAAAGAGACATTTCATCTCTAAACTTCAATACTTTAATAATTCTGATGGTCTTTTTTAGAAATAAATGTATTTTTCAGCTCATGTGAAACATTCTGACTCGTATCTGCAGAGTCAAAGCCATCGAAAGTCCAAGCAAGGAAGACGACACAAAATGGCTGACGTACTGGGTGGTGTATGGTGTCTTCAGCCTGGGCGAGTTCTTCTCCGATATTTTCCTCTACTGGTTCCCTTTCTACTACGCTTTTAAGGTGGGGAAACACTGAAGAAACAATGATTATCGGCAAATTATTTTCCCCTGTTATCTTCCAAACAGAACTCGATGAACGTTAAGTTTACCTTTTTTACGCTCAAGACTCAAATTTATGGCCAAACCATCCTTATATGGTGTGACTTGCTTTAAATGCTTGTTGTGGCCTAAATGTGTGACTTCTATCCATTTGGGTACCCTATGAAGTCAAAGATGATGTAGAAGTCTGGAACCAAGTATTTGTCTAGTAAATACAAATCTGTCCTCTGTGGTTCCAGTGTCTCTTCCTGTTGTGGTGCATGGCTCCGATTACGTGGAACGGCTCCCAGATCATCTACAACAAAGTGGTGCGGCCCGTCTTCCTCCGCCATGAGGCCACAGTGGACAACTTGGTGAGCGACCTCGGCAGCAGGGCCATGAGCGCCGCTGAGAACCTCACCAGGGAAGGTACAGACCAGTACATTGTGGTTACACACCAGTATTAAGCAATGATATTAGATTGAATGTTCCTTCTTTCCTTCTTTTCAGTCCTTACCACGCTGATGAAGAATAAAGCTTTTGTGACTCCGGGGCCGTCGGGCGCTCAGCCCGAAACAAAAAGTTTGCCAGCTTCATCTGCAGCGAAAGTTGCTCCATCAGAGTCGAGCGAAGAACAACCAGTGAGTAAACCATAGCTGTTCCCCAGCCTCCCGACAGTTAGTCCACCTTAAAGGCCTCATGTGCTTAAAATCAACTGAACTTTAGGCCGAGCTAGGCTTGCTGTTTCCCTTTGCTTGCAGTTTTTATGCTAAGCTAACCGTGCTCTCTGGCTCCAGCGCAGTATCACCGTCATCATCACTTTAAATTTGACCATTGACATTTCAATCCCTCTGTGCTCCTAGAGCATGTAGATAAACAGCGTCATACTGAGTTACGGTGTGCTCTAAGATTCTGAGCTGCTGTTTTCTGTTGTTATTTTATTTTTAAGAAGTTATTTTCATGTTGGTTTGGCAGAGATGTTGAATACTCTTTCCATCCAACACAAGATTCGCATCTCAAGAACTTCAATCCCTGTTTCTCATGAAATGTCTTGATCAAGATCCTAATCCTCAGGGTGAAAATGTACCTGGTGGTGACCCCAGGCTAAAGGTTAGCCAGTTAGCTAACTGGCTAAAGGTTAGCCAGTTAGCTAACTGCCAGATAACATTCTGGCTATAGATTGCAAACAACACTTTCATATTGTGGCTGCAGTAGCTACATCTGGGGGACCTTATACACAATAGAAAATGAACTGTTTGTACATTGAGACTAGTGGTGAGGACTAAACGTGCTAACCCAGCTGTCCTGTTACTTGTTCCAGCTTTTCCTGGGTTAACCAGTATGGTAAGTCAACTGGTTTGCTGTTAGAAGTGACTGTGGTGTGTGGTGGACGAGAACCCTCATAGAGCGTCAGTGCTGTGGTGCTTTAAAGTTGAAGCAGCTTTTGACTACGATCGTTCTGGGCTGCGGATTTGACTGTAAGAGGATCCTCCATGCAGACCTGAACAGCCCTGAACAGCCCTGAACAGACCTGAACAGACAGACCTGAACAGACCGACCTGAAAAGACAGACCTGAACAGACTTGAACAGACCTGAATAGACAGACCTGAACAGACAGACCTGAACAGACCTGAACAGACATGAACAGACAGACCTGAACAGACCTGAACAGACCTGAACAGACCGACCAGAACAGACCTGAACAGACAGACCTGAACAGACCGACCAGAACAGACCTGAACAGACAGACCTGAACAGACAGACCTGAACAGACCAGAACAGACCTGAACAGACCTGAACAGCCCTGAACAGCCCCCTCTCCCAAACTGCTGCTCTTAAGTAGACTAGCAGTATCAGCACGGACATCACCTTCCCTGATTGATATTTTTACAGAAATGTGCTTATTGGTTTATAAAATATCGCAGAGAACTGAACTGACTCCAACATAGAGATTGTAACCTGGAAAATAATCCATTATTTACCCATAAGAGTGGGTTTTAGTAGATTATTAAATAAATGTAGTAAAATTCCACCAGACCTTTTGGAAAAAATGCGGTCAGAGGGGACTTTCCTACTTTCAAAAGTTAAGTACATTATTAATATTATTGTGTCGTACTAAATGGGGATGTGTTTTCACTGTTTTAACGTTCTAATGTTAGCTGAACGGCTAAATTGAAGACTTGGAGTTAAGAGGATCATTTTAGATGCCGTTTGTTCTTATAGTTCCAGTTTTTTATGTAATCATTCAAATAATGAATAGATCATGTTAGGTATTCCAGTGGTAAATTTGTTATCAGTAAATAGTGAATAGGTCGACATATTCTCATCACGAAGAACCTGATGTGTTATTGGGTTGTGTAGTTTTAGTATAGAAATGTCTTGAGTCGTAGCAGAGGTGTTTTCTTTAATGTGAAGGTATTAATTGTTTTACATTTTTTGGCTGCATGTCTGTTCTATGTCTGCACGACAGGATGATCTCAGTGTAGACTGATGGTAAGTCATAGATGGAGACAAACAAACAAAAAACACAACTACTTATGCTTGTCTTTTCATGATCACATAAAAAATATTTTTTTAAAGAGATTGTTGAAATATTTGGCTGTAATTTGTTGTTTATAATTAGTTTGATTTGTGATCTTGACATAACAGTATCTTAAGATCACAGAATACACTCTTTGGAATGATGGGGAAACAAGCTTGTATTGTATAGAAATATATTTTAGTCTTACTTTAGGGTACTGTCATTAAAAATGGCGCCACTCTGCCGCTCATCAAATAATCAGATGGAATGTCTTGGCAAGAATATTTAGGTTCAGTGTCTCATAGCCAACAGATAGTGTGTTGATCAGTTCTCTGTATTGTGATGGATACAGAGACTAAAACTTCACTTGATTTGTCTCAGGATCATGAGATTGAACTAATAAATGTCTCATTGCAGAATTCCGAATATGATAGAATGATTAAAATATAACCAAAAAGTAGTAGTTCAAAATTATCAATTATAGGCTTGGTTTTATTTACACAGGTCTGTAATTTCCAAATCATTTCCAAAGGAGTTTTCTTGAAAGAACTGCATAATGTGGTACCATTTATAAGAAAAATATAAATTAAACAGCAGTAATTGCATTTGATCAATTTCACACTTTTGCATTTTCAGTTGACCTGCGTTACACTAGTCTTTCCAGGGGACTTCCTTGGAAATGATAAGAAATGGTATCAGGGAATGATTATGAAATCATGAACCCAATAAATAATGCAGTACTCTGTGTGTATTAAATTACTTCAGCAGCAACTTTACCGTTCGTTTTTTTTCAGCCCTTCAGATAGCAGGAGTGGAAGAGGACCCTCAGGGAAGAAGAGGAGTGGATCCTCACAGATCCCACAGAAGAATATCACATGTCAGAGAGACGGGATTTCCTCTCTTTTTTTTTACATCAAATATGTTATATTTATACACAAGTCTGAAACATCAAAAACTCAGATCGACTCTGAAAACAGACAGATTTTTAATATGTAGTTTCTTATTCCTGTTTTAATTTTTATTGATTTATTATTTATTGATGAATAATGCAAAGCACCAGAAACTGGCTCACAACTCAAACTCATGAGCTCCCCTTTAGCATTCTGCAGATTCTCCACCAGGTGGAGCAGTTATTTACCTGCCAACCTGCAATACCTATAAAGTGACAGCACTTTAGACACTGCTGCTGAGATTTTAACACCTGCAGACGGGAAGTATCTTTTTTCCCTTTCCATAGGGTTTATTTGTGTGTTTTATTTTTTATTTTTTAACACCATTTGAAACTGTAGTTTCCTTTTCCTGGAGAGATGGTGCACTTCAACATTTGAAGGAGCTGCAGCTCTGCAATCGGACATTTTTCTCTGGGCCAGTCGTCGGGTGCTTTGCATCACACTGTGTGTCCTTATTTGGTTTTCATTAGTGTTTGTATTATTTATACACATATAGTGGCAATGGCACTATGATAAGAAATAAACGGAATAAAACAAAACGTTTGCCCTCTTTGTCGCATGAAGTACTGCAAAACAAGACGCCTTAAACACAGTGTTTCTTTGAGCTAAATGCTTACTGTTACAAATTAGCAGGAACATCTGAGGCTGCTGGGAATAGTTAGTTTTTGCAGGCATTTTATACAGTGTATACTATACTTTTATTTAAATTGGATTCATGGCCATAGAAACGAAGTAATGTAAATTTTAAAATACATGTCGTGTATGTGTCTTATATATTCTGGGTATTAGTGAAACGCATCAAATACTTAAATTATAGTAAATTAGTAATAGCTTTCAATCAAACACGAACCCGCCTCTTATGACGTTATGTGAGGGCGTGGCCTATGTGGCCACTGTTGACGTACTGACGTGCTGACGTGGCAAGTAACGTTGACGTGCTGACGTAAGGGATCTGGCTTGGGACGTGTTCCCCAAACAATTTCTGTACTTTCAGCAGCTTTTTGCCCATTAACCACTGGTCTTTCCGCCCGGTGCAAGGCGCTCGGACTCCCGCTGTCTTTCAACAAGACAACGAAACACCGGTAAGTACCGACTCACTGCTGACGTCATCCTTCTGGCTTCTTCAAACGAAATGCCCAATTCCGTTTAACAGTTATGGAAACTACACTCGAGCTGCTTAGTGAACATAGCACTGTCTTTGTATGTTATGCGAAGATGTCGTGAACTCTTCGGTCCTTTTGCACAAATTGAACATTCAAACATTTCACCGTTCTGCAATGAATTATCTCCTCGGTCCAGAACGGTTTAGCGTTAGCTAGCTAGCTGGCGTTAGCATCGTCATCGTAGAGAAACAGCTGTGCGGAAATTTAACAAACCTTTAATGCTCTAGCTAGGAAACGACACACAATGTAGTCTTATTGAATACATTCATATTGGGACGCTTCCACTTGTATGTCTGTGGACTTGTAGGTATGTGGTTACATTGGTAATAGCGTTAGTGCACTGGTAATACACTGGGATAGCCTAACATTACTTATAGCATTTTCTGCAGCTGTCTGTTGTCATTAATACAAGTCTTGACCCAAACGTGTTTGTTTGCAGAAGTGGAGCTTGGTCTGCAGCAGAATGAATATTGGCTCTAAAAATAAGAAGAGGGTGGTTCTGCCCAGCCGGCCAGAGCCCCCCACTGTGGACCAGATCCTGGAGGACATCAACAGAGCCGCTCCCAACGACCCGGTCTTCAGCATCCTGGAGAAGACTGGACAAGGTGAGGCCACTCAGACCTAGAGAGTCACACAACACTTATTGTTTACAGTCTGCGGGCAACACTCTGAAACATGCATTGTTGACTGGCCTCCTGTCAGGCACGATGAGTAGGATTATATATCGAGGAGCGAGGAGACTTGCCGGAGGAGCTATGAGCGAGGAAACACGGGTGTATCCTTTGCAGAAGTGTTTTCGGCGCACGTAAACAAATAAAGTATATATTAGATATGCAAGTGTTAACCGCGACCCGACCCCGGATAAACGGATGGATGGATAGTGTTAAATAAAAAATGTGAGACCCGATTATTATTGTCACATAATGCCCCATTGTGAATATAACAGTAAATATAAAACTTGTCATGAAGATAATGAAATACTGCACTATAACTAAAGAATAAACAGCTGATCAGCTGGGCCATACCTTTTTTATATTTAAATTACGTTACTTTAAAATGATGGTCAGGGGCGAGGATGTCTCCCTTGTTGCACGACTCCTCTCGTCTCTTCCTCCTCCTCCTCCTCCTCATCATTTCCTGTGTTTTCAAGCTAGACTGAAGATCTCTAAAATAGCTGGTTGGTGTTAAGGCAGGAAGAACGGGGCCAACTTTACAAACTACAACCGTCAAATCCTACTTATTCTGTCTTTAACTACAGGAGAACCAGTCAGTAAACAACGGGAGAACCAGGTCGGGTCAGTACACTTGTTGAGACCAGTTCTCCTGTTTACTGACTGATTTTGCTGTAGTTTACTAAGCATTCTCCTGTCCGGTTCTCCCTGTAGTTTACTGTCCGGTTCTCCCTGTAGTTTACTGTCCGGTTCTCCTGTAGTTTACTGTCCGGTTCTCCCTGTAGTTTACTGTCCGGTTCTCCCTGTAGTTTACTGTCCGGTTCTCCCTGTAGTTTACTGTCCGGTTCTCCCTGTAGTTTACTGTCCGGTTCTCCCTGTAGTTTACTGTCCGGTTCTCCCTGTAGTTTACGGTCTAGTTCTCCTGTAGTTTACGGTCTAGTTCTCCTGTAGTTTACTGTCTAGTTCTCCTGTAGTTTACTGACTGGTTCTCCCGCTCCCTCATCAGATTCGCACCGGCCCTCAGAGAGCGATGTGGACGTGCGGTTCCAGCAGTGTCAACAGTATCTGGGGCTGAACGAGCGGCTGCAGGAGGCGCGAGGTCGACTATTACGATGGAGGGAGGACCTGCGATTGGCGGGCGAGCAGCTGCAAAGCGACATTGCAGAGGTCAAAGGTCAAACGCTCTGACTCCACTTCTGTTAGACTTTTTTTATCGGACTGTTGTCAGGCGGTGATTCAGCTGAATCAGACCCAGACGCTGGTGGGGCCTCAGGAGCCCCAGTGTCGGCGGCTGACCTCTCACCTGAAATATGTATTTTTGTGTGCGAGGGTTGATGCTGATGTTACCGGCGGGAAATGTTTTTGCATTGGCTGTATTTTACATACAGCTGAAAGTACACAAATAAGGCTGACATCTTTATCATTATCAATTGATGTAGCAAATTACTTCAATGAATCATGATTGATATACAACATGTTGTCATAAATGACAAATTACCAGTGTGAAGAGATGTTAAATTAGCATATTTTTCCAGTAAAAACTAATTATTTTGTTTTGAAATGAAGTAAAGTCAACTAATTATCTTGTTTAAGAATCAAAGGATGTCACAAGTGGAGTGTCATGGATTTATCAGTCATTTCAGCACTTGCTCTATGTAAATAGTTAAGATGATTGATTTATTCACTGAATGTTCAGTTTGTGTTGATTAACATTTATTTTTGTTTTCCTTCTTATTTTGGTTAGTTTCTGAAGTTGAAGTCCAAAAAATCACAAGTAGCGGTGTTCTAGTACTCTGTGTCTCGTACAGTGTCAAGACCTTTTTTTAGAATTTCTCGTATTGACTGAATTTTATCGGTCTCAGAGAAGGAGCACTCTAGATTGTATTTTCATGACTAGTTGAGACCACAACTGCAGGGATATCACTAAATTGCTTCTGTACATTGCCTGCTTTATTTGTTAACATTAGTGTGATGCTCATAGTACATTTCCACACATACAATTCACCCCTGCAATGCCTTTTTTGATTATTGTATTATTTATTCTATTGGTAGACTTGTACAAACACACATACAGTATATGTGACAATAAAAGAGATGAAAGAAGAAGAATCTTCATTTGGTTTCAGTGGGAATGGTAAATTTGAGGACTTACATGTTCCACATTTATCTTCAGTGTGTCGTGCTGCACTGGTCTGGTCTTTACTCTTTACAGGGTCAAGACTTGGTCTCGATTTAGTGCAAACGTTTAAACAGTGTCAAGTTGTGCGCTCACATAAAGAGATGAAGGAAACTAGACTTTCTGCAGCCGTGAACCAGAGACAGCTGTGCCGAAAAGCGTCTGATGCCATCAAGTTGGCAACATCTGCTGGGCAACGTGTGGTTCGGCATGGGACGATATGGAGATGTCATGCCATGGTTATCCTGGTAAACATAATTGCAATTTACAATTTTATCCAGATGATTGTCTTAATGTGCCTAAAACTGCTGAATCATGTTGTTAACTTCAAATAACTTGATATTTTTGCTAAGACTGAGAATTTGCGACAAATGCACACATCACTGACCGCAACGCTTGCTGTGTAGGTACTGGAATCTGAATAAATACTTATTAAATGTTCTTTCTTGCCTTCTTTTCCTGGCTTTGTTAGGAATAAATTATTGCAGTGATCAAAACTTATTTCCGTGTTCATATTGGCTCCTGACCCCTTTTTAATAGACTTTTAAAACCTATCCTTCAAAACCAATACCTCATAAGGAACATTACCACTAAAGCTTTGTTTTAAAACGGATGAAGTAGAACATCCAGTATTAAAAACCAGCACACCGTTTCAATGGTGTTGAAGCATTGACTCTTCTGCTTTGAGCGTAACATCGCTGGTCACATCACTCAATCATAGAAGTTCTTTTGTATATATTTCACCTCCATAAACTGTCATTGTTCAGTCTGAACATAAAGACTATGAACTACGGCCTCAAACCCTGAACCCTCAGGGACTCACTGACGTCAGTGGTGGAGTGTGAGCGGCTGTAGAGCTTGAAATGGTGTAAATACTAAAGGGCCAGCACTTTGCTGCCACATATCACATTTCCATGACGACGTTAAAATATGATGTCCTAATTTATTTTATACTGTTTACTCCCTGGCTTGAATGTCTTTCAGACTCTTTCCTCACAAGATGAAAGGTAATCTCAAATCTATGTACTTGTTTTTGTCAAAGCAGCTTCAATAACAAAATGAAATATTTGATGAATAAATAATCTCGGATTTCTTGTGTTTTTATGTTCCATCTTTAATCCTTCATGTTTCTGACTACATGTAATATACCAGGCTGAACACACGTGGTCCTTTGTGTTTACCTTTTTTTTTTTTTTTTACGTCTACATGCTTCCACTGATTACCCCGTGTTTAATGTCACATTGCAATGAATTGTGGGTAATTCCCTTGGGCAAAGTCTGCATCTAATGCTGACTTAAGGAAAGAGTTCATAAAGAGCGGAGGGGACAAAACTAAACCCTCACGGTCTGTGAGTCTGAGTGAGGTCCTGAGGCCAAGGTGTCCCAACAGAAACGTAATAAAAAGCATGTTGATGATGTCATGTTTTCTTTCACATCTCTCTTCTGTAATTTTAATAGCGTCTCACCTGCACCGGTATGAAGGAATGTCATCACAGCGGGTTTAATGAAACACATCACTTTTTATTGGATGAAAACATTTATATGACACACTTCAGTTGCTTTGCCTATTTCACATGGCGCCATGACTCCTCTGTGGCCTTGTTCATGCCTGACGGGTTTGGTCCTCGCTGCCATTATGATCAGGCATCACCTTGATAACTCGTGTCCATAAAACGTCTGATAAGTGATCGGATTTCCAGTTTGGAAGACGGATGCAGTCACATTTTTGTTGATTAATTAATTTAAGCCATCCAGAATAATTAAATATTTAGTTTGTGAATTGGAAAATGCAATATCCAAGTCAGCATTAATTTTGGGAGTAAACTAAATTCTCATCTCCAGCCAGGCATGAACAAGGCTGCCGACAGTAACGATGGACAAACTTCAGTGCTCTCCATTGACTTTTAAACATGGAGACAAACCTCCCGTCCGTCTCTTTCACACAATTCTCGTCCTTTCATCCTGATTTTCTTTTTAGGGTCTGCTAAAGTGATTCTCCACCAGAAAAACTGTCTTCTTAAGTATCAAACGCAGAAAGTTTACAAATCCCCATTTCAAGCCAGCGGTCACAGGCTCAAATAAGGGACAAGAAGATTTTGACTTTGTGAAATTATGTTCAGAAGTCATTTTAAACTCTGTGGTTTTATATTCCCATTCATAAACTAGTAGTGAACAGAACAGAATAATTCATCCACTATTTCAGTTGACTCCCATGGCTTCAATTCCTCTCCTAGATACAACCGTTTGATTCTCTATGGTATGGAAAGAGCCAGATAGTCATCCACAGCAGCTGCTCTTATATTGGAACTATTCACATCATTATTCATACATGTGCACAACGTATTGTGACTCGGGACAGAGAATGTAATAAGCTATCATCTACGTGAGTTTTTGACCTAAAGAAAGAAACCGTTTGTGCCCGCGCAGGGATAACATTTTCCCCTGCACATTTAGTCAAAAAACTTTACAAATTGAATGAATGTGATGCATTTCTCAACCTTTTTGTTCAGCTACTAACAAGGCTCAGCATGTATGAAATTAATTCTGCAAACATGATGGCCAACATTGAATTATAAACTAGAAATTCAATGCAGAGTTTTTACAAAGGGTGATACACATGATTACAGATAAAGAAATGATTTCTGAACATCATTTATCAAGCTCAAAACCTTATTCCAACCCACATACATCAGGTGAGGGTTTGACACTGAGAAGATACAGTTGATTTCATTGGTGTCGCACTTATCCTAAAATGGCCAGCGGGAATTGAAAGGTTTGCATTCAAAATTTAGTTGGGCTTTAATTATTCTCAAAACATGCTTTGAAAATACAGTAGAACGGTAAATACAAAACCTTGTTTTTATGAATAAAGAGCCCCTTCATGTAGATGAATGTTCGCTCTGCACAGCCCACTGCTGTCTTCACTCTCCCAGCACACATGGAGGAGCGATGGTACAACTTCAGAGATTATTCATTGACTTTATACTTGATTTCATCTCGACCTATTACTACTTTTACAGCAACACAGTTAAGCAGATATTAACACGTACAAGTCCATCGACTCAAAGCCCAACCATCACTGACTGATATCCTTTTGGTTCTTGACAGGAAATACTCAACAGCAAACAGTGCCTGAATCTAGGAGCAAACAAATATGTCATCACATTAGATGAACAGAGGTATGTAGTCCCTTTGTTCATCTACACGGACAGTTTATAGCATTATAGGTCTTTGTGGCACTTGAATACAGATGGCTAGTAATGCGCTTGTCGGGCTTTAAAAAGTGTTTTACCTCTGAATAACATTATCGTGGTCGTCCATTGTACACAACGTTAACAAGTGTGTGTACAGTCAGTGAATATATTAGCATGCTGTCAGGGAGCAACACAGAGTTTCTTTCGCCCACCGGGAAGCTTTGAAGATTTTGTATATCTGCATATTATTTACAATACTGATTAAGACAGAGTACAGGAGAGTGTGAAGAACCTAGAATCCGCTGATAGTTGGGGAAATGACAGGGTTTGCTAGAATATGTTCTGTCGCAGTGATGGAACTACAGTCCAGTCTGTGTTGTGGTAAAGTTTTTTGATAAATCATATCCTCAAATTAATAATTTCAGAGCTAAATTTCATTCACACAAGTATAGCTGGGCGATATGAGGATCTCTACTGTAGAAGGTTATACATATTGTTAATTTGCCAAATTGTTTATACCAAATAAGCCAACCCACAATATGTATGCTTGGGTTTGGATTTTTGTATCAATGTGAGTGCATACTTTATTAGTCAAGTATTTCATATTGCCACAAAAATAAACAGACATCCTGTCTATTTCTTCCACAAATGGCTTCTAAATTATTTTTGACAGAAAATCTATTTCACAATATATAAATTTTGTAAAATCTAAATTATATAAGCGATAATAGATTTGATCCATATCTCAAGTTAGTAGTTAATTGGTTGACATTTAAAAAAAAAAATGTGTTAGCTCAATATACTAAGTTATGTCTTGTTTACCTAATTCTTTGTTTTAAAGTTTAAGATTTAAAGTTTTCATCGTGTTAACCTGTAATACACATTCATTTCAGTCCAAGATCAGAATATAGCCTAATATGCAAGACAAATGGAATAAAGGGGATTGCATTATTAATTTGAAGAAATGTTTTATCAAAAATGTAGCCCCAACCCAACTGGGCTCTTTATGTAACAGGGAAGGTCATACTCAGTTGATTGGTGAGGCAAAGGCCCAAAGCGTTGATGTACATACATGTGTATGTAAAAAATACTTTACATGTCAATATATCAATTGAGTCCCTTGCGAATCTATCAACAGTCCGACATAGTTTGTACCTTTTCAGGTAAAAACCCAACTGAGTTTGCATAATATTGTTCTTTTATCAATAATGTCCAGGAGACCAATGGTGATTACTGTGCTGAAATCAAGTTAAATGTCTTTTGCTTCATGTTTCACTACATTTCTACCAGGCAATGATTATTCTACAAATACAAAAAAGTACAAAAAGATGCACTTCCGTTTCATGTGAGATTTTTCTCTGAAGTGCATCTCTAAATTGATGGTTTGCTCACGTGAGACCTCTCTCAATGCATACATCCAACCCTGTATAAATGGTAGATGGAAGCTGTGGTCAATTGTTCACAGAGCAAAACTTGAATGCAGTGAATGGGGAAAGTAAGGGGTCAATACCCGAGGTAAAGGGACCAGCACACTCCTAATCTGTCCACCTGAGTGCTGCGTTTCATCCAAGAACACAGTAGAGTCATCCATGTTGTTCAGTAATCTACTTAACGTCCTACGACTCACTTATTCCCTCTGGCTTTTCAGCGATTGTGGCTTCTTGGCTCTGTGTGTCTTGCAGGCTACAGGAAATTGGGCTTGGGGTGTAGTTAAATGGAGTGATCCGGGCGGCCTTGCTGGGGGATCCTTGGCGGAAATGGACAGCTCCACCCACATGGATGTCTGACGTACCTGTGGAGACGGTGCTGTGACTCTTAAGTGAGATGTCTGAATCTCCCTCTTGTAGGTTACTCCCAGAGGTAGCACTAATCTTTCTGAGTAGCGAAAATCGTGTAACTTCCTCTGAGATAACCCGAGTTGCTTCAACCGTTGTAGAGGTGCTTGAGTTGGTCTTGTTATTCAAAAAATCTTCTGTCTGGACTGTCGCATCACTTGTCTTGCGTGATGCAAGTAGAATGGTTGGTAGTTTTCCTGGAAGAGCTGGTGGCTTCGGCTGTTCGCAGTCAGGAGAAGGCACCAGAGGTAATGCATTGGCTGGCAGAGTGCTTTTCAAGATCTGAGGTACATCTTCATCCCTGATCCTCCTCCATGTAACTCTGTCATTTAGCCGTGATGCAGACCGGTGCCCTTTCTTCTTTGTGTCATCTTCGCTCTTTGCTCTTCCACTTGAATCGGATGAAGACGAGCGTAGGGAGGAACGGCTGGTCACTCGGCTCAGTATGTTTATGCTCGGTGATGAGGCGTGACGTTTAAAGTTGTCTTTGTCTTGTTGCTGCCTGGCTCCGCACACCCTGGTATGCCCGTTTCGTTCAGCCACCCTGCAGGGGCTTTCAGAGCTAGTTCTCCTGTGTGAGCGTCTTGCAGATAGGTCCCTTTCACTGGAGGTCGCTCTAGAGAGGGTTGGGGTCTGCTTTTGAACACCGCGGTCCGGCCTCTGGACTTGCTGTGTTTGCCTTGGATTTTTTACTTGCACCCTTCTCGGGGTTTGAACAGCTACTTTAAGTTCCTGACAGCGTGATGAGCAAAGAAAGACAGCGGAAGTGCCAGGAACTGCTCTGTGGGGGGATCCATTCTGAGATCCAGGCATGTTACGTGCAGAGCCATCCCTTCTCAACACAGTCTGGGATTCCTTAATGAAAGTCAGCTGTCTCAAGAATCCATTGCGCTCAGACTCACCGCCACTTGAATGGACAGAAGTCATCCTGACCATTCCAAATCGATTGGCGGGTGGGGCCCTTTTCCCGGTGACCTGATTGGTTTGTTTGGTGATTGTTTGGCTAGTTACCAGAGGTGACAGAGCTCTCGGCCTGACAGAATTTTGCATAAAAGGGATTCGGACAGGGGACTTTTGAGTTTTAGGTGGTGGGGATTTTTCCTTTTGATTCACAACAGGAGAGCGCCCCTTTCTTTCCTGGGGACTACTAGTTGGCGGGCTATTAGGTGGTGAGGCATTATTTTTCTGGATGGATTTATTTGTCTGAATCGGGGATGTTATCTTCTTCTGTGACTGTTTGGATGGTGTAGAGCTTTGCGATGATCCAGAGGATGAACTTTTTGGTATCCTTGGAGGTGGAGTAGAGCTCCTCTTTGGCAAAGACAGTTCAATGTCCTGCGAGTGACCTAATCGGTGAAGGCTCTTTGATCTGTGCTGAGCCAGGTTTGGATTCTTTGGAGCATCTGTCTTGGTTGGTACTCTTCTGGGAGGAGGTATTTGTGATGGAGCTGTCTCTTTTTTCGGCGTATAGATCACTGTCCTGCCTCTAAAAACCACTGGTAAATTTGAAACTGGCTTGCGCTGTGCAAAGTCTAAAGGTTTATTTGCCTTTTTGTCTTTAGCAAACTTCTTTTCTTTAGGTGTAAAGCTGGATGTTGACATGAATGACAGGACGGATTCAGTCTCTTCAGAGGATGGGTCCTGAGACTTTGAGGCCTGGAGTCCAGTGACAACACAATTAGCACCCTCTTGTATGGCTCTCCATTCAACACTATTGAGGTCTGAATCTTGATCCCATGCTGTGTCATCACTATCCATTTCCTCATTCCACCCATCAGAGGCCTTTTGTTTTTGAGTATTTTCTGCTTTCTTCTTCCTCGCAGCAAGCTTCCTTCTCTGCTTGGGCATGGCAGATGTTATGCATTTCTGAAGGAGGTCATCCTCAGAATCCATGCTGACAGAGCTTGGCGAGCTTGCCTCTTCATATTGGCTGTGAATGTTCATAAACTTTGTTTGTTTCATCATATTCAGTGTTTTGTTGTGTCTGTTTTTGTACCAAATTTGCTGGGCCCTTGATTTATGATCTTCAAACTCTGCATCACTCAGTGAACTAAGTGAGGAGCTGAGTGAGTAACATGCCGGGGATTCATCCTTTATCAGATTCTGTTTTATCTTGTGAAATCCCCTGGGCATTGCTTGTGAATTATCAATCCTGCCAATATTTGTCATGCTCCGGGAAAGAGTATTTCTATTTGCTTCCCTGATCTGTTTTCTACTTGTTCGTTTCATTGCTTCCTTTTTGTCAGCGTAGAAGCTGTTACTGTCCTCTGAAGAATTGGTCGATTGTCTGTAGACTATTTTACCTTTTTGTGATCCCACATTAAGATTACTTTCTGTGTTTTGTTTAATGACAGGCAGATCCTGTTTCCTAACTGGCCCTTGACCTTGCCTCTTTTTTTGTTGGTTAGGAGACTGATCACGATGTCTTTGCTTTGCCACTCTATCGGCTACCTCTTTGCTCTGCATAAGCACCCTCTGAGTGGGAATGATATGCTTGGTTGTTCGGCTCATTTGTATCTCAGGTGGGTAGTTGATTCTGTTGGGTTTATGGAAGTGTGAGAATATCCTTAAGTCTTCTATCCTCTTTGCCTCATCGTCGAGCAATTCCTGTTTGTTCATACCTTTAGCTGTGCAGTCTTTAGCCCCCCTCTCCTTCACTGGATACTGAAGTGTTTCGTCACTTAGTGATGTTGTGCTGGAGAAATTGACTGGTGTACCTTCTGCAGAATCAGTGAAGGATGAATCATCAATATTACAGTCCTTTTGTGGAATGACAATTCTCCTCCCAGGACACATTTGGGTTTTGCCATTTGGAAGCATCATGTACATTGGAAGATGTATCTGTTTTCGGATCTGGGTATTGAGAATATGAGGAGGGATGGTTGTCATCAGGGAAGGTCTTATTTTTCGGAACTTGGAGGGCATTGCTGAGTTGATGCATTCCTTTAAGATTTCTATGTCATCGTCTGAATTGCCCTCACTATATCTCTCACCATGGTCGAATCCTTGCTCATCTTCATCAGGGAAAGGAAGATTTGTGTCATTTTGATGGAGTAGGGGGGTCAATTTCAGCTCCACATCTTTTTGTATGTAGTGTTCGTGAAGAGGCAGAGCACTTAAGCTCGACGCACAAGAGAAGTTCTCACTGGGCTTTTCCACAGTGAAGTAGATCATGTCCAGGTCAGGAGGAAGGTTAAACCTCTCTTTGGAGTCCGCAATCTCCATGAACGTTAGCAGGCTACTTTCCCATTGACCCGCTATTCCTGTGGCCTGTGTTTCTGGTCCATTTGGAGTTTTACTTCGACTAGGAGGCATGGTTTGACCTGGGCTGTCGGGAAGATCGCTTGGGCTTATTGTTCCATCAAGCATCTCACTGCATGGATCACTTTGGATTGAGCTGGCAATTGAGGGGTCCTCAAAGCTGCCCAGTGAACTGACTGAGCTACAGCGACTCATTACCAGGGGTGTCTCGTGGATGTAGTTCTCAGATGAACTGGATGGAGATCTGTCTTCAAGTAGGGCTGGTGAAGCTCCTCTTAGGAATACCTTTTCCCTTTTGGCAGGACAGGGAATCTCAATAGGATCGGTCTCTTTGCTGGGGAAGGTTTTTGAGTCAGTCATCAGCAGCTGGCTGTCGCTCAGATCCTCCAAGGTTTCATCCTCTTCAGCTCTCTTCACCACTTCTTCATCCTCCACTTCAATTATTTCTAATGACGAGTCACTCTCTAGCTCATTCTCACTTTGTCCATCGAGTGCTCCATCGCCAGAAGAGAGGGACGACAATGAACTGCAGCGAGAGAAGCAAATCGGGGTGTTTTCCACTGAGTATTTCTGGACCGTCTCCATCGACCCGATAGTTGGACTTCTGGTGGATGTCATCGGAGAAAATTTCGTTATACTACCCCCAGTCATCCCAGTAGGCACCCATGCTTGCCTCCTCATTGCTTGGGCAGCCTGTACATTAATGGCCGTCTTTGCTACACCGAATTTGGCGACGCTCTGAATGAGTGGGACCTGTTGATAAGAAGGAGACAGTTTAATTGAAGTCATGCTCACATCAGAGGAGAGTTTAGTTGATGCACTGACAGGTGTTTGTACAGGTTGATCCTGGTTCTTTTCTCCGTCTGTGCTGCTGAGCTCTAGATCTCTCGCATCTTTGTTGTCCACAGAATCTCTCTCTGGAATGTCTTGCTGGTTCGTCTCCGTCACAACAGCAGGTCTTACATTAAGGTAATCTTGATGAGCCACCTTGAGATCAAGTTGGTTGGGTCGTTGTTGCATCATAGCAGCTCTTGGAGCAGGTCGCATCTGGTCTTTGCTGCCGCAGTAGCCATCACTGGTGCTTCCACTGTTTAGGCTGTCTGTTGATACACTTGTATGGGCAGTTTTGAGGCGCAAGAGAGCGTGTGCTCTACTGAGGCGTTCCCTGTGGGCCAAGCTGCTTGTTTCAGACAGACGGCAGGGGGAGCATGATTTAGCCCTGGCTTCATTGAGTTCATCCAGTCCGTAAGGCCAGTCTGCCAGGTGATCTTCAGAGCTGAGGCTAAAACTATCCTCAGAGGATGTTTGCATGGTGATGTCCTCCACTAACCTGTCAATCTTAGCTACCGTGTTGGTGATCTTTTTTGCGAGCATCTCTGCAGCGGCAGATACATCATCAACAGGAGCAAGTCTCTTGTCGACCATCTGAGGCATGTCTACGTCTCTTTCAGGGTCAGTGTCCCTCTTGCGTGATTGGCTTTGCAGGAAGTTAGAGTTGGTAAGAAACATGGACAGCATAGAGAAGCTCCCAGTGTCCAGGCTACCGGAGACGTTTGGGGCCTCGTCATCATCAAAACAACCAGAATCAGATGCGTAATCCTTTGCCAGACTTTCAATGTGCCGTAGTGGTTTGTTGAGGGTCAGGTGCTTGGGACTCTGTTTCTCAAGAGTATCAAAAGTCTCCGCCAAATGTTTGGCATCCAGCTCCGCCTCCAGCGCCTTCTGTTTCCTCATATAGAGTGAGGGCATGCAGGAGCCCGGGGATATGACTGCAGCATCCTTATATTTTAGGGGTCGATTGGTGAGGAGATTCCTTAAAGCTGCGGCACTGCCCATGGCTATCATTTTGTGCTTGGAGTGAATAAGGTTGCGCAGCATGCTAACTGCCCCAAGGTCCCACAGCAGCTCCTGGTCCTTTGGACTTCGGGCGGAAAGGTTCCAGAGAGTCCCGCAGGCGTTGCTCACTATGGTCAGGCTGTGGGAGCGCAGGTGCTGCAGCAGAGTCTGGAGGCAGTTGTGGTCCCTGAGGATTTGTCTGTAAAGTAAGTTTAATACATTTCTTAGTTGTGTTAAAACAAAAAAAAACATCTTAACTCAAGTTTGACATATTAGCTTCAGTCAGAAGATAGTATTTGCTCAGTTGTTATCATGTCACCTAAGATTCCTACTGAGGCATTGCTGTGATAACTGAACAAACACGATCCGCTAATGAAGACCATTAAATGCTCCAGAAAAACTAGCAAGTGGCCCTTGAGTTTAGATTCTTTTATCAAACTATTTACAATGTCAATGTTATTTCTCTAGTAATGTGGCAATTACATTTTGAGTCTAACCTACCTGTAGTCTTCCCGTGTGGCGACCAGACTCGACACATTTCGAAGAATTCCTCCTCCGCTCTCGATGATGGCAAGCGAGTTGGTTTGACAGCGGTATGTCAGCGTACTGACCAGGAAGCCCAGAGCGCCGTCCACTGAACAGATTGACACTTTATTTTCGATGCTGTGAGCCGATAAATTCCATAGAGCACTCAGGAGGCTCTTCAAGGTCGACTCCTGGAATACAAAAAAGAAGAATCCTTAACAAAAGTGTAAAAGCGATGGAAACATTTTATGGGAAGTTGTGTGCCGGATCCTCACATAATTCCCTCTGGTTTGTTTTGCGTTACCTTGGTGGCCTGGAGGGCACAGGTCATCAGTGCAGAAACGCAGCCGATGTCTCTGAGCACTTTCTTGCTGCTGATATCGGCCCTCCAGGACAGGTTCCTCAGGATGCTGGAGACCACCTGATGAAGTTCTTCACTGTCAGAGGCCAGCTGGGCCACCAGAGCCTGCAGACAGCTCTTCTTTGAGCACAGAGTGGCCTGAAGGGGAACACGGTGTAGGTCAAACAGATATACAGTCATAGTATGTACAGTATGACAAACTCACAAAAGGTCACAGTATAGAATATTGGAAAAAGTCCTCAACAAAATTCATAGTATAGTATAGTATGTCAAAAAAGTAATTGTATAGAATAAAAAAAGTCTAGTATGTGCACAAAAAAAAGATCGTAGTAGTAGTAGTAGTAGTAAAAAGTGTCAACTAATGCTAACACCAAGGCTAACAGTGACAAAAACCAAGCAATAGTGTTGGGAATCAGTGGTGGAAGAAGTATTTAGATATTGTACTAAAATAAAAGCAGCATTATCATAATTTACAACACAAGTAAAACTCCTGCATTGGATTTTGACTTAAGTAAAAGTTACTTACTAATTGTATTAGCAACTAGAAATTAATAAAAGTAATGTCAGATGATTGTAGTGTACTATTAAAGTACAAATTATTCCCTGTGATGTATGGTGGTGTAGAAGTAGAAATTAGCTTAACATTACAAGTACATCAATATAGTGTCCAGTCTTGAATAAATGCATTAAGTTACATTCCACCACTGCTTTTAGGTTACTTTTCTTATATGTTAATACTTAGTTTTGCATTACAGCCCACTGATCCACGCAGGGCAGTGATTCTGTACCTTGTTGGCGACGTCTCCGAAGGTGAGGTTGGTCACAGCCATCCCTGCGTAGCGCCGCAGAGCCATGTTGATGGGGTCGTTCAGCATGCCGTACATGTCCTGGTCCAGGTGGATCAGATCGGCCACGACCTGCAGGCCGCCTGGAAGACAAGACGCAGACCTCTGAGCAAAATGTGAATCACTGATGTCTTTGGGATCAAACAAAAAGACCAGTGGGTGTTTTGGCGTACCCAATTCATTCATGGCGCGTCGGTACTCCTCTTCAAAGGAAAGCTTCATGATGGCGCACATGGCCTGACAGATCTGAGGCTCCACGGGTTCAGGAATGTCTGCGGAGGAGAAAAACAAGAATAGAATAGAATAGACGGTTTCGGGGAGTTCATTTACAAAGGTGAAGGGAATGATTTAAACAGTGACAGTGGTGGTTGAATTAGCCAGATCATTTGCATCAGTTAAAATAGTAATATGACATATGATATGATATTTACAAATAGCATCAGAGTATACTCAAACTAAAAGTACTCACTCTGCAGAATGGCCAATTTCATGAGAAATGACAATATAATTGGATTATATATTATTGATGCATAAATAGGTAAGCGTGTTGCAGCTGGTCATGGTGGAGCTCATTTCAACTATGATATATAATCGTCATCATTTTATAGCTGATTGTCTATTTTGTATTAATCATAATGTGCAAAGTAACTACAGCTGTCAGACACATCTAGTGCAGGAAAAGGTGGAATATTCAGCTCTGACATGTAGAGGAGTAGAAGTAACTAAGTTTTTAAGTGCTTTTTGAGTGCTCTGTCGCTCACCGGTGGTTTTGGTTCCTCCAGGTGACGGCGTCGCTGCGTGGCTCTCGATCCAGTCCCAGCCGCTGTCACAGTAGGTCCGGACCTGCTCCAGCATGTGCAGCACCCTCATCTCCCGGCGGGCCTGGCCCTCGTCCTGCTGGGAGTAGATGATGTTGTGGAGGGCGGCGCTGGCTCTGGATTTGGCCTCTCTGCTGCAGCCCGTCGCCGTGGCGCCCGTGGCCGCCTCCCCGGGTCCGCCACCGCCTCCGCCTCCGCACGCCGCTTCGTGCAGGATCTGGACCAGCAGAGGGACGCAGCCAGACTTCCTCATGGCGATGCAGCTGTCCTGAGAGCTGGACAGAGCCAGCAGGGTCCGAGACATCTCCTCCTTATCTCTGTTAGCGAGCATGGAGAGCAGCCAGAACACCATCTCCACCTGAGGGGAGGGGAGGACAACCTGGATTAATATCATTAATGTCATTGGCAGCACTATTAATTAAGAAAATGGCATATTTGAACCACAAATTTGACATCCAGGCTCATTGTTTTCAAAATGATCATGCAGTTTTTTATACAGTTTTACTTCCCGGCAGATTTTATATAAAACAATATTTATATAAAAATCGTAGTAAATTTTTTTTAGTTTTATCAAATTCAGGTTAATTTGTTTATTATTTATTCGGGGTAAAGTTACGTTAGTTAAATAAACTTGCAGCAACGGTGTTTAGATAAAGAAGTTGATGTAATAAAACAATTAGTACTTTTTTTCCCTTTATGCGTGTATAATAAAAACATTTTAGACAACATTAATATCAATTTCTACATAGATGTAATTCACAACTGAGTAAGTATTAGCTATGATGATGATGATAATTACACTGAGTGACAACAGTGAATGTAACTTAGTACATTGACCAAAGTACTATACGTGCTTACCAATTTGAGGAACTTTTACTTTACTACCAACAGTACAGCTGAAACAATTTGTCGATTAATCAATTATTTGGCAACTATTTTGATGGTTTAAGTCATTTTTTTATGTAAAAACTGTTCATAGTTCCAGCTTAATAAATGTGAAGATTTGCATCTTTCCCTTTTATTAATGTTATTAATGATAATGCATTAGTAATGATGTTGAGTTCTGGACTGTTGGTTGGTTTTCTCTGGGCTCTGGGTAACTGTGTAAGAATAATTCCTCACTATTCTTACAAACCAAACAAACAATCGATCAACGGAGAAAATACTCAGCAGATTGATCCATAATGAAAATAATCATTAGTTAACAGATCAGAATAAGCTCCACCTCAAACATCTACAACAGTAAAGTCCTGCATGAATGCATGAGTAATAATACTATGATATAGTATAACAGGGGACATTTTTATACTTTTTATATCTCCTAATTATACTTTGATACTTTTACTGAAGTAACATTTTCATGCAGGACTTTTACTTTCAAGGATTTTCACAGAGCGGTATAAGCACTTTTACTTCTCAACAACTGCAATCAAATGAAGCTATTTATCCACAGATGAATTATAATGTGATCACTCATCCCTGTGGACGACCCTGATGTCTGCAGTAGCCCTCTGATGTTAAGTGGGTCGGCGATGTGTTACCTTGCTGCCGCCGTCTGGAGCTTCGGCTCCTGCTGCAGCAGCTGATGACGCGTTGCTCTCTGGTTCTCCAGCAGGGGGCTTCTCAGCTCCAGACAGCTGCACACACACACACAGAGAGAGAGAAAGAGAGAGAGGAGAGAGAGAGGAAGACATGAGGATGAGGTGGGGAAACTGAACAAACAATTTGATTTGATCGGATTTTCTAACAGGGCACCCGGCAGAATATGTGATTCCTGTCAGAGAGGATCCAGTAATATCAGAAGTACATTACTGTATACATATCTATTACATGATTTGCTGACTGAGCAATAACATTAGATTTGGATTACATAGTTGGCATTTTCCTGATTCATTTCCATGTAAAAAGTGGGCGTGTGTTGCAGTTTAATGGTGTATTAATGTTATTACTTTTATTGTTAAAGTCAGTGGTCCATTCTGGGCCGGAAGCCAGAGAAGAGAAAGGAAAACGACTCTGACCTATTTCTGCTTTCAGTGTGTTTTCAGGCCAACGGCTGAAGAATCTGTTTGTTTATTGCAGAAGCACTAGCCTCACATAGTCAGACCTGTCTCTGCAGCGCTGGGGAGACAGGTCTGTAGAGAGACAGGTCTGTGGAGACAGGTCTGTGGAGACAGGTCTGCAGGGAGACAGGTCTGCAGGGAGACAGGTCTGTAGAGAGACAGGTCTGTAGAGACAGGTCTGTGGAGACAGGTCTGTGGAGACAGGTTTGTGGAGAGACAGGTCTGCAGGGAGACAGGTCTGTAGAGAGACAGGTCTGTAGAGACAGGTCTGTAGAGAGACAGGTCTGTGTAGACAGGTCTGTAGAGACAGGTCTGCAGGGAGACAGGTCTGCGGAGACAGGTCTGTAGAGAGACAGGTCTGCAGGGAGACAGGTCTGCAGAGAGACAGGTCTGCAGAGAGACAGGTCTGTGGAGACAGGCCTGCAGAGACAGGCCTGCAGAGACAGGTCTGTAGAGACAGGTCTGTGGAGACAGGTCTGTGGAGAGACAGGTCTGTAGAGACAGGTCTGTAGAGAGACAGGTCTGTGGAGACAGGTCTGTAGAGACAGGTCTGCAGGGAGACAGGTCTGTGGAGACAGGTCTGCAGAGACAGGCCTGCAGAGACAGGTCTGTAGAGACAGGTCTGTGGAGACAGGCCTGCAGAGACAGGCCTGCAGAGACAGGTCTGTAGAGACAGGTCTGTGGAGACAGGTCTGTGGAGAGACAGGTCTGTAGAGAGACAGGTCTGTGGAGACAGGTCTGTAGAGACAGGTCTGCAGGGAGACAGGTCTGCGGAGACAGGTCTGTAGAGAGACAGGTCTGTGTAGACAGGTCTGTGGAGACAGGTCTGCAGGGAGACATGTCTGTGGAGACAGGTCTGCAGGGAGACATGTCTGTGGAGACAGGTCTGCAGGGAGACAGGTCTGCAGGGAGACAGGTCTGCAGAGAGACAGGTCTGTGGAGACAGGTCTGTGGAGACAGGTCTGTGGAGACAGGTCTGTAGAGACAGGTCTGTGGAGAGACAGGTCTGTAGAGACAGGTCTGTGGAGAGACAGGTCTGTAGAGACAGGTCTGTGGAGACAGGTCTGTGGAGACAGGTCTGTGGAGACAGGTTTGTGGAGAGACAGGTCTGCAGGGAGACAGGTCTGTAGAGAGACAGGTCTGTAGAGACAGGTCTGTAGAGAGACAGGTCTGTGTAGACAGGTCTGTAGAGACAGGTCTGTAGAGACAGGTCTGCAGGGAGACAGGTCTGTGTAGACAGGTCTGCAGGGAGACAGGTCTGCAGGGAGACAGGTCTGCAGGGAGAAAGGCCTGTAGAGAGACAGGTCTGCAGGGAGACAGGTCTGTGGAGACAGGTCTGCAGGGAGACAGGTCTGTAGAGAGACAGGTCTGTGTAGACAGGTCTGCAGGGAGACAGGTCTGTAGAGAGACAGGTCTGCAGGGAGACAGGTCTGCAGGGAGACAGGTCTGCGGAGACAGGTCTGTAGAGAGACAGGTCTGTGTAGACAGGTCTGTGGAGACAGGTTTGTGGAGAGACAGGTCTGCAGGGAGACAGGTCTGTAGAGAGACAGGTCTGTAGAGACAGGTCTGTAGAGAGACAGGTCTGTGTAGACAGGTCTGTAGAGACAGGTCTGTAGAGACAGGTCTGCAGGGAGACAGGTCTGTGTAGACAGGTCTGCAGGGAGACAGGTCTGCAGGGAGACAGGTCTGCAGGGAGAAAGGCCTGTAGAGAGACAGGTCTGCAGGGAGACAGGTCTGTGGAGACAGGTCTGCAGGGAGACAGGTCTGTAGAGAGACAGGTCTGTGTAGACAGGTCTGCAGGGAGACAGGTCTGTAGAGAGACAGGTCTGCAGGGAGACAGGTCTGCAGGGAGACAGGTCTGCGGAGACAGGTCTGTAGAGAGACAGGTCTGTGTAGACAGGTCTGCAGGGAGACAGGTCTGCAGGGAGACAGGTATGCAGGGAGAAAGGTCTGTAGAGAGACAGGTCTGCAGGGAGACAGGTCTGCAGGGAGACAGGTCTGTAGAGAGACAGGTCTGCAGGGAGACAGGTCTGTAGAGAGACAGGTCTGTGTAGACAGGTCTGCAGGGAGACAGGTCTGTAGAGAGACAGGTCTGTGTAGACAGGTCTGCAGGGAGACAGGTCTGCAGGGAGACAGGTCTGTGGAGACAGGTCTGCAGGGAGACAGGTCTGCAGGGAGACAGGTCTGCGGAGACAGGTCTGTAGAGAGACAGGTCTGTGTAGACAGGTCTGCAGGGAGACAGGTCTGTGGAGACAGGTCTGTGGAGACAGGTCTGCAGGGAGACAGGTCTGCAGGGAGACAGGTCTGCAGGGAGACAGGTCTGCAGGGAGACAGGTCTGTGGAGACAGGTCTGCAGGGAGACAGGTCTGCAGGGAGACAGGTCTGCAGGGAGACAGGTCTGCAGGGAGACAGGTCTGCAGGGAGAAAGGTCTGCAGGGAGACAGGTCTGTGTAGACAGGTCTGTGGAGACAGGTCTGTGGAGACAGGTCTGCAGGGAGACAGGTCTGTAGAGAGACAGGTCTGCAGGGAGACAGGTCCACAGACTCTTCTTTCCACAGACTCTTTGGTAAACTGAAGTTTACGTCCACACTTCTGTCCACAGACGTCTTAGTTGACAATAACTGCAGCAGAAATATTTAGTTTTTTGTTTTAAAGCTGATTTCATAAAGCAAACTATTTTAACTATTTTTGACAAATGTATGGCACTTTATGTATTTAAAGTTATTTCTTCTTATTTTGTTGTCATGATTTTAATTAATTATAATAATTAAATTAGAATTGCTTCTGAATTGATGAAATCTATTTGTAGGGTTTATTGTAGGGTTTATTGTTGTGAGAAGCTTTTGTACGATTATTTAGATACTTTTTAAATACGTTTAAATCACGTATTATTATTTTTGTGCGTGTTTTGTAACCTTAGATGCTCTCACTAGTGAAATATGTCAAAACCCCATGTTTAATGCATCACATGGAAATATTCTACATGTGATGCAGCTTTATGAAAGAATGTAACACAAAAACTGTGAAACATTCATTTCACCGCCTGATAATCCACACACACACACACACACACACACACACACACACCCTGAGGCGTTGCCATGGTGACGGGATGGAGAGTGGGGGGATGAAAGCTTTGATTCAACTCTCTGAGGATTTCAATCTGTGAATTCAAATGAAGCTCAGTCTGTGTGTGTGTGTGTGTGTGTGTGTGTGTGTGTGTGTGTGTGTGTGTGTGTGTGTGTGTGTGTGTGTGTGTGTGTGTGTGTGTGCGTGTGTGTGTGTGTGTGTGTGTGTGTGAACAAAGGAAATCAGAATATTTCTTTCTGCATGTTTGTGACTCAATCTGTGGCTCTGATCCAAACCCCCTCCATAAAGCAACCAGCTGCACACATGACCACAAAATGGACGCCAGCGAGACGAGAGGAGAGGAGACGAGGAGAAACACGACCACTTCCCCTGATTCCTCCATCAGCAGCAGACGGAGATCTGCTACGTCCAAATGAAGGATCATCAATGATCAATGATGATTGATATGATCTGTAGTGCATACACTGTATTCATTTTTCCTATTTCCTTATTCTGTATTACTAGCATTGACAGCTTTACCTCTGTATATTACTCCACACCTAATCGCCTGTGCACTGCCAGTGAGATGCTAAAAGCATTTTTTGTTGTCTCAGTACCTGAACTCTGTGCAATGAAAACATAGATTAATAAACTAAAGTGAAGTAAACAAAGCAAAACTACTAACAATGAGCTGAAGTGTGAGGATTTGCTGCTTTTCTTTGTTGTTTAAAACCGATTCTCTTTCACACTGTTTGAACGTCACCGTGGACATTAGAACATCTTGTCATCCTGAAAGCATTTGGCTGATTAATTGATAATCAGTTAGTAGTTTCAGTTCTAAAACAATCAGTGGTCACATATGTGAAGGAGGTTGAGCACGCTGGTGGAGCTTTTAATGCTCTGACTCGCCTTAAGAAGGTCTATGGTCCTCATGTTTTTGTCCGTTTGATCGTCACAGTCATTGGTTGCCTTATCCTCTTTGTACTTCAGGCAGTTTCTGGTCAACCTCCTGTGAAGGTTCCCCAACCATTAATACTATATTATATTTTTCTCCGCCTATAAATATTTTCAGAGGATACAAAGAACCTTGTCCCACAGTTATTTAACCAAAGCTTCGTCTGAACCTGAACTGAATTAAGAGCGTACTAGTCCCACGCCTGAAATAGAAATAGTGCCAATGAATGGAAATCTGTCTCCAGTGTGTGTAGCATCCAGATTGACAGCCACTCCGTCTCTGAAAGAACCTTCAATGTTTTAAATGTTCTTTCAACACCACGAACAGCTCAAGCTAAACTCCTTTCATTGCCGAGTAGGAACACAGATCTCCAGCGATCTGCAGGAAAAGTAAATGTGTGTGTGTGTGTGTGTGTGTGTGTGTGTGTGTGTGTGTGTGTGTGTGTGTGTGTGTGTGTGTGTGTGTGTGTGTGTGTGTGTGATCTGGAGGAACGAGCCTGGAAGAATCCAATGGGCTCGTCTCTTTCACGTTGATGTTTTCATCCTGCTGCCTCGTTGGTATTCTCTGAGGGAAGCAGAGCAGCAGAAAGGACGAACCGCCTCGCTCTCTTTTTTCTCAAACACTCTCGCTCAGTGCCAACCCTGCAGCCTGGCAACAGCCAATCAAAGCTCAGCTCTGAGACCTGGTTCCTCTGCATAGCAACGAGCCGAGATGGAGAGCGGTATGAGGAGGAGGAGGAGGAGGAGGAGGAGGAGGAGAGTCGTCTACATGTTCAATGTTTAATCATGTTCTTCAGGTGAACCAGAACCTTCATGTTAAGAACACCGAGGAACATGCAGGATAAAAAGTAGAAATTACAGTTTGAGAGTTATTCTGGGTTAATATTGTTTAACCCTTTTGTCATGCAGAATGTTCCATTTCTGAATAATATTGATCATATTTGATTATTGACACAACTGCTAAATGTGGAACTCAAGCCTAAACTTGAACAATATTTCATAATTTATTTGTCAACATTTTGTATAACTAATCAGAAAGGTTACCAGATAAATGTCGTGGACTCAAAGCAGATCTTTGTTTTGTTGACCAAGTGAATATTTTCCCATCATACTGTATTTTCTTTTCTAGCAAAGAAAATCTCCAAAATAGGAATTGTAAAGCTTTTTGGAACTGGGTTATGAAAGCAATTTGGCATAAATACTGTTTATTATTAATTATTTTTACTTTTATAAATATACATAAATGAAATGTGCTCACCAGTAAAATGATTTAAAACTGGAAAAAAAGATTGTCATTACTTGTTTTGGTTTTGTATGTCAAAGGTTACATTGAGTTCAACCTGCTAAATAATTAATGAGCAGCCGAGATAATTTACAACAAGTCAGACCTCGCCCTCCCCACCAATTAGCTTGAAGAAACACGGTTTCAGTTGCTTCACCTTTTATTTAACAGCTCTGAAAAGGTTGAACTGTCCCGAAGTAACAAGTGATCATTTCACCAGAGGAAGTAAACATCATGTTTGTGTGTGTCAGGTGAAAAAAAATCTGTTAATGCAGCTTTTACCAACATGTTTGAACCCTTTCCTCATTAAATGTCAATTATTTTTAAAGAGATTAAAATGTTTACAATATAAATCCCCTATAACTTTACTTACTACATGTATTCCTGACCTTTAGAGCCTGGGCGACTGTGGCTCAGTGGTGAGCAGGGTCGTCCCTCAATCAGAGGATCGGCGGCTTCATCCCCGGCTCCGCTAGCCCATGTTGATGTGTCCTTGAGCAAGACACTTAACCCTAAATCCCGTAGCTGCGCCTACGGTATATGAATGGTTGATAATCTGATGTGGCACCTTGCATGGTAGCTCCTCTCATCAGTATGGGTGAATGATGTCATGTAGTGTTAAAGCGCTTTGAGTGGTCGGAAGATACGCTATACAAGTACGGGACCATTTAAGCTTGTAGTTTTAGAGTTGTATATGATAATATATAAACTATGAAAAGATGGCTCATTGAAACTCTGAAAAAAAACACCGAAAAACTAACTTTAACCAAATCATATTTAAACTCAACCTAACCCAACCCTTAAAAGAAGTGATGCAGTTTTTGAAAGCAGAAACACACCCAGACAGAAACAACCCAGACTCCTGCACTCATCAGCCAATTAGAAGCTGAGCAGTCGGAGTGAAATATGGAGACAAACGGGTCGAACCAGAAACATGTTCAGCTGAATGAAAGAATGCCGGCCGTCCCTTTTAAACACACAGAGAGAGAGAGAGACGGAGATTACAGCCACAACAACTCAGACTGAGGATACAAGTCAGGATTTCAGTTTTGGGGTATTTTTCTACTGAAGAATCTGACAGAGACATGGAGAGTGAAGCAGCTGTGAGTATCTGAGATGCTCTGGTGGATCCAGATTACCAGAAAAACGTTAAACAAGCCCAAGCGTGTACTGAGAGGCGTAGAGAGTTCAGAGTAGGTGTAACTTTACACAACGATGTTCAAGTCATGATACAAATCATTTACGGCTCCGGCTTTTCGATTTCCGGCTTGTCACGGTTTCATATGACTGAATTATAAGAATTTCGTTTGGGGTTTGGACTGTTGGTCTTACGAGATAAGTAGTGGCATTGCATTGTGGGAATTCTGCTGTTTAAGTTTGATGATTTGAACCATGACTGTAGACACGGTTCAAATCAACAAACGTAAACATGCTAGCTGTTCTGAGAGGCTGCACTTACACACAATAGAGTTGAGCTAAATGCTAACATCAGCATGTTAACACGCTCACAATGACAATGCTAACATGTCTGAATATAAATCATTTTATTCCTGGATTGTAGTACGTTGGAAGTATAAAGTAGCATATTATTTAAAAGGAAGTACCTGAAAATCCTTATCTATCTATGTACATTCATAACTCTCCAACCAATATGTCTCTGTTGTATTCAGCTCAGTTTAATTGTAGTGTTCCTAAGGCTCTATTCTCAGTCCAATGTTTGTTCTATTTAAATGCCTAACTAATCCCCTTATGTGCATTAATAGTATTTATTAAACTGCTAATGATCTTGGTCTAGTTTGATTTATGCAGATCACTGTTAATATATGTATTTTTGTTGTACTTTTTACCATACATGTTTGAACTAACCTAAAAGAAAGAACTGGTTTATCTTATTTGTCAACCTTATTCCTGGTCAAGGTCACCGCTCTCACACAACAGAGTCAACAAATAGCTGTATCTATGATTGTGAATTGAAGACAGTTTCCCGACAAATCATTTACAAACCATTTACGTGTTACTAAATCTACTTAATTCCACATGTATCTGTTAAAACAGGGTCTCTCTGAACTCTCCGACAATACAAACAAACAAATGTGTCTGGTTGAGGAACCGTCACAGGAAGTTGACCAGAAACTGCCTAAAATACAAGAGGATAAAGCAACCAATGACTGTGACCCAGAAGATCAAACGGACAGAAACATGAGGACCATAGACCTTCTTAAGGCGGGTCAGAGCATTACAAGTGCCATCAAAGAAGACTTTAGCCAGTTAAAGGAAGAAGTGTTCAAGGTGTTCAAGGAGAGCGACACAAGCCCATCAAGTCAGGCAGAACATAAACCGGCCGCCAGCACGCTCAATCTCCTGAAAGACGACCTGAGCCAGCTTAAGGAAGATGTGACCAGCATCTTCAGCTCGTCCAAAGAAACAAAGTCCATGGATCCTCAAACGAGTCAGCCAACAGAGAAGACGACCAACCGCCTGAGCTTTCTCAATTTCAAAGACAACCTCTCTAGCATCTTCAGAATCGGTCTTTCAAAGGAGAGAGACAACAGGGATGCCACCGCGAGGCCAGACTCATCCAACACCTTCAAGACAAAAGCTAAAAGGACGGACGAACCCTTTTTACAGACTCTGTTCAGAAGAGACCAAAATATTTCCCAAAAGACAGAGAACATTCAGGAAGTTGTTAAAAAGACATTTTCAGAGACGAGTGATGAACAAATGGACACTGGTTTTAGGGGAAACCTCTCGGAGCAGAGTGAAGAGATGGTCGATACCCAGAAAATCAACGACAACATGACAGACAGAATTATTGAAGTGGAGGACAGTGAAGTGGATATAACTGGCTCTGATGAGACAACAACAAGGAATTCTGAAACGCAACAAACTGAGGAGACTGCAATTACTACACCACAGACAGGTAGGCTCGACCTTTTTCATTGTTAAACTAACAATTTTGGAGAAACCCTAAAACCTTTGAATCCAGTTAGGTTTATGAGAAACATCATGGTTGGGCTTAAAACAAGTACGTAAAATACGTGAAGACATCGTAAACAGAACTTCACAATAACTCAACACTTTGAGACATAAAGTCAGTCCCGGCCTCCTGGTGGAAAGTCCTTAGTAGTCTTTCTCACTGTTAATACTATGCCACTAGCTGTGAGCGTTGCATATTCACGCGGATGCATTTATTGCTTAAGAGGTTGTGGTCCTTTAAGTATTTCTGTAAGATCAGGCTGCTCTTACTTATAGACAACAACAAACAAAATGGGAACCCAGTCATAACACTGTAGAATTGTCCGATATCATTTTTTTTGTCTGGGTTGTGTTCAAACAGACGTGTGTCTACATCAGAAAATGTTCTCCTTATTTTACATTGTGTAATGTGTATTTAACAACATATCAATTCTACAGCCGAGCAGGGATGTGAGAGTGAAGAGTTGAGTGACTCTGTGGTGTCAGCAGAAGACGAGAGGATAAACAAAGAACAAGAACCAGAACAAGAACAAGAACAAGAACAAGAGCAAGAACCAGAACAAAAACCAGAACAAAAACCAGAACAAGAGCACAAACAAGAACCAGAACAAGAGCAAGAACCAGAACAAGAACCAGAACAAAAACCAGAACAAGAGCAAGAGCAAGAACCAGAACAAGAGCAAGAACAAGAACAAGAACAAAAACCAGAACACGAACAAGAGCACGAGCAAGAACCAGAACAAGAGCAAGAACAAGGGCACGAGCAAGAACAAAAACCAGAACAAGAGCAAGAACAAAAACCAGAACAAGAGCAAGAACCAGAACAAGAACCAGAACAAAAACCAGAACAAGAGCAAGAGCAAGAACCAGAACAAAAGCAAGAACAAGAACACAAACCAGAACACGAACAAGAGCACGAGCAAGAACCAGAACAAGAGCAAGAACAAAAAACAGAACAAGAGCAAGAACAAAAACCAGAACAAGAACCAGAACAAAAACCAGAACAAAAGCAAGAGCAAGAACAAAAACCAGAACAAGAAGAAGAGCAAGAGCAAGAGCAAGAACCAGAACAAGAGCAAGAACAAGGGCACGAGCAAGAACAAAAACCAGAACAAGAGCAAGAACAAAAACCAGAACAAGAACCAGAACAAAAACCAGAACAAAAGCAAGAGCAAGAAGAAGAGCAAGAACAAGAACAAGAACCAGAACAAGAGCAAGAGCAAGAACCAGAACAAGAAGCAAAGTCCATGGATCCTCAAACCAGTCAGCCAACAGAGAAGACGACCAACCGCCTGAGCTTTCTCAATTTCAAAGACAACCTCTCTAGCATCTTCAGAATCGGTCTTTCAAAGGAGAGAGACAACAGGGATGCCACCGCGAGGCCAGACTCATCCAACACCTTCAAGACAAAAGCTAAAAGGACGGACGAACCCTTTTTACAGACTCTGTTCAGAAGAGACCAAAATATTTCCCAAAAGACAGAGAACATTCAGGAAGTTGTTAAAAAGACATTTTCAGAGACGAGTGATGAACAAATGGACACTGGTTTTAGGGGAAACCTCTCGGAGCAGAGTGAAGAGATGGTCGAAACCCAGAAAGTCAAAGACAACATGAAAGACAGAATTATTGAAGTGGAGGACAGTGAAGTGGATATAACTGGCTCTGATGAGACAACAACAAGGAATTCTGAAACGCAACAAACTGAGGAGACTGCAATTACTACACCACAGGCAGGTAGGCTCGACCTTTTTCCATTGTTAAACTAACAATTTTGGAGAAACCCTAAAACCTTTGAATCCAGTTAGGTTTATGAGAAACATCATGGTTGGGCTTAAAACAAGTACGTAAAATACGTGAAGACATCGTAAACAGAACTTCACAATAACTCAACACTTTGAGACATAAAGTCAGTCCCGGCCTCCTGGTGGAAAGTCCTTAGTAGTCTTTCTCACTGTTGCCACTAGCTGTGAGCGTTGCATATTCACGCGGATGCATTTATTGCTTAAGAGGTTGTGGTCCTTTAAGTATTTCTGTAAGATCAGGCTGCTCTTACTTATAGACAACAACAAACAAAATGGGAACCCAGTCATAACACTGTAGAATTGTCCGATATCATTTTTTTTGTCTGGGTTGTGTTCAAACAGACGTGTGTCTACATCAGAAAATGTTCTCCTTATTTTACATTGTGTAATGTGTATTTAACAACATATCAATTCTACAGCCGAGCAGGGATGTGAGAGTGAAGAGTTGAGTGACTCTGTGGTGTCAGCAGAAGGCGAGAGGATAAACAAAGAACAAGAACCAGAACAAGAACAAGAGCAAGAACCAGAACAAGAACCAGAACAAAAACCAGAACAAGAGCACAAACAAGAACCAGAACAAGAGCAAGAACCAGAACAAGAACCAGAACAAAAACCAGAACAAAAAACAGAACAAGAGCAAGAGCAAGAACCAGAACAAGAGCAAGAGCAAGAGCAAGAACAAGAACAAGAACAAAAACCAGAACAAGAGCACAAACAAGAACCAGAACAAGAGCAAGAGCAAGAACAAGAACAAGAACAAAAACCAGAACAAGAGCACAAACAAGAACCAGAACAAGAGCAAGAACCAGAACAAGAACCAGAACAAAAACCAGAACAAGAGCAAGAGCAAGAACCAGAACAAAAGCAAGAACAAGAACACAAACCAGAACACGAACAAGAGCACGAGCAAGAACCAGAACAAGAGCAAGAACAAAAAACAGAACAAGAGCAAGAACAAAAACCAGAACAAGAACCAGAACAAAAACCAGAACAAAAGCAAGAGCAAGAACAAAAACCAGAACAAGAAGAAGAGCAAGAGCAAGAGCAAGAACAAGAACAAGAACAAGAGCAAGAGCAAGAGCAAGAACCAGAACAAGAAGCAAAGTCCATGGATCCTCAAACCAGTCAGCCAACAGAGAAGACGACCAACCGCCTGAGCTTTCTCAATTTCAAAGATAACCTCTCTAGCATCTTCAGAATCGGTCTTTCAAAGGAGAGAGACAACAGGGATGCCACCGCGAGGCCAGACTCATCCAACACCTTCAAGACAAAAGCTAAAAGGACGGACGAACCCTTTTTACAGACTCTGTTCAGAAGAGACCAAAATATTTCCCAAAAGACAGAGAACATTCAGGAAGTTGTTAAAAAGACATTTTCAGAGACGAGTGATGAACAAATGGACACTGGTTTTAGGGGAAACCTCTCGGAGCAGAGTGAAGAGATGGTCGAAACCCAGAAAGTCAAAGACAACATGAAAGACAGAATTATTGAAGTGGAGGACAGTGAAGTGGATATAACTGGCTCTGATGAGACAACAACAAGGAATTCTGAAATGCAACAAACTGAGGAGACTGCAATTACTACACCACAGGCAGGTAGGCTCGACCTTTTTCATTGTTAAACTAACAATTTTGGAGAAACCCTAAAACCTTTGAATCCAGTTAGGTTTATGAGAAACATCATGGTTGGGCTTAAAACAAGTACGCAAAATACGTGAAGACATCGTAAACAGAACTTCACAATAACTCAACACTTTGAGTCAGTCTCGAACACCGGCCTCCTGGTGGAAAGTCCTTAGTAGTCTTTCTCACTGTTAAGCAATAAATGGAACGCTCACAGCTAGTGACATAGTATTAAGAGGCCGTGGCCCTTTAAGTATTTCTGTAAGATCAGGCTTGTAGACAATAGCAAACAAAATGGGAACCCATTCATAACACTGTAGAACATAACACTGGTCCGATATAATTTTACATTGTGTATTGTGTAATGTGTATTTAACAACATATCAATTCTACAGCCGAGCAGGGATGTGTGAGTGGATATGAGTTGAGTGACTCTGTGGTGTCAGCAGAAGACGAGAGGATAAACAAAGAACAAGAACAAGAGCAAGAACCAGAACAAGAACCAGAACCAGAACAAGAACAAAAACCAGAACAAGAGCACGAACAAGAACCAGAACAAGAACCTGTGCAAGAGCAAGAACCAGAACAAGAACAAGAGCAAGAACCAGAACCAGAACAAGAGCAAGAGCATGAACCAGAACAAGAACCAAAACCAGAGCAAGAGCAAAAAACAGAACAAAAAACAGAACAAGAGCACGAACAAGAGCACGAACAAGAACAAGAGCAAGAGCACGAACCAGAACAAGAACCAAAACCAAAACCAGAACAAGAGCAAGAGCAACAACAAATTAAGCCATCAGAGACTCTTCTCTGGGAGCCTTTGTCCTCTGGGATCAATCTCTTGAGAAACCCAAATATCGACAACATGAGGTGAGTCATACCACAGGAAGTCAAAGGGAACATTTTGTTGTGAAATGTTCAGTGTATGATGTTGTGGTTATTTCTGCTCTTTTAGGACTCAGCTGGGAAGAGACTTGTGGTCGGTGAAAAACTGTAAGCTCACATAGATTTGATATCTTTCTGCTTCACATATAAGGAGTTTTACATTTTGTCTCTCTGTGTCTATAATAAAAGGTTACAGTGTCATCTGCATAGAGTTAAGCAATGTCTGCATAATCGACAGCACTGCAACCAAACCCAGAAATTAGCTTCACTTGAATTTAGTATTACTAAAACCAGAATTACTGAATCAACTAATATGGTTCCTTGTTTCGTCCATCAGTTGCCTGTTATTTGACCTTGGACCCCAACACTGCCAACTCAGAGCTCCTTCTGACCGACTGCAACCGGAAGGCGACTCGAGTGTGGTCGAACCACCGGCCCTCAGGGCATCCGGACCGGTTTGAGCGCTGCCCTCAGGTCCTGTGCAGGGAGGGGCTGCTGGACTCAGTGTACTGGGAGGTGGATTGGAGCGGTGGTGCCGACATCGGCGTCGCCTACAACAGCATCTCCAGAGACGGAGACCCAGCGAGCTGCCTGCTGGGACACGACGAGCAGTCCTGGAGCCTGGAGTGTTCGGAGGGAAGCTATACGCCGTGCCACCATAACAAGAGATTCAGGTCCTCCTCACCCCGACCCTTCACCAACAGAGTCGGGGTTTACCTGAACTGGTCTGCAGGCTCTCTGTCTTTCTACAGCGTCTCTCAGGACGCCATGGTCCACCTTCACACCTTCACCTCTACTTTCACTGAGCCTCTGTACCCGGGTTTCTGGGTCTGGGCTTATCATGGCTCTGTGTCACTGAGTCAGGTGGAGTTAGACTGGGAACGACTGCTGCAGTGAACCACTGAGTACACTGACTGTGTATATAAAGTGGACGGAGTCGTCGTGACGTCACACGTTGGTTTGTGGACTGATGTTTTGAAGCCTTGAGTTTGGTGATTTCACCGTCGCCATCGTTGATTACGGCTGTCACCTTTTTGTTTTTTTTGCAACCAATGACTGTGACCATATTTGGAATGTGGAGGAGTGACGTAGAGACACAGTATATGGCTCCGTTACGGCAGCGACCTGTCAATCACAGTAAGCCCCGCCCTAAAGAATACTCTGCTTTATGATCTATTTGACTCTAAATGACCATCATTTACTAAATGAACATTATGCTGTATTGAAGAAGACTTGAAACTAGAGATTGAGACATAAACTCATGTTTACAATGTTTACTGAGGGAATAAATCAAGAGAGTAATAAGAGTAATTTACGATATGCTCAAATACCATACATATAAATGTATAGTATGTGTGTTGGTGTTTTCAACCCTTGAGCCATTGAGAAACATGTTCCAGCCAGAAGGTCACATCACGTCACATCAGAAAGTGCCACAGGAAAATTAAAAAGGTATGTCTCCCTTCGTGAAAAAAAAAGTAATCTGTCGCCGATGTTAGCTGCAAACATTAAAAAGATGCTTGAAAATAAATCTTTGTGAGAACAACTGGCCGACTTCAGATTAGACTCTCCACATATCACACACTACATTACTTTATCAGCTGACCCATACAGTCCAACAAGTCCAAACAAATCAGATTCGGAGATTGTGTGTTTAGCTGATGTAACACTTGAGGCACATCTGTAAGACCACCTTAAGATCCGATCAAGTCAAAGATACCTGAAACTAAAAGACTGAACTCCTGATGGCCTTGCTTTTGCATTGGCTCACTTCTGAAAATGAAACATTAATGAACCCTTTGTATTTACTCGATTTAATGTATGCCGTTGTGCGTGTGTGGCTTTCTGTTTGTGTACTCCATCTGTTTGTGAGTGTAATGTGTGTGTATTGTGTGTATGGCTGACCTGTAGCTGGGTCTCTTGACTCCCTCGGGCCTCCTGCAGCTCGTTCTCCAGCTGCTCCAGACGAGTGACTCGTATCTACAACACACACACACACACACGCGCGCGCGGTTCAGACACGTCCAGATGTGCTGTGTTTCTACCAACCAGCTGTTTGTGTTATCTACCATCAACAACGATTCAACTATGTAATATAATAAAATGCTAATTTGAATGAATTAAGAATTCTAATCTTTTATTAGTAAAAATCATTTGAAGACATAATCTGCTGTGGCTGAAGGTGCAATATATGTCCAATCAGCAGCCTCGGCCTCACCTGTGTCCTCTGAACCATCTCGTCGTTGGTACCAAAACGTTCCTCCATCACAGATCGAACCCGCTGGGCTTCAAACTCCAGCTGCTGCCGGATCATATCCATCTGCAGAGAAAACTACAGAAACAAATTTACAATTAGATTTTTATTGCGACAACAACCGGTACAGTCGTTGACTTCAGTCGAACAACATAAACTCCAACAATTTTGGTGACAGATTAATAATTGAAGTAAATCCTCAAACAGAACAATGTGCAGAATGGCCCGTTTCAGATTATTAAATATTTTATTCTTGTATTATATTTATTGATGCATTCATGTTTTCATCACTTTTGGAGCTGCCACCTTTTCCTGACTTCACGTACTGCTGGGTAGTTTGTGAATTTCCCCCCGGATCAATAAAGTTAGATTTTACCAACCGGAATAATATATCTTAGTTTATTTGTTCATAATATTTTGTGTTATTAAATCTGTAAAGTAACTCAAGTTATCAGATAAATGTAAAAAGCACACTGTTTCCTTCTGATAGTCAAGTAGAAATATAATGTAACAGAAAATGGAAATACTCAAAGTTGTACAGTACTTGAGTAAATGTACTTCGTTACTTTCCACACGCTGCTGATGCTGAGTGCAATAGTGTGTGCATCTGTGTTTGTGTGTGTGTGCGTGTGTGTGTGTTCTCACCGTGTCGATGCGAGGCAGTTGAGCCAGCCTCTGTGACAGCTCCTCCAGCTGACTGAAGTACCAGCAGCGCTCCCTCTCCTCCCGGTCGATCTCCCCGTGCAGGAGGTTCCTACACACACAGATAGCACTGTTAGTGTCAGCAGCGCTAACGCTCAACGCACCAAGGCCACTCGTTACGTCAACCGAGAGGAATAACAGGCCACTGCTCGGTGACATGTGGAGTTACAAAGACGGTATGAGCTCAGATTGTTTCCTCTAAATGTAAAACATGCATATTACCCAGGAAAAGATCAAAATCAATTTGATGAGTATGCAAAAACTAATAAGCAGACATTTACTAGTGGCAAAATGAAGTACATTCAAAAAGCCAAAATATATTATAATTCATATTTAACCTTTTTCCACAGGTTATATATATGTGGGAGTATCTGTACATGTTTATCTTTAAAAAAAACAGTTGTTATGGCTTTTGTTTGCTGCTAAAGAAAAGCTCAGTCCCGGGACAGGGATGTCTTTATGTGTACAGATTGTAAAGCCCTCTGAGCAAGTTTGTAATTTTGGGCTATACAAAATAAACTGAATTGAACTCCAAGAATCCTCCCACCTCTCCTTATATAGCTCCTCCTGGTGGTGGTCGCTCATTCTTCCATCCGGCCCGCTGATCACAGCTGTTTTGGGCGGCGCCCCGTCCAGGAAGTGATGCGGCAGCAACATGGCAGCCGCCTCCCCGCCGGACACTGCGCCCAGGCGGGACGGGGCTCGAAGCGGACTCCTGGCTCTGCTCACCGCCGAGGAGGAGGAGCAGGAAGCCAGGCGGTCGTCTAGCTCCGCCCCTCCCAGCAGCCTCAGGTTGTGAGGCTGGTGCTGGAGTTCGTAGTAGTTGGTGAGGTCCATGTGGAGCTCTGTGGGGGGAAGAGGATCAATAATCAATCAATCGCACAAAAGCCCTTCCCGTAGCTGCTCTTCTTCATCTTCCTCCCTGTTTGTGGGCACCTCGAGCTCTACGATACGAGCTGTGTGTATTATGAGGGCGTCTGATGTTCTGACGTTTGTGGGTCGAGTTCCACAACATTGTACAAAGCAGAAATAGTGCTTATTTCTTGCATGGTGGATGGCGGAAATTATAACTTATTTCATTGAGATAAGCCACTCCTCTCCGGTGCGTTTAGCGCGAATGAAGCGAATGACACGAATAACCACAAATTGTTTGGCGAGTAATGCAACGCAAAAATTTGCTTCGCTTTTGGTGTGACGCAGCACAACACTTTAGGCCACCAATGCCCTTTCTTCTATCTTTTTTCCTTTGTTTTGTTCCTTTTCTTCTTTCCTTCTTCCTTTCCTTCTGTCTTTCTTCCTCTCCTCCATTATTCATGTCCCTCTCTCCTATACTTCTTTTCTTTCCTCCCTCCTTTCATTCCTACTTCCTTTCTTCCTCTTCTCCTGCTTTCATTTCCCTTTCTTCCTTTCCTTCCATCGTCCTCTCTCCCTCCCTTCCACCTATCTCTTCTCCATGATTTCTTCTGACACAGAATAATTCTATAATCACATCTGCTGTTGATCTCAGCTGGAGTTAATTGGATTTTCAGTCCCGACAAACTAATTGACGTGGATTAGTTGTTTAATTGGATTGAGTCATAACGAGGCAGAGCCAGCCGCAGCCAATCAGGTTAGCTGATTGAGTCAATTCATTCCTCTGTGAATCTGATTGGTCCCACCGGAGCCTCGGAAGAGCCGGGTAGAATCAAAATCATCATCTATTGTTATTGACTTTTAGGGACACTTCTGTTCTGGTTCACACGAGAAGATGAACATCGTTAAAACGCATACCGACCTTTCAGTTGGTGCAGCACGTCGCTCCTCCCCGACGACGCCAGTGTTCCTGCCTCCTGCTCCAGTTTGCTCTGCAGCTGCTTCAACACCTCCTGCATCACAAGAGGAGGAGCCACCACAGGTCAGCAGAGAGGACAGAGAGGACAGTGTGTGTATGTGTGTGTGTTGGCAAGCTACAGCTAATGTCTGTACAGTCTGTTACAGTGCCGTGTTGTAACAGACTGTACAGACATTAGCTGTCTGGCGAATAAACAGCGACTGTGCAACGGCTCCTGCTGTCGAGTTTGCACAAACAATGCGTAGCAGACTAGAGCTCCTGTAAGGAGGCGGGAGCACAACAGTGTGTTTAAGAATAAAGTACTGTCAAAACACACTCGCTTCTTAACCCTAAAGCCAGGAACATACCAAAATAAAGAAAATATATTATTTAATTGAACTGTTTTACTAAACGTATTTTAACTCTGTACATCTCAGAGAATTATCCTCATTGCCAATAACAAATACTACATTCCTCCTTTGCATTTTAATTCAACTTCATTATTTTGCACAGAATGTGTTTGCAACAATGAAGAATATCAGAATCGGCCTTTAAAAGCCCACCTTGTGTAATGTGTCTGTACTGGAATGTAAAACAGGACGTGTCCTGTGTTGTCTGTCTGCACACTCACATGAACACCAAACACCATTTCTCTGACTCTTGATGGGTTAAATCTAAAAAAAGGAACCTGTAAAATGTCCTCTGGTTCTTTTTCACTGTTTTTGCAACGACAGATGAAATCAGCAAAAAAGCCGTAGTCTGGAGAAGAAAAAAAAGATAGATTCCAATCAAGATAAAATATCCCATAAAATGGGTCAAATCCAGGAGCAGCCGATATAATCTCCCTTCATCCCAGAAAAAAACAAAGTTATTCCTTCATGTCCGGACGAGCTGAAGACCTCTGCAGACGGAGGGGAAGATGAAAAATGTCCCTGGTCCTCCTGCAGACTCACCTGCTGGTGAAGTCCAGCTGCCGTTAGTCGGACGTCCCGATTCTGATAAAACCAGCTGAGCTCATCTGATAATCCAGCTGCTGACCTCATCTGGACACGTGAGTGTGTGTAGTCGCATCGATGGCATGTGTGTTTGTGTGCGTGCAGCTGATGGGATTTATGTTGCAGCAGGCTTTGAATCTTAGCCTGATTTCACAGGTTTCTCTCTTTCTGGCCTGCCATTTTTATTTTGTCTATGGTTAAATATGTTAGAGCTTCGGAGTGTTGGTTCTGACATAACAACATATTTGGGTAAGATAAGGTCACCTTGGAGAGCCTGTGATGAACATTTCTCCTAATTTACTAAATTCCTTCGACCAAGCGATTGATCAATCAATCAAGAACATAATTGGCAGTTAAATCATTAATGTTGCAGCCTGACAATAAATCACCCTGTGCAGTAGCTTTCCTTCCATCAATACCGACTTTCTAAACCAACCGTCAGGGTATTGATTGATTTCCTTTCACAACTGTCTCCAGAGAGATACTGCATCACGGCCGATGTTTAGTCTACGGTTTGGTCCTTTAACTCTGTGGTGTTGGTTGTGGTGTTAATGTTGGTCTTAGTTGTGTTGGTGTTGTTGTTGGTGTTGTTGTTGGTGTTGTTAATGTTGGTGTTTGTGGTGTTGTTGGTGTTGTTGGTAGTGGGGTTGTTAATTGTTGGTGGTGGTGTTAATGTTGTTGTTAATGTTGTTGTTGGTGTTGGTGGTGGTGCATCCAGACTGACCTTCATGCCGGTGGTCTCGGTCTCCAGTTTGGACAGATGGTTGGAGTTGTCCTCCAGCTCCCTCCTCAGGTGGGAGTTCTCCTTACGGAGCGCCTCCACCTGGTGGGCCAGCTGGTCGTAGGAAGCCACACTGTTGGCCATCTTCACACTCTGCAGCGCCCCCTGCGCACAGAGGAGAAGGAGAAGCGTTAGACTGAGGGATGAGAGACTGGTGGCAGTTCCATAAAACCTGCCACCAGGTGATAAACTTTGACACTTTCACACAGGTGCTCCTTCGGTGTAATAAACACGCATCCACGCCATATCAGGAATTTATGATGACGATTTCTCCCAAAACCAGGTCAACAAACTGTTGGCCCACAAATGCACCAACCCTGGCGGTTTCCATCCAAATAAAAGCCTAAAAATAAGTAACTCATCAAAAGAAGCTGATGTCGGCTGTTTATTTTTTGCGACTACAAGGTTAGCTAACCATATTGGAAAAATGCAAGAGAAGTCGGAATAAAGGATGTTTTCCTGTTCTCCCCATTCTGCATGAATTAAGACCAATTCAATCGCAAAAACTAGGGCCTTGCACAAGACGTGCAGGAGAGGCACACGTACACAGAAGTTTAAAGCCAAACTTGAACCAGGATTTGTTACGATTAGATGCTCTGCATCCTAAACCGCAACAGGACGCCCTGATGGAAGAGTTCTAGTGAGGAGCAGCAGCAGGAAATGTTGAGTTTGCGTCAGCAGCATCTCAAGCTTCTCACACATAGTTTGCTTTGAAACACATATTGATTAAGCGCTCATTTATTCAGTTCATTGTTCAGTCTGTGAAATATTGATGACAAATTGGAGCCCAAAATGCAGATTTTCTTTTAAAGATGCACTTGATGGCAGATAGATGAAGAGGAATTGAGCAAATCCCCTCATATCTTTCTAGAAATTAAAGTTTTGCGGATATTAACAGCTCATTTAAGTGATTTGTGCTGAAACGGACATAAAAATAAAGATATTGCATTTATAATTACATATATTATATTATATTATATAAAAAAAAAAGATTGACAGTAACAGTGTGCATAGACAAACAAATATCAACTAAAACTCACTTTGTGAGTGAGTGAGAGTGCATCTTTGTGTCTGTCCACGGCTTTTCCTGCAAACTTCATAATATTTCAGGTGGCGAGTTACGGATGCATGCTCCCTTGAGCATGCATCCGTAACTCGCCACCTGAAATATTATCTCGTGGTTGCGGTGACTCATGTCTTCCCAAAACACTTATTATTATTATTATTATTATTATTATTAGCTCGGTGAGTTTGATCTGCATGACATGTCTTAAAAGACAACTACGGTACCGCTTGTTTTTGAGTTTGAAGTTTGCTTTTTGACGCCTGGTATCAATTGTGGTTTGACTAGTTGACGAACTAGGTGATATCTGCACTGAGTTACCAAACATATATGAGATGAGAGAAGGGTTTCAGTCTAGTCAGTATAACACGCACACACAAAATGCATTTTTTTTCTATTCTTAAAAAAATTAACTTTGTCGTTATGTTCATGTTCAGATAGAAACGATATCTCCTCCTCTGCAGCAGATGCGTTTAATAATCTGTCGCTTTCCGTTTGGCTCGATGTTTCAGTCTGTTAGATAACGTGTTATCCAAGTTTCTCCTGCGGCTGTTTTCCAGCCTCCGCTCAGCTGATCCTGAATCGGTCTGATAACAAACACTTTCCACTCGTTACTCTGCTCTTCATCTTTCTGTTCTCATCTTTCTGCAGATTGTTTCTGCAAAACTGCTGGAGAAATAAACTTGAATCTCACTTTTCATCAGTTTATTTAACCTCTTAAATTAAGCATCAGAAGATTATTTTTTAGGCACGTGTTGTTTGTTGTTATGTAACTCAATAATGTTACATAATAACATTATTGGCTGTTGAAGCAAAGGTAATGCCAAGTAGATCATCTTTCATCAATATAACGAGGGCACAATGTGACAAACAAACGGACGACATGCTTCATCTGTTTTTTTTATATTGAAAGTGCGATGATTGTTTTTATGGTTGAGTTAGTTTTTAGTCACACAGGTTCTATTCCTGCAGAATGAGGACTGTGGATTATGTCCTCCATCTCCATCACAATATGAAATCATCTTATAATCCTGATGAACTCAAGGAATTATTGCAGCAAGCTAAACCTGTTCAGTGTTCATCTGGATGCCTGACTTTAAACCAAAACCACCATCGTTCCTGAACCGACGAGAACATCTTAGCAGGCAGGGTTAAACGGTCTGCAGAAACACGCACCGTGCACAAATCAATCAATAAACCGATCAATAACGAGACCTCAGATGGAGTGTGTGTGACACAGTGAGGTCATAACTTTGGGGTTAGGGCTGCACATGCTCAGTGAGCTCTGTAAAGCAGCTCATGTGACTGAGTCGGGCCGTGACCTTCACTGCAGAGACGACGAATCACTGCGCTCGCACCAACGTGTGAGAGGAAGTGACTCTGCGGTTTGTTTGTTTTCCGTTTCAGACAGTACATAAAAACAGCTGTCTGTTTATCCGTTGTTATTCAGATGGTTTTGAATCTCTGTCGTCAGGTTTGTTTTTCTGTGCTCAGCACAGCAGATCTGGAGTCAGCAGGCGGTCCAGTGCGCCAAATGTCACTGCTGCAGCATTCATTATGAAGAGCTGGCCCTCAGGGGATTGTGGGTAAGAGGAGGAGGGTGGGGGCACCTGATCCAGACTGTCATTTAATGTGGATTTACTGGACGTGTTCTCAGGTTGCAGAAGACTGCACGACGGGAATGATCTCATGTTATTCCCACCGTTCAAAACATGTTAGCAGCTGTGAAATGTGATGTAATACGAGGCAAACTATATCCTTATTTTCATCACGATGCATCCATTTTGTTATTAATATTGTTAATTTGATAATCTAAACACTTTTTCACTTTGAGTTATACATGATACACATTTAGTGAGATTATCCACTGATCAAAACAAAAATATGAACCGCTTTAGTTGTTTTCTACAACAATAGACCTGTCAATTAATTTGAGAACGTCAGAAAATAGATTTATATAGATATATGTGTACACAGTATTTAAATACAAAGATGTATATCTTTTCTTCTATAAAGTAGTAGTTCATGTTGGAGCCAGATTACTGAGCAGCAGAGGAGGAGATACTTGACTTCTAGTTCAAAAACTCTGAATCCTACATTTCCCATAATCCAACTTGATAGCATTAAAGTTTCTTGAGGCGCATGAGATCCGTGACTATTCCCCGTCAGTGAGGTAAACATCTCCACGCTGCTGGTGACCGTTACTGCTGTTAGATAATGAGCTGGCGTCAGGAGGCCAACTAACTGTCAGCCTAAAGATTAACAGCTGGCTGACAGGAGGAAGACTGAAGGGACATGACGGCGAAGCGATCAAATGGTATTTATTAAGGTATCGCTAACTCTCAAGTTAATGCAAGGTCACAAATTAATTATCATTATGTCTATAAAACAAACAATTTGTTTAACAAAAAAAACAAATTGCATTAACATCTATGGGATCTTCCCTTTTCTCGCCCCCCAAAAAGAGGTGTGGCCTTGGAATTTTGCTACCCACTATTACTGCTCACTGAGTTTCAAGTCCAAACACCAACGAACATCGTCCCCTCAGAGAACGCGACACTTCACCGGATTCTAACCCGCTTCCTGTTGGGCAGTGACGAGTCAGCTCGTTTTACTGCTTCTGATCAAAAACACCAAACGTGTCATAGTACGACAAGCGGACAGCCCAGGAGGTCAACACAGTAATTAAAGTCACGATATGTAGAAAAGAATCAAACAACCCATTCACCCCACTGTCCCTGGATGTGAAACTGTGTTCACCACCCTGACGTCTGGTTGTATGATGTGCTCATCAGTACGATGGAAGTATGATGTACTTATCAGTCTTACATCAGTCAGTGTATCAGCAACAGTAGATGGAGGGTGGAGAAACAGGCAGGAGGACCAGCACGTGATAGAAGCAATGTCCTGCTGTGGACGGGGGCAGAAGCTAAACAAATTACCTACAAAAATCTGTATCATTTTAAGTTTACACATATTAGATATATTTTCCAATGGAGATCAGGAACGTATTGATACTTCACTTTGAAGTGAGCATAGATCCACAATCCAGATACTTTCCTTCAAGATTGGGATAAAAAAAAAAAACTAAACTTACATAATTCTGAAGAAATTACAAATGTTATACAAAAATATGGTACACTTAGACTGATATTGATATATTTATGGGTCTTTCTAGGTCTAGTCTTTGGCTAAATCATGTTTTGCTGCTGCCACAACAGTGTGCCCCACTCATCTGTAGGTCATACACTGACTAATATGTACCTCATATAAAATCCCTCCGAGACATCTGAAATATCCCTTTAACCTCCAAACAGTCTAAACAGAGAGCCAGGGAGAGGGATGTCTGCGTGTGCTCTTGTGTTCTTATACTTATGATGACCTCAGAAAGACAAAAAGAGAAGGGTAACCAAGACAATTAGAGCCGATCCAGAGACAGACAGATCCATGTAGATCCCACAAGTAACCAGCTTTCTCCCGTGATGATGATGATGATGATGATGATGATGATGATGATGATGATGATGATGATGATGATGATGATGATCCACGTTTGGATCCACTCAGGTATCAGTCGCATTAAAAGATCTGCAGCGCCACAACAGACCTGACGAGGCTGAAGAGAAATGAGGATTTCCCGTCTCCGACAAACAAAATGTCCTCTCCAACATATTTAGTTTGCACCAAACGACCAGATCCTCCAACATGAGCTGTTAACGACCGGAGCATTATGACTCCGGGTTCTGGTTCTGTTCAGACTCTCACGGCTCTGTGTTCATGACGGTGAAACATCCTGGACTGGTTTCATACAAAAACAGTCTGCAGTGTCTTGAGACACACTGTGGTTATCAGCCACCATCTTTCACAAAGACCGATTGAACCAGACATCAATGGTGGTCCTCAAAGACAGAGTAGGTCTTAAAGTGTGTCTGTGTGAAGGTTAAGTGTGTGTGTGTGTGTGTGTGTGTGTGTGTGTGTGTGTGTGTGTGTGTGTGTGTGTGTGTGTGTGTGTGTGTGTGTGTGTGTGTGTGTGTGTGTGTGTGTGTGTGTGATGTCGGTGTTTCTCATCAAAACACTGCTCTGACATATTGATGTTCTGCGTTACCATGGTCCCCCCACCATCATCATCCAGTGATGTCTCTTTCCGCCTCCCTTTTCATCTTACACACACACACACACACACACACACACACAACAGAGAGAGAGAGAGAGAGAGCGTTCACTGCTGCAGTCGCTGGCAAAGCATGCTGGGTAAGACAATGTGGGAGCTCCCGGGAGGATAACGAATCAGACGAGGACTTTAAAGCGAGCGTTAACGGGGCCCATTAACGGGCTGCAGTTGCTATGGCAACAGCCGATCCGATGCGTGTGACCCCGATACGAGACGACGACGAGGAGATGAAACGGGACGAGCTCAGAGAGAAAGACAAAGCATCAAACCATCTGCAGTAATATCTGCTTATTGCAGAAATGTCTAACAATTGGCCATTCAGCCACAAGAAATATGGATTTAATTTAGAAACTGAGTTAATTTAAAGTCTCTATCACCGTAAACTGTTATACTGTTTGTATTTGGCTCACGATAAAAATACAAAATGAATCTATCAGCGTAAAACGAAAAAAAAGTGAATATATATATATATATAGCGCAAATAAATATTGAAACATTATTTTTCAGTAGAATTTGTGACAACTTTTTCCCAACACTAGTGTTTCAACAACAGTTTTCCCTTTTTCTCTTTAGGTCTTGTTTTCAATGCCAAATTGTATTTTTGATGGCAACTTTTGAAGCCATTTCAAAGCAAAAAAGGCTCCTTAACCTTATAAGGATCTGTATCAAGATTGTACTTCGTCCTCTATTATTATCAGCCTTCATATTGTTATTGGATATCGCTCCATCACAGCTGACTGAACATCACAGCGCTAATGTGCACGTCCACCTCAATGAGGAAAGATCATCAATAGTCAAATGTTTACAACGGTCCACGTCCCATTTGCTTCTCAAATTCACACAGTGAGTCAGCGTAACAGACAGACTAGTCTTCCTCTGCAAAGGCTTAATTATGTATGCATGCATGCTGATGTAAAAAAGTAATATTATGACAACCAATAATGTGTCTGTCGTTTCAGGCCTGATTAACTTCCTCTTCTTCCTCCTGCCGAAGGTGATTCCCGTCTTTAGTCATGACCTCATCTGTTAAAACAGATCTACTGACCGAGGAAGACGGCTCACACTCTAGAGATTCTGATCATGGTAATGGACCCGTACTTGTATAGCGCTTTTCTAGTCTTCCGACCACTCAAAGCGCTTTAACATGACATCATTCACACACTGATGAGAGGAGCTACCATGCAAGGTGCCACATCAGGATTATCAACCATTCATACACCGTAGGGACAGCTACGGGAGCAAATTAGGGTTAAGTGTCTTGCTCAAGGATACATCAACATGGACTAGCGGAGCCAGGGATCGAACCGCCGATCCTCTGATTGAAGGACGACCCTGCTCACCACTGAGCCACAGTCATATGTTGTATGATTTTAATCATGGATGTATTAGTCTTTTCCGCTGCTCTCTTTCTTTCTAAAATCAGATTTTAAAGGTGTGGAACTCTCTTAACAGTAAATGCTTCCACATTAGAGATATATTGTGTATCTCAACAAAGGGAGTGTCGATCACTCCCACACCCCCACATCCTTCCCAACCTGCATCTCTCCCTCACCCCCTGTGGGGAACGTCTGGTTACCCTGGCAACCGCATCCTCCAGGCAAAGAGGAGGAGGAAGAGAAAATGGCGTTGGTGTGTGGAGAGCGACTGCAATCAAAAATCTCTAAAAACATCGTCTTCTTCTTGTCTCCGATTCAGACCTTCGGCCTGCAACTGTAACACAGTCCTGATGCTTTTACACTGATACTGGAACCCGGATGAGAGTATTCTCGCACTAAATTTCATTTGGTGCGTCAGAGGAGACACTCCCTGAGACATTAAAAAGCAACCCCTCGAACAGTAAGTGCCCTCCGGATGCTAAAAGCTAAGCTAAACGAGTCAATTTGAGTTATACGGCGCCGGATCACGACAAATCACCACGTTGATGAAAGCTAGAAGATGACTTTAGCGTATCATCCACAACGTGTCGCACGCGGTTTCCTTTCTGCTGCAGCTCAAGCAGACCCCGACCAGCAGTGAATGTTTGTACTCACAAGTACTGTGTGTGTTTTAAAGCCGGATGCCTCCTCTGCCTCTGTGCCATAGAGCTCCGTCAACAACGATGAGCCTCACTGAGTCACTGCGCGACACGTTCCTTCATCCCATGAACACACACACTGTAGTGCATTTTGACTTGATCCCACACACACCGTCCCACTGCCATGAATACTCACTGGAGCACCAAATGTGGATTAATCCGCCGCTGAAAGTAGTCCCTACCAAATGCACTATTTCTAAAAGCTACAGTGACTGTCCTTTTTAAACATGAAACTATGCATTTGTGTTTTTGGAGATTTACGTCGAGAGTTGGAACCGGCAGAGCTGAGAGCTGAGAGCACATACGTCAGGTGGAAGATTTGAGAGATGGACTGATGTGCTGTTGGTTTGGGTCTTTTTAATGGGATTATTTTGATGATTAGAAAAACCTGATCCTTTACTATCGCAAAATGATTCACCGTCATCTTATCCTCCAAAAACTTGAACTAATAACTTAAATTGTGGCAGAAATTGACAAAAATAGCAAATTGTACTGGAGGTACAATCACTGTGTTTTCAAGACTTGTAGGTACAAGGAGGAGGAGGAGGAGGAGGAGGAGGAGGAGGAGGAAGAGGAAGAGGAATGGGTGGATGTTGGAGGAAGCTTTTACCGCGCATTCAACAGGCTTCATTCAGCACATTAACAAAGGGCTGTGTCATCACAGAGTGAGTCAGCGCTCGCACTTCCTGTCTGCGAACACATGGCCATATTGTTGTTGTTGAGGAAACATGAAATGTGTTGCTTCTGTCTCTGTGACTTCTGGAGGTCGACGGCTTGTCCTTGTCTTTATCTGGAGAAAATCTAAAGTCACTTAATCCGACTTCACACGGCTCCAGAAACGTTACTCTGCTATGACATGTGACACCTGGAAACACCTGGAAACAGACACACTGCGACACACAAAACGAACACAGGAGACAACCTGACTGTTCGGGCTGAATGTGACGCCTTTTCATCAAACCAAACTTTCAAGCTCAACGTGGACTACGAATCCCCAAAAGTCTGAACACCTCTGTCTCCACGACCTCTGTCTAAACGCCACCTACGATTGAGCGGGTGAAAGCTCTGGAACAAACCAACGAGTGGACCTTGAGTTGACATCGTTGTTTGGAACCAAGAATAAGATTCAGAATAAAATTCAGCAGATTTAACCAGCAAGAAGAAGGTCAAAGGTCAGAGGTGACACATCACTGCCACAACAGACTTCTGTGTTTGACGGAAAACGTTCAGCTCTCCGTCTAAAGCTGCTTATTTTTATTTTTTATATATATAAAATGTATGACTCTTACATAACTTCATCGCTGCCTCTTCCGGCTCAGTGAGAGAGAAATAAATTCTGTTCCCCGAGGCTCGCTGAGTCACGACCCGAAAACACGGCATCTGAACGTCTGATCCGAACTGAACGTCTGATACACACAGGCCAGGGGTCAGAGGTCAAACTCCTTTACCCTCTTGGTCTGTTTCCGTGTGAATATAACAGTGACGTTTCTGACCTTTCTCTGATTTTATCAGTGATATTGGTGAAAAGAGGTGCCTGCGAAGACCCCAAAGGATGACAGGCGTTTATTCGCCACAGCCACCGCCTGTTCAGCCGCCTGGCAAGAGACGCAGAAGCATCAGCTGCCGGACCACCAGACCTCAGAGCAGCTTCTCTCCTCAGGAGGTGAGACTCCTGAAGGGTTGTCTCATGTCGCAAAAATGGACTACATCATTTTGTTGAGCAGTGACAATAAATCAACCACAATGCTCTGCAGCTTTATTTAGGAGGAAATTAAAATCAATCAATATTACATATCAGATTGGACTTTGGGCTTTAATGGATTCTCAGTATTTAAAAAAAAAATTAACCAGATTACGGTTCAGTCAACTATGACGAAGACAACCTCAAGTCCAAGTTTTAAAACTTGATCAGAGACTGCAGCTCAGAGACTCTCAAACTAAACCGCTCTGCTGGTCAGCCTCCATTTTGTAAATCAATCACTTTTTAGATTGATTTCCTTTCTTCCATCCAGAAGCTGGTTGGAAAAACATGAGACTTGTTGCAGAGAAATAATCCATCAGGTTTGATTGTTTGCTCACTTACAAACATTCTCATCATGGAGACATGCAGCTGACAGAAATCACTTCCTGTTGGTGTGTTCAAGAACACTCAGACATCCGACTTTTGAACAACTGTATCGGGAAATCAAACAACAGGTCAATTTGTTTGTTTTCTCGTGTTAAATATGTTTCTGTTCTACAGCCGCCTCTCGGATGTCAGAGTTTCCTTGAATGCAGCAAAGGGGAAGTACATGTACTGCAGATCTGAATGTGTGTTTAGGAATTGAGACCTGATAAATGTTGCTGTAAAGACTTTGGGCATTAAAAAAAAAAGAAACTTCACATTCAAAATTACATTTATAAAACTACCAATTTAGTGCTTTGGGAGGAAATTTGTACCAAGAGCGGTTTTACAGATATTTTGTAGATTTATAGAGACACTTTTGCAATACTGGAAGCTAAATTAGATTTGCCAAGTAAAGATTTGACGGCTCAATTTCTTTGAAAGAAAGAAAGAGTAGCTTTGACATCAAGAATAACTGCGCATTGATGGATTATCTCTCTGCAAAGTCTCTTCATTAACGTGTGTTTTGGAGGATGTGGAGGTTTTTACAAACTGTTACTTTATGTAACTCTGAATGTTGATAATGGGGGCACCGTGTTACAACAATATAGGCCTGAATTCCAGTTTGTTCATTGTGACGCACCCTGTGGTGACCTTGTAGCACCCTGTTTAGCCATTATTCAACACTTACTAAGAACTCCAGATTACAGCCCTGAAACCACCATCTGAAATCTCCTCTCATGTTTCTCTCTTTTCATTCTGTAAACATGTGAATCTGATTAAACTGAAGCTTCAAGGTGAAACTCTGGATTTGATGACATTTCCTCTCAGTTGCATCATGATGTCCATCAGTAAAACGGAGATGTAGAGAGAAGAGGAGCCGCACCCTCCATACCACATCGGTCAGTCCATCAGCACGCATTAATGATTCAGTATCAACACTGATCAGGAAAACCATCTAAATATCTAGATAAACCTCCTCAGAACTGAATGTTGCCCTCTCGTTATAAATAGTATATGTTAAACTGTGTTTAACATATACTATCACATGACTACTATCACATGACCTCATCGTCACCTTTCCCCCTTCACTTCCTGTCCACTCTGTCCTCCCCTGTAATGGAGGCACATATTAGAATAATAAAATGACTTGCAGCTATTAACTCAGGATTCAAAGTTTGTGCTTTTCATAGAATGCCATATAATGTGTCGTCATCGTTATTATTAAAGATGCATTGAAAATGAACCACAGTCAGCAAAACTCATAAGACTGAGCCACGGAATATGATGATAAGATAATAACACGCCACCTTGTGTAATAAGCAAATATATAGCTTCATTTGTCTTGTTCTTATATTCTTGGGATATTCATCTCTTGGATGATTCCCCTATATTTATTTTCATCACTTCGTAGATAAAACTGATTCAATATCATATGAATCCAACAAACCAAACATGTTTAAAAGCAAACGTCACCAGCAGAGCTGCTCCTGATCCCACAGGGTTCCTTTATTATTCCTATTTCCTCCTTTTACTGGATCTACTTTCACTTTTCTGATCCACGAATTAACAATAAATAGGCCAATAGACAGAAATAATCACCAATATGAATCTGTAAAATATAACCGATCCCTCCATGAGAACAAACATAAAAACATAATCAATACAAAGAGAGCGACTGTAAAGGCCCATGAGACAAACGGAATAAATGAGCAGCCTCCACTAAACTGCCCTGGAGCCTCCCAGCGCCAGTGAAACCAGCACAGACTGGGACAGACCGCGGGAGACGTTCAAGGCCACACAGATCGTCAACCAGCCGGAAACCAAATGAACAGCCTGAAATCAGACCCAACACATGTTCACATGTTTGATTCAACGCGGACGAGCTCGACGCGTTCGCGAGCGTGAACAATTCTCGTTTGCACGCAGATGCGAAGAATCGGATAGATTTATAACATCGACAATATTCTCCGTTTTATTTAATAAATCAAACTGTGAAATGTGTTTCTTTTCCTGTTTTAACGTTTGACCTCTGAAATGTGTGTGTGTGTGTGTGTGTGTGTGTGTGTGTGTGTGTGTGTGTGTGTGTGTGTGTGTGTGTGTGTGTGTGTGTGTGTTGTGTGTTTCTGACGACATCTATGATTCATCGGCTCCTCCATCCTCCATCCCTCTGCCCGCATGATGGAGGAGAAAGAAAATAGGACGCATCCCGCAACAAAAAAATTAGCCCAAATGAAAACATGATCAAAACGCAGCTTTGAAGAGCGACTTTAATCCATAAACATTTGATTTTAAACGTTTTAAACGTTTTTTATTAATCCGGACCCGCAGCCTCCTCCCGTCGGATCAGCGCTAATCATCGAGGCGCTTATTGTCTTTAATTCGCAGCTTTCTTTAATTTGCTGCACAGCCTCGAAGAACCGGACCGAGCCGTGCCGGGTCGATAGTCTATCCCGGGTTTAAAAACACATATATGCATGCAATACGAGATCAATGTGAGCTAAAGGCAGGAATATAAGGAGCGGTCTGCTCTTACCTCATGACTCCGAGCTGAGCTGAAGATCACTGAGGGAGAGAGAGAGAGAGAGAGAGAGAGAGAGAGGGGGGGGGGGGGGGGGGGGGGGGGGGGGGGGGAGGGGGGCTGCTATTTCATTCGTTTATGAACCACATATTCATTTCAATAAAAAATACTCAATACTCTCACCCTTTTGTAATTTAAGTCGTGGGTCTGATTATTTAAAAAATGGACCACCCTACCATTTATTTTTATTTTTTATAACGTGGCTAAAAAAGGACAAAAAAAGAATTAGGGCTGTAAATATGCGACTGTCATCTTTAATGACCAAATTAAATATTCTGTTTATACCCTCACCCATTGTCGTCTGCCTTTGAGGAATCCACATGTAATGTATTCGGGGTCTCATTTCCTCACTATACATGTTTTACTGGTACTTGTTGTCTCCCAACATTTACAAATAGTTATTCAAACCATTTGGCAATACTTCCACTGCCCACTAGATGCCGTTCTGAGGCCCACTTTTGGGAATATTTTTTTAATTTGTATCCGTTCGTCATATTGCATATTTACATACGTACATGAAATTTGGTCTCTGCATCTAACCCATCCTAAGGAGCAGTGGGCTGCTGTGAAGCGCCCGGGGAGCAACTGGGGGTTCATGTCAAGGACACTACTATCTTTATTTGGGGGAGTTTTTCCTGATCCGATTTGAGGTCCCGGGACGGGGATATTATGTGTACAGATTGTAAAGCCCTCCGAGGCAAATTTGTATTTGTGATTTTGTGCTATGGAGAGACTGGGGATCGAACCGGCTACAGCCGCGGCTGGGTCAATATCACTATAAAGTGCCTTTGGTGTCCTCATCAGAATCACTCAGTTATTATGAAAATGTAACAGAATAATGAAACTCTGAGGTGCTTTTATAAATGGCCAAACATTTACACACATAGAAATACAATGATACGTCTCTTAAAATGTGTTTTCATTATTTTATACTGTTTTGTTTCATTGGCTGTACATGATTTTGGCATGTCCCACACTGCTCTGCTAACTACAGTGTGTGTAATAGATGGTTAAATGATATTAAATCCCCCAAAAAATATATGGTTTTATTGTCCACAACAAGTTATTTGATAAAATGAGTCATTTTGATCATGTATATTCTATTTTCATAATCATATTGAACATTTTTCACGTGTCCCTGACATTGCTGTCCACTCTGTCATTATGGGGAAACTTCCCCTTTAAGAAAACCTCTGATGTTTTCAGTGACATTACTACCACCAATGTGTCTTTCTTCACTGGAGGCTGAAACAGTGGCATGTTGCAGACTAAGTATTTACACTTGTATATTGTAGTTTTCATCCTATTAACGTGTGCAGTGTTATGTTGTCAAGCTTATCATGTCCACTCTGTCATAGTGAAATATCAATTAATATAAAAACCTTTCAGAAATTCGAAATCTATTTGTTAAACAGTACACAGTCACCTTGCTAACTGAATCATGTTGCTAACTGAAGGTCCTCATTAATGTACTCATTAAATGCTAACATTAGCCAAAAATGTCCACTCTGTCATTGTTTACCCTGTCAGCAAGTTTTCTATTGCAGGGTGGACATTATTTGCATAATTTAGTTATCCGAATACTTTACCCATCAAATAAAATATGTTGTTGAGAAAGGGACTTAATATCTTTCTGAAAATGTACAATTTATAATCACTATGTAATTACAATGTATTTACTCTACTTTAAATGTGTCCATGACAGGGTAGACATATGTGGCTGTTTGCAAGTACATTGTCACCATGCAGTTAATTTATAAAAAAGTGTGGGAGCTTGACCAACATGCATTTCTAACAGCATAACATCTACGTAATACAATGCATATGAAGTTCAATGGAAAATCTTAGTTTTTTTTGGGGGGGGGGGGGGATGGGAAGTCCCAAAGGCACCTTATAGTGATATTGACCCGGCTACAGTCGCGGCTACAGCCGCAGCTACAGCCACTATACCATAATATTGGCCAACGCTCCCAACCCAGAGGAAGAGATTGACTGTTTTCCTGTGGATTGCTCCCCAAATTATCCCCACACGACTCCCAACATCTTCTCCAAGTCCACAAAACACATGCAAACTCCTGTGAACCCCGACAACCCTGCAAGGATGAAACTCAACATTGCTACACCTGGATTTGGGGGTCTGAGCACCCTGGAATGAGCTCGGCCCTGCTTCCTTGAGGCCAACTGAAAGCCCTTCTTTCTCTCTCTCCGAACTCCTTCGCCCCCCTGGATTTTTACTCTGTGACTGTTTAAAGGCCCAAACCCCTTTCTGGTGTCGGCCTGCTGCTTCACAGGGAACTCTTGGGCCAACCGAGCCAGAAATGCCTCCTTCAACCCCAGCATCCACCAGCGGGATCCTTAGGTCGCCTCCACAACAGTAAGGGACTATAGCTCAGGGCCAGAACTCTTGTGTCTCTTTCAATAAAGGTTTTGAACATGGCTCCCTGGATTCCACGTGCCCATCCTCCCGGGGACAAATGAGGAATTCTTCTGGAAGTAGGACCTCGTGGAAAGAGAGGGACTTTACTTGTTCCCAGTTCACCCTCGCTACACTTTGGTCAGTCTCCTTCTTCCATCTGATCCAACTCACCACCAGGTAGTGATCAGAGCTCTGTTCACCCTCATGAAGATCTGATGACGGCCACAAAGTCCCCCATCGATTGTGATACCGAGTACTAGAGATTCAGTCTGTGCCAAAACGTTGTGTTTGTTACGGCCAAGTCATGCAAAGAAGTCCCATAACTCCAAATATGTGGACAGCTGAACATATGTGACATTGTATTCAAGTGAACTGTTGCTCATCTATGTATGTATGTGTGTGTATAGATACTGTATCTATATGTGTTTCATTTGTTTTATTGCAACACTCCAACTGTCCACTAGAGGAGGCTACAGGTTTTGGGATTAGATTCATGATTTTTTTTTTTTTTATGTCCCTTCACAGTGAGATTTACAGAAATATCCACCGTTTCTGCTGATGCAAAATGTGACAATAATCAATCAGTTATTGATCACTCACTGCCGTCAGCCCCAAACTTTAAACAGTAACATGCAACATAGACAATAATGTACATTATTAATCCAGAAACATCATGGATTATGTCAAACACAGACAGGCGTTTAAATACATGTTGCTGATACTACTTACATACTTTTGAATGCAGGACTTTAACCTGTTCCGTTTCTATCTTCAGCAGTCAACTAGGCGGAGTGGGAGGCTTAAAAAAGTCTGGACCTGCACACAAATTAGTGTATTATTAGTTTTACTTCAGTAAAGCACTTCTTCCAAAACAGCTTGTTTGGTGTCTTTCTGTCACAGATGTCGAGAATTAAAATATACAGTTTTCTATCTCACTATTTTCTGTCTTTCTTTAAAACAGTTTCTGTAATCTATTTAGAAGTAATAAATGATCTGCAGTTGTTTCTCTGAACCAATCTAAAGGGATCTGATGGAACACAAGGAGATCTATGTGAAATACTGTATGTTGAGTGAAAAAAATCTTATTTTTCTGCATTATTGTATCTGTATCATAATCAAATCTTATTTTTTTTAAAACTCTTTAATATTTTCTTGTCATTTCCACACATTTCTTGAACTTGAACCCAATCATCCTCATTATAACTGTTTTTAGTGAAAACCTATTGGATTTTAATGTCATGTTTCATAATGTTTTTTTACTCCACACTTTTTCTGTTGCTGACGCATGAGTGACGCTGATGGAGGTGGAGGGGAAATGTATTTTTACTTTGGAGGACGATGATGATGAGATTTCAAGGGGCAAGCTGAAAATAAGACTTCCGCTTCACAGTTACAGCCTTCAGAATAACATTTAAAAACGATTTGATTTCTCTCTTTATTTAGGTAATTCATTGTGACCTATATTCGACCAGAATGGTTGTCTGACATCGGAATGTCACATGCCATAACATTTTAAAACTATAACAATATTCTGTCTTCTATGAGGCTGCATTTGTATGTCCTATCTTACTTTAATGGTTTTTAATGACTGCTTGTTTAGATACCAAGCGACAAATTAATGTTTTGGACCATTTTTGACCTATGCAGGTTGAGCGATATCGTGCTCTTATTCTGAAAATCAAAAAAAAAGAAAAACGAGCGAAAGTCTTGTTTCCTGTTTTTTTGCCGACTGAGCGGAGGAAGGAGGTGATAGTGATGGATGGAGGAGGAGGAAGAGGAGGGCTGATGTGTTCTGATCAGTAGCAGGTCTGAGGATGATGATGGTGACGATGATGACGATGATGATGATGCTGTGAGTCAGAGAGTGGAGGGTTCACGATGCTCACAGCCGCTCCAGAGTAGAGAGACCCCGCACGCAGAGAGACGAGGACCCGCCTGAGGAGACACGGTGAGTCCGCGCACTACCGTGTACCACCGTGCACGCGTATGCGTGAGTGCGTGTGTCCGTGTGTGTGCGTGTGTGTGTGTGTGTGTGTGTGTGTGTGTGTGTGTGTGTGTGTGTGTGTGTGTGTGTGTGTGTGTGCGTGTGTGTCTGTGCGTGTGTGTGTGTGTGTGCACGTTCATCGAAAACTACTGGGTACCCTGCTGTGCGCGTGCCCGAGCCGTCCTTACTTTGAATGGGAGTCAGACTCATTAGCATGATGTGAGGAGATAATGACACCCTGCAGCTGATTGAAACTGAGAACAAAGCAGCGGGTCGTGTGCGTGTGTGTGTGTGTGTGTGTGTGTGTGTGTGTGTGTGTGTGTGTGTGTGTGTGTGTGTGTGTGTGTGTGTGTGTGTTGTAGCATACAGGTATGTTGTGTGTGTTGTGACCGCTGCCAAATAACATCACCGGAGTAGTCGGTTTCGATGTGTTAGGAATACTGCAACGAAAGTAAACTCGTGATTATTTGTAAAGATAAATATGATATAGTCTAAGTGCTCCTAAGCAGTGATGGAATCAGTAGATAAGACCCTTAACTGATGCAAAAGTAGGCTAGAAATAAAATAATATTCCATTAATAGGGTAACAGAAGTAGCTTGGTAACAAACATGAAGCCTAACAAAATGGCCAATTATATTATGTCATTGGATAATTGTTACTGATGCATTAAGTAATATAGTAGTAGTATAGTATACTGCAGCTACGTACAAATATTATAGTACAAAACGTGACAACATAAGATGGTGTGGAGCAAGAGTTTCGGCTCATTCTTTGAGTTTAAAAGCTGAAGAATGTTTAGTTCTGATTAAACTAATAACCGGTATTATCATTAGTATTAGTACTACTGGTACACCACAATTTATATCACACTATAACTTCCACTGGTACACCGGCACTGCTGAAACACATGAAGCTAGATCGTAAGAAGAAACTCCCATTGATTTTGTTATAATATATTCTTACAGTTTATGAGAATACAAATTATAATAGATTATATTTATATCTAATATTATAGTTATATTACAATGTGTTTTTCGAAGATGAGATTGAAGCTCTGGAGATGTCAAATTTAAGGTGTGAAACTGCAGCAGCGCACCCACACACACACACACACACACACACACACACACACACACACACACACACACACACATAGACACACTCATAGTGTTTTGTCTCCTGCACTGATAAAACTGAATTCCTGTTGACCTGTGTGTGTGTGTGTGTGTGTGTGTGTGTGTGTGTGTGTGTGTGTGTGTGTGTGTGTGTGTGTGTGTGTGTGTGTGTGTGTGTGTGTGTGATATCCTCAGTGTTGTAAAGTTTACACATTCTCATTTTAGATGGAAGGGGGAAATGGCACAACTTGTGTTGATTGCTTCCTGCCCGTTAATGAGCCACATAGCATTCCAGAGTATTGACGTGCTGGTGCAGCATGTTAGCCTGCTGTGTTTACTCAGACGCTATTGACACGTTACTATTGACAGCCTTCCACATTTGTAAGGCTGATTTGATTTATCAACTGATTTTCCTGTGGCACCACCACCATGTATTTTGTGCACAATGTCCTGATTTCAGTTTGCATACTGATATTTTCATACGGAGTGCCGCAGGGCTCCGTCATGGGGTGCGATCTTTTTTTCTTCTTCCTACAATGGCTAGGGCTTGACCCAACCTACTCTCCCTTGGCTCACCTTGATATTCTCACCCTAAACCTCCTCATGCCTCAATCATATCTATCCAACCAAAGCGTCTACGACGAGCGTACGAGCCAATCAGAGGCAGAGAAGAGAGAGAGCAGGATTTGTAATTTAGTGTCTTTGTTCCGCTACCGTTTTAGTCTTTATGTATCTGGCGTCAGTTTATGGAAGTTTCTTCAAACTAAATAAGGACAGAACGGATGTCCTCGTTAGTTTATCACACTCGTTAGTTTATCGCACTGTGATATCACACAACTACCACTCCCAGGATGCATTTCACCGACGAACAAACACCCAATCACAGAGCCTTACATTATTATGTGACGCGCATCGGCGAGCCGGAACTAAAGACGAATCAATATAAAACTGTGACGTGTTTCTTTTCTGAAGAAGTCTTCTGGCTATTTTAGTATTTAGACACGTCCGCCAAACAACTCTGAGGAGATTGTTTAAAAAAAGAAAAGAAATGTGAATAGTACAAAGGGCGAAAAAAATCAAAATCAAATCACTTCACAGCTCTATAACCATCATGTACTTGTGCGTTTTGTGTGCGATTAATTGTGTCCTCTTGAACTGGGACTCAGACTACGAACATTAAGGATGTCAGTTGTTCATCCATCCAGCAGCTCAGTCTGCTGGCGTCTGATGAACATTACAGCCTGAGAGAGTCGTGACTGTGGCTGCAGATCATGTGTGTCAGAAGATGTATAATTATATTCCTAATCAAATCTGAGGCACACAGTCCTGACGTGATTAATAACACGATGATAACGATCTCCCTGTGTATGTCATATTTCACAGTTTGGTCCCGTGTGTGATTGAGCAGACGTATTCCTGTATCTCTGAGGCTCTGGTTCATCGGTGGTGTTTTCCCTGCATTCCGCCTCCGCACAGGAAGTGACGTCAGACGATGTGGGCAGGCGGGTAACCGTGACAACGGCCCTGCCGATGATGACATGTTTGCACTCCTCTGCGAGTGTATAAATCTCCGCTGTCTGTCTCTCTCTCTCTCCTTCTTCTCCTCTCCTCCGAGCACCGTCGCCACGGCAACCAGACAACTCGCACACACACGCACGCACGCACGCACATTCAGATGCTCCCATGGTTACATCCAGAAACACAATGGATGCTATCAGGAGGCAGGTGCGTGTGTGTGTGGCTGTGTGTGATAGATTAACGAGCTGCTGATTAGTCACTGGTCTAAATTTGTGGTTGAGATAACGAGCGCTGATGTCAGCGCTCTGACTGAGACGCTCAGCTCGGAACAGCAAGCCGCTGATCCGAATTCAAACACTTTTTATTTTTACATGCAGTCTGGTGTTTGTGTCAGTTAGAAGGAAGATGAGATATCCAGAAGTCAAAAGGGAGCTGGACTCGCTTTAGATTCTTGAAGATGTTTTACCTCTCGTCAAAAGGGCTTCTTCAGTTCTGGTTGAAGGGAGGTGATGGGGGGCAACTGTGTGTCCACACTTCAAGACCTGGGGTCAGAGGTGTGAATTGGTCTTTCAACCACTCGGGATGTCAGGATAGTATTTCATCCGATACCAAAATGTGTTAAAGGAGCATTTGAGATGGACTGAAGTGTATACATGCGTTCTAGCCATATTCTGGATTTACAAGCTGGACTGAGGTCTACTGAGGCTTTAGTTATGAAAGTCTGATCGATGCAGAGATCCTGAACCTGTAATTCATTTCAGAGTGTTTTCTTTTAATAGATCTGAGCACCATTTGCGCTGGTAATTCATGCGAAAAGTGTGAATTCGATATGTTGTACACACACGCATGCAGGAACGGGTCTGCGGAACCAGACTGTGATGCTGTTTGAAAGGTAGACCGTCAGCTTGGCTCACACAGCGAGAAGCCGTGGGTGGAAAGAACCGGATGGTGGTACGGTATCTCCTGTTCTACAGACGCTATTACAGTCTGGATTCGGTGAGCTGCGGGAGGCGAGTGGGAGTAGATAAAGCAGTAGATCAGAGATTTATTACAGGGAAATCACGTTTTTTTCCCACCAGAAAAGTTGTCAAGCCCGGTGGCAAGTGTTTTTGAGACAGTGAATGCATGAGAAATGGTTTATATTTGAGAGCATAACTCACACTGTCACGTTGGAACCCCCCTCAGTAGTCTCTCCTCCTCCTGGTTTCTATCACCTCTCTTCTTTAACGAGATGCAAAGCTCTAATCGATGCTCGTCATTCTGCTGAGGGGGAATATAGCTCGGCATGCTGGGAAACTCCCCGAGGCCCTTCGCTCCGTCTTTTTAATCCATTCCTGTTCGTCACGTTATCTGTGAATACGCTGTGAGGGGGCGAGGCGCTCATCAGATGTCCACGTGTTGCGGTCGCCGGAGATTTAAATGTCACATAGCTGCAGCTGCAACACAAAACAGGCTCATCACAGCAGCATATATTACATAGAAAACACACAGGTCCATATACAGTAGGCCTATCATATACACCGTTCACATATTTACGTTTTCTTTCTTGCATTCAAATGATCTTTTTCAGCTGAATATAGAATAAAATGAAGCTACTAAACCAAAATTGTTTTGCTTACAAGTTTACCTGTTTGTGAACAAGTCACTACAATGTACAAAGTGATTTATCTGCTGAAATTAAGCCAGCCTGACAAAACCTCAGCTAAATTAAACTGTGACTAAAATGAATAAATAAATAAGATCTTCAGTTTTACTCGCTTAAATCCAAACACACAGCTCTGCTTTGGCTCAGTGTGGTTTTGTACTATTGGCGGGGTTAGCTAGCACCCCGAATCGCATTAGATGGGATAAATGAAGCACTGACTTGTAAAATGTATTTTGAGTTCCTATGTGTATTATAATTATCACCTGAACCAACAAGTTTGTTTGACTGAACTGTTTTCTAATCTGAAAATGATTACACCGTTTGCCAACTTGAATCAAAAACCTGCTTAAATGAACAGTTTAAGCTCCAAAGTTAAACAATTTAGACACTTGAACCAGTTAGCTGAACTGGAACAATCGCTAAAAGCATCTACCAAACCTAGCAAGAGCTAGCTTGTATTGATTTATAACCATCACCAACTGTTTAATATTCTCAACAGATAGCATTAGCTAGCCTTCACCAAACGGTTTTAGCTGCTAAATATGACTGTAAACTCACTCGTTTAGTTGCTTAATATAACTTTAAGCTCAGTTGTTTAGTTGCTAAATATAACTGTAAACTCACTTGTTTAGCTGCTTAATATAACTTTAAGCTAATTTGTTTAGCTGCAAAAAAAAATATCGGTCTGCTAACCTGAACCAAATACTTTTAAACCAAACTATGGGCTTGCTAACGGTGGATATAATGAGCAGGGGACTGATGCACTGAAGCTTCTAAATTACATGCTCATTGTTATGGAGATAATCTGCACTTGAAACAGGTTTGGCGTCCAGTTGAAGGACTCTCCCAGAATAAAACCACGAGAGTGGTTTTCATTTACCAGTTGCCGTTGATGGCACTCAGACTAATTACATTCAGATCGTTTGTCTGTTCCTGCCTCGCTCTGTAGGAACAGTGTGAGTGGAGTTCGTGCTCATTTCCTGCTTGCTTTTAAAAGTATTACCAGATATTGAGTTTTCTATTACTCTTCATTTTATTTGGTTGATTTCCCACAAATGCTGATTTCCATTTTGGAAAAAGCCACCAAAACATTTCTGAAAATAATCTAAATCAACCTGAAACTCGAGGCATCATACGTAATATGTATACATTGGACTTCAACATTAAATGATGTGTGCTTTCACGTCAAGGTTTCTCTTTCATTTCTGTCGTAGTACAACTTCTCCTCTTTTCATCTCCTTCTCAGCATACAGTTCAGCTATCCAGAGCAGCAGGTAGACTCACACTCCCAGAATGCCAGAGCAGAGCAACGACTACCGGGTGGTGGTGTTCGGAGCAGGCGGAGTGGGGAAGAGCTCGCTGGTCCTTCGGTTTGTCAAAGGCACTTTCAGAGACACCTACATCCCCACTGTGGAGGACACATACAGACAGGTAAGACATGAAAACTATTTTTTATTTTGATTAGAACACAGCATGTGTGTCATTTAAGCTCTTGTGATAACAACTTGTTGAATTTTGAACATTACCTGTTCCCTCTGCAGGTGATCAGCTGCGACAAGAGCGTCTGCACGCTGCAGATCACTGACACAACAGGAAGTCACCAGTTTCCAGCCATGCAGCGTCTTTCCATCTCCAAGGGCCACGCCTTCATCCTGGTCTTCTCCATCACCAGCCGCCAATCACTGGAAGAGCTGAAACCCATTTACCAGCAGGTCAGAGTCTTTAATTTAGTTTCAAGGAGACAGGATCATTAGATATCAGATATCAGATATCACATATCACATATCTTTTAGTTGGGAACTAGCAGCAGTTTGTCATGATAACCACAATTGGGAAAAACTACATGGTAGCAGTCACTAATCATTATTTTACATCTTAAATTAAAGTTTTTATGAAAGAATTAAAGTAATTAGCTACAGTAACTTGGTCAGATTTTCGATAAAAAAATAAATACTGATAATATTAGCAATTTCTATGAAGCAATAGTGAAACTAAGGAGTGTACGTTCTTTGCTTAATCTTTACTACAGGTAAAGTTTGAAAGCTTTAAAGCTGCATCATGAATGTTTTCTAGAAAGGTTGTGTTGACTTGATCAAAATGTCCCCTTCAGGTCTTGGCCATCAAAGGTACGGTAGAGTCCATTCCCATCATGCTCGTGGGCAACAAAAGCGACGAGACGGCCCAGCGTGAGGTGGAGAGGAAGGACGCCGAGGCTCAGGCCGCCACCTGGAAGTGTGCCTTCATGGAGACGTCGGCCAAGACGAACTCCAACGTAAAGGAACTGTTTCAGGAGCTGCTGTCCCTGGAGAAGAAGCGGGACATGAGCCTGAGCATCGACGGCAAGCGCTCGGCAAAACAGAAACGAGCCGACAAGTTGAAGGGGAAGTGCAGCATCATGTAGAGCGGGAGGGAGGTGGACTCGCTGTGGAGATGTGGAAACAGCAGGCAGGAGGGGAAGTTTGCAGACGAGCTCCCATACAGACTCCCCCTTCCATCTTTTCCCAGCTCTGCATTACGGAGGATGGGTCTTGTTTGATGGCTCTCCTCCACCATCCGTCTGAACACTAAAGCCCCGAGGAACAAAAATGATGAGACCGACTGATAATGAAAACTTGTATTTATACCAGGGCCTTGGGGCTCCTTCTGGCCCTGAACTGGATTGTGTTTGTGGCCCCAAAATACTTATAATATATATATATATATATATATATATATATATATACACACACACACAGAGCCATCTAACGGCTAACACCATCAACGATCACGATAATATTATAATAGAGGAATACTCCACTGATTTTATTGTGAATCTTGGCCCAAGCCATGAATGTAACTTGTATAATAAAGGCCAAAGATACATTAGATATAACTTGATTTATCCCAATGGGAAATTGCTGTACAGCAGTTGCAGTACAAAAAGTAAGTGGAATAAAAAGTGTTCACAGTTAAAGTAAATCTTTCAGATCATAGACAAGCTCTCATTTGTTTCAGTAGCTCCTACAATACCCAGGATTCATAGCGCATGCTGATATGTTGGTAAATAATCAATTCCTTAAACTTTTACTCCTATGATTTTGATTTGGGAAATTTTAAAATAAATGTCAAACGCCGCTGTGCCATAGTTACAGCTGCTAAGCTATGATTGACAATCATGGGGATTAATACATGGTCAATTAGCAGGGCTTGACCCAAAACAGTGCGGACTTAAAGAAAGCAAGGCCAACAACAGGAGGACAAAATTAAGTTTGAGTAACTCAACACTATTATGTCTTCTGGGGAAGCCCAGTTACCGTGCTAATATATTAGCCACAGAGTCACCTTGCTATCAACTGCACTTTAGATTTGCTCACAGTCCTCCCATAGGGTTTGGTTGGTGTCCCCCTAGTGAAGGAGGGGAGCACTGGTTAAAATTTTGCATAATGCGACCACGGGCAGCCTAGTGCAAGGGCAGCCTAGTTTAGCTGCCCTGTGACTTTTCACCACATATTGATAATAAATTCAACTATTAAGCAGCTACAGGTCAGGCCAAACTACAGTGAAGTATTCCTTTATCTAATAAGACCAGTGACCTTTCCATTATGAGTCGGCTCTGCTTCCTGTTGTCATTAGAGGAACGCCCACATGCAAGCTAACGGTCTTCCCCCTCCACAACACAGTACAGGTGGACGGGAACGCAGAGGAAACACAAGATGCTCTTAAAACATCAGGAAACTCAGAAAAGGTTGCATTGATTTCCACAAGCACAAGCCGGCCCTTCACTCTGTTTTCATCTCTGTCAGACTCCCCGGACACAACATCATCCGTTAGCATCAACAATTGGTTGCCGACAGAGCAGCAGTGGAAGTGTGCAACTGTGCAAACTGTAAATAGGACTTAAAGGAACAGTGCAACATTTTGGGAATCGTCGTCAGAGTCCGATGTTTCAGATGGATATCCCCTTTAATCTCTGTGTGTCCAGGACAGAGAGACTGGTTTAGCCTAGTTTAGCATAAAGACTGGAAGCAAGCGGGAAACTCCTAGCCAAACTCCATCAAAACCATCCAAATTTACATGTTGGCTACATGAGCTGCTAGTTAGCACAAAGCGGGCACAACCTCCCACACATCTGTAAGCAGGTTGAGTAGCATTGCAGGTAATGTAGGTGCTTCAAGGATTGTTGTGCAAAGTTAAGTCCCTATTCTGCAGAATCAAGACAAGAGGACTTTTAAATGTTGAACTGTTCCTTTAACTAGCAGGAAAGAGGACTGTACATGAGCACCTGTGTGTGCAGCCGCTGTATATTTGAAATGCCTTTTCCTACAACTTTACTTGACAGTTTGGTATATTTTCCGAAACATAAGTGAGCTTAAAACTTTTCAAAGCACAAGCGCAACAAACTCAAGTTGGAGAGCAACAAGCCGACAAGCACACGTTCATCCTGCATCCGTTATCTTATTTACACGTCAGAGAGTCCATGCTGATCACATTTTATGCGCTTTTGAAAAATGTGCCATGTGTCACTGTAAAATCAGCCTTTTCACATGTTTTGTGTCCGATATCTCACTGCATCCTCCCCATTACCGCTCCAGGCTGTACTCTTAAATAAAGAAAATGGAGGGAAATAACTTTCAGTTCCAGTTTATAAATTCTTACCATACCATCCATTTGTGTTCCAACGAAAATCAATCTTATGTCCCTGCATGATTTGCCACAGGAGTGTAGCATGTGTATATAAAATACGAGGGGGCTCAGAATAGACCCCTGAGAGACCCCACAGAAGTTAATTATGCATTATTTAAACATTGTATTTCCGTATATGCTGTAGGATGCGTGTTTGCAACACACTTTATTCTCCTTCCTCCATTCAAGTCTAAGCAATAGGAAAGAGAACTCCAACACACACACGCTCGGAGGAGGAATTATGGTCAAAAACACTTTAACATATTAAACAAATCCATCGTTTGTAAATGCTGGAGTGACTAGTGGCCCGGTCACTCCAGCATTTACAAACGACTAAACTTCACAATAAATTGTATTTAATCAAATTAGCAGTTAGCAAGCCTGGAGAGCTGTTGTGACTGGGTGGAGACAACATGTTCGCAGCTGCATTGCTTGTAATATGAAAAGAAATCTGAGAACTAACTGGGCTGGTATATTCATGCTGTGGGGCTAAATGAGTAAAAGGTGTCTCCTAGTGAGGTCATGAGGGACAGGTGTGCAGGGAGAGTAAGGTCAGGTGAACAACTAAGGCAAATTATTATAATTTATCTCCCAACATTTCAGACAATTTTTTGTCTTTTTTTAAAACTTCTTCACAACAAATTTGTGACAACAATCATTTTAAATTATTTATGTCATTTATTGAGGCTTTTGCTTTCAAACAGATCAAAGTTGAGGATATTTTATCAAAAAAACAAACATCAGAAATATGTATAACATGTGTGATCGGAGGGTCATTAAATGTGCTAATTTCTATATTCAGAGCCTTTATAAAAAAAAGCAAACATTTTGCTGTGTGAAAGATGCCGTGGAGTGTGTGTGTGTTGTAATCCATGCTTCTCTGTGCTTTGTTTACATCGCCGGGCCGGCCGCGCCCGCGCCCGCTTTTAATGCATGTTAGTGCATGTGAACGTGCTAGCTAACGGCCGCCACTCGGCACTGCCTCATGCGGTTCCAGCTGATTATGCCTTCGGTCATTGCGGAAGCGTCACGCCCGCCCTGCGGACTGTTAGCTCTGTTAGCGCCGTTAGCCTGTTAGCACTTTGCACCATTAGCTGCCGACTCAGTTGTCGCCATGTTGAGAGCCGTTAAGAGGCAGTAGAAATGCTCCCAATCTTGTGTGAAGCGACTTTATAAAACGGCAGAGAAACGTTGATGAAGGTTGTTTTTTTTAATCTATTTTCCTCCTCAAAAACATTGTGGACCAACTGACAGGGCTTTGGTTGAGTCTGCAGTCCCACGAGACGCTCGGTGTTCTGTGGCTTCACATTTGCTTTGAGGGTAAAATGGAAACGTCTCTCCTGTGAAGAAAGTGAATGAATAAAAACAGCGTTGTTGAGCAGAAAATCTCTGTTTCTTTCAAACACAGTTGATGAAAACCTGTTAGACATACCAACATTATTATACACACACATTTTAGATACAACTAGATACAAGTCCAGTACCACACCATCCCAGTAAATTAATGTTAAAACCTCTAAAACCAGTCAAGACTGCAAACATCTGAGATACAGTGATGACAAAACCAACAGATCATGAATTTTGTTGAAACCCTGAGATATTTCTGGAAAAAAACATGTGAATTCGAATATCTTATTTGATTTATTAGAATTAAAAACATACCACATGGGCACAAGACAACAAAACAAATGTCAACAAGGTTGGGATCTCTATAAATATTTTAACACATTCACTTGTCATAAACTCTTATCAGTCAATAGACTTTTATTTCCCCACGCGGGTCTTGATGATGGAGGATGACAATCACCAAAACTGTCCGATTAAAAAAGACCATCAAAATAGACAATAATAACTGTCCTAATTAGGTCAAAAATTAAACCCATGTGTCAGAAAACAAATAATTAACCCATCATTCATAGGCTTTTTGGGGCATCATCTGACACAATTTTTTAACAACTAAAAGGATTAAAATTAAATATTTTGAATTTTTGTTGTGGTTTCTTTTCTCCAAAGCTCATTAATCCTGTTCCCATCATTGCAAGTGATGCAGTTAACACCCAAAACCTGAGAGAACAGTTCTGCTGCCACCTGGTGGCTGAAGGGTCACATTACTGCTCGCTGCTGCATCACTGGTGGGCGCAGTGAGCTGAGATCACAACAGGAACGTTTAACAAACTCAGGGTTCCCACTCTGGTCTAGAGATCATGATCCAGGACTTGTTCCCAGCGTCTCCACAACATAACAGTTCAAAGCTCTCATCCATAAACTACCATGGAGCGTGAATATGATCCTGAACCATGTGTCTGTTTTGGGAAGCTCTCACAGACGGCCTTATATAATTCTCAGCTAAAAAGGAAAGTAGGACAATTTTGAAATATTTTTTAATTCTCATTCTCATGTGTGCTTGGAGAAGACTAGGAACCCTGAAATAGTGTGCTCATAAATAATATCACAAATATGAATACACTGTGTTATCTTTTGTTCCTCAAGCCTGAATCTCTGCAAAGTCGATATGAAATTCCAATCACGTTGACTAATTTAAGTATTTTGTATGGCTTTAGAAAACTATAAAATATGTTTTTCCAAAAATTTATTCAGATGTTTTTCTTTTCTCCGATTAAAGCTAATAATACATTAATGCATCAATAATAATAATATAATAAATGTATTATTATGAGATAGGCCATTCTGCATGAGTACTTTACTATTTTAGCAAAAAAGAGAATACAAATTGTATTTCTTTGGTAAAACGGGTCCTGTTAACATATTGTTATTATTTTTAGTGATGGTGTTAGAAATAAAAAAATTGGAAAAGCGTCAAATAAATTGATATCATTCACATAAAAATAGGTTAATATATCACTCTACTGCTCACTGAACAGCTCCACCCTTTAATTAATAGTAAAAATGTACATTTTGCTTGGAGAAAAAAATTGAGTTTTGGAAGTGGACACTTATCTGACCTCTGTAAAAAATAAATAAATAAATATATATATATATATATATATATATATATATATATATATATATATATATATATAATAAAGAATCCTCATATTATGCTGTTACATTGTTTCTACGCCATGCGAGTGGAGATATTACATTTTTTCTATCTGTTCCACTGTGGTCCCAATAAAAACAATCGCTCTGCTGCCATCTTGTGGACTGCAAGCTGAAGTACCGGGTTCCCTATCAGGAGGCCTTCAGTAAGACACAGAACCTCTAAACTTTAGAGGTTCTGTGTTTTTAGAGTCTAACGTCTCAGGATCCACACTCAGACTCACAAACCGTGAGGGTTTAGTTCTGTCCACCAGTCAAATCATCGAGTGAGGCCTCTCTCTCTCTCTCTGGCAGACATTTAGAGCCCTTCATGAACCCTTCTTTTAAGTCAGCATTGGATGCAGACTTTGCCCAAGGGAATTACCCACAATTCATTGAAATGTGACGTTAAACACGGGGTAATCAGTGGAAGCATGGAGACGTAAAAAAAAAGGTAAACACAAAGGACATGTGTGTTCAGCCTGGTATATTACATGTAGATGGAGCATAACAACGCAGGAAATCAGAGGATATTTATTTATTTATTCATCAAATATTTAATTTTGTTATTGAAGCTGCTTTGACAAAAACAAGTAAAATAGATTATTTGAGATAACCTTTCATCTTGTGAGGATAGAGCCTGGAATACGTTCAATCAGGGAGTAAAAAGTATGAAATAAATACCCACAATTGTAGATTATATTGTTTGGTACGTTACACCATTTCACGCCCTCACAGCCTCTTACACTTACCAGGTAAATCCCAGGACATAAGTCCCCAGGGTTCAGGGTTTGAGGCCTATCGGGCCATACTCATCTTCTTAAGGGACAGTGGGTACGTTCTAGTGACATCTAGTGGTGAGCTGCAGGCTGCAACCAACTAAACCCCTCCGCCCAGCCCTCCCTTACCAAGCGTGTCGGAGAACTACGGTGGCCTTCAGGTGGGGAAAAGGTATCTTCAGGGTTTTTGTACAACGAGAAGCCACTCTTATCAATACCAGATTCTTACCCATGAGTAAATCCTTCCTTTTAAAAACATATAGAGAAATTTAAATACAAATACATCAGAACAGAATTAGACGTTATTTATAATTTAGATATAGCTAAATATTGTTTCCAGAGCGGCAACGGTATTGTTTACAGCAAATAAGTGATGTCATTAATCTTCCACTGGAAACAAATGTAAAATGTCAGTTAAATACATAACTTTTCTGTGTGAAGTTTAAAAATGATAATAATCAATAATTAAGAATACAGACATCAGATGGTATCAGTCATTCCTCCTGTCTGTCCTCTGTTCTTCTGGCTGCTTTGTCTCAGCTCTTTGCTAGAAAACTAGTTTTAGGTGATAAGACACCGATTAAAACATATGACATATTATGAATATTATATTAAATATCTGGCTATAAATCCCCCAAAATGAGAAGAATGTGAAAATGTTAATGTCAATGACAGTTGACATAAAAAAATGTATAAATAGCGTGATGTTTATCATTCAGATATTAGCTTGTAAAAGCTCTTAACTGTTCAGAGAATGTGGAATAAAACAGCAGTTCATAAGTCTCCTAAACGCATCGTTCTCATCCAGGCTGTTTGATCATTATGCTTTTGTTAACTGTGGCTGCATCCTCTCCAGCTTTTTTATTATTATGTTTGCCATCAAGAGCATGAATGGTTTTTGTCACAGCAGTTAAAAGAAGAGCCACTAAGATAAGATAAACTTGTATTGTCCCCCAAGGGGCAATAGAGCTGCACACGGCTGCAATCCTGCTTAAACTGATACATAGCCGACAGACATTGCAGGTCATACGGTCTGAATGTAATAACAATAACGTATTTCAGCAGTCAGACAAAACCAGAAAGAAGAGCCACCAGATGGCAGAAGGGCACTTCACAACAACAGCTATCCAGTTTCCTCACCTCCAGCTGATTCTCCAGATCCACTGGTGAAATAAGTTGTTGTTACCACACGAAGACCACGTGGCCTTAGGGTGGTACATCCCCAAGGAAAACATATGGCGGTCACTTGATACCATGCAACCTCTCTTTTTTAAAGAAAATGTAAAAGAAAGTGTTCCGGGCCTAAAACCAAGGATCTGTTGATCTTCACCAATCCACTCAATAGTCAAACTACAGCGCTTTGCACTGACCTTTTGACCCGGCCACTGAACCAGAGAGCTACTGAGAGACGGTGCGTATCTGTTGTGGATGAAAAATGAACCACCGAAAAATAGAAACCATGAAACAAAATGTCACCAAGAGAATACTTATCCTGTAGCTCCTCTAGAGCAGTGTTTTTCAACCTTTTTTGAGCCACGGCACATTTTCTACAATAAAAAATCCTGCAGCACACCAACAACCAAAAATGTTACAAAAAGTCACATTGTAGTATAATACAACATATATGGTAGGTAATTATTGCGCTACCTACTGGCATGGAAGAGTATTTCATTACTGGGCCAGCCACTATATTGCAGGCTCAGACGCTCAACAATGGAAAATGATTTGCGGCAACTAAATAATATCTTTTTTGGACTGATTAAGTGAAATTGGACATTTTCCCACGGCACACCTGATGATCTCTTATGGCACACTGGTGTGTCGCGGCACAGTGGTTGATAATCGCTGCTCTAGAGGACTGTACCTTAAATGTTCTGTTTTTTCACACCTGAACGAACAGGTTTTTCATAATAATGCGAGGATAATGAACCAGTGTGTTTATGATTGAATTGTTTACGAGGGCACAACGTTCTGCACAGGTCTAGCCCTGGGGTGGCCAAATTATGGCTGTTTTTGAATAGATTACGGTGGATTAAAAATAAACTGGAATATTGCTGAAACATGTTTCTAATAAATTGCACTGTATTTACCTTACACACCCTAGTTTAAACAACATTTTGACTAAATAGAGTGAACATGTTTCTTGTTGGCACAGAAACCAATATTTACCACCTCTGCCTGTTCTGTTAGTTAAATCTTAGTATTAGACTCACAGATTCATATCTTACATTCACACTTGCATCCTAATCTTTTAAGTGGACCCTGAGGCCACGGACAGAAACCAGTATTTCTTCCTGCCTTAACATCACCTTTTTACAGATTCACACACACCACAATAATTCAAGTGACCATTGAGGCCATGCACTGTATTAGTTTAAAAGTATTGAATTATTTCAATAGTTAAAACTACAGTGATGTCAAATGTTAAATGGTTCAGTAGTGTAGTTATTTTGACCAAAATTAAAATGTTGCAATGTCGGGAAAATAAATCTGTATTTCACTTTTTTTTTTAACACATTTTTTTAACACATGTTCTTGCAGTGGTTGAAAACTACACATTCACTATTGTTGGAATGTGACTCCATATATTTTACTGTATATGGCCCAAAAACCAGTTTGCCCACCCGAACTTACATAATGAAACACAAACCAATAATGTAACTGATCCTTAAATGATGTTTGTTTGTGGCACAACAATCCCTCTGGCTTACTGACACTAGTATTCCTTATCAATGCTGCTTATTGGTTTGGTTTCTTATCGATACTCTCATCGGTTCTTTTTGATTATTTTGTGAGAAAAAAAGAAAATGAATGCAAAAAACAATCACTATTGCTTTTATTATTCTTGTTTGCAAACAAAAAGTATTTCTTGAGCAGCAATACAAGGAGTTCCAAAATCTGTATCAGCTAAGCGATTAGCTTTCATTTATTAGCCTGTTCCTATTAGAAACTCTGTATGTCATCGCTAACGTTACAGAGGACAAATCTCTGCTCGCTAAACAGCCAAGAACAGTGCATTACTGCAGATCTATGTATTGCTTGTTTGCTAAATGTTTTGCTAAATTGCTGGTTTACTGGTTTTATTGCATCGAGTGAAATGTAGCCACACTTTGGATCTTTTAGTACTGCCGATGCTGAAGTCTCTTAAGCTTGCATTTTCCCTACTGGCCACCAGGGGGTGACTCCTCTGGTTGTATTGAAGTCTATGAGAAAATTACTCTGATGATTCTCTCTTGATTTATTACCTCAGTAAACATTGTGAACATGAGTTTATGTCTCAATCTCTAGTTTCAAGTCTTCTTCAATAGCATGATGTTCATTTAGTCAAGAGGCCATACAGCAGAGTATGCTTTAGGGCGGGCTTACAGTGATTGACAGGTCGCTGCTGCAGCCAGAGCCGTATACAACGTCTCTACGTCACTCCTCCCGAACATTACATTCATTGGTAGCAAATAACAACATGGCGACGGCAGTAATCCAAGATGGCGACGGAGAAATCACTGAATCAAAACATCGGTCCACCAACGGGTGACGTCACGATGACTACGTCCACTTCTTATATCATTCAATTCACTTTATTTTGTACAGCTGAAAAACACAAATTTGCCTCGGAGGGCTTTACAACCTGTATACATACGACATCCCTGTCCCAGGACCTCACATCGGATCTACGGTCTGAGGAGTTCTCACTCCGTAACTTCCCATAAGTACCCATAGCAGAACCGTTAACTCCGGCCCTCATCAATAGAACCAGTTCCCTTTTAGAACAGAGTTTTGGGAAGGAATCCCTAGTTTACGACTGTGGATTAAAATCTGAAACCCTAAAAAAAAACTTTCCCAGGTAACTGCTGCCTGCTCGTCCTAAACTCCATTCTCAGACAGCAGTCATATCTCTATTAACCGCATCACCTCAGATGTTTCAGCGGTGAGAAACTGAGAGGAGCGTCGGAGCGGGCCTCCGCTAAAGATCAGCAGATCAAGGGGCTCAGACGAAAGCGGCTTTACGTTTTTGCCCTTTAAAAGAGCCTGTTCCTTAAAGCAGCCGGATTAGTTCAGTATAAAGCGTCAGACACCTGCCCTGAGAACAGGGAATAAATAGGTAGTTGAACAGATCAAGTCTGTTTTCTCTCCAGGCACAAGAGGAGTTGTGCCTTCAGAGGGTCTTCCCGCTCCCCGCTCCCCGTCCACGTCCTCATCTGTTCATGAAAGCTGAAACATAAACGTGTCCCACTTTATTTGCTGCTGCAGTCGGTGTATGAGAATGACATCAGCTAACAGGAAGTATGGCCCGAAGCTGTTGCCTGGCAATGCAATCAGGTCGGCTCTGTTTTATGGTTTTTGATGATGTAGGCCATTTTATACGTGTAATATTGTTTAAAGGAAGGTTTCCTGTTGCCCTATATTACACTTTATTTTGACTGAATTAAGTATTATTTTGTTCTAAGATTTTGGTGGTAATTTATGTTGATTATTTGGATTGGACATCTTGAATGTTATTTATTTATATTTTCTAAATTAAAATGATCAACAAATGCCTTTTTGAACTAAATTTACTATTATTAGTAGTAGTATTGATTTATAATCAGATATTTAAAAACAATCTATAAGAAAAATAATCTGAACGTGGCACTATTTTGGGATTTGGAATTCCCCCAACACGTCAAGCACGTTGGTGTATACACTTATTTATTACATTTGTTTTAAATATACTAATCCATGTGAAAAATAATGAAAGGATCTGGGGTCAGCATTCCACAGTGGACTGTAACCTGTAATCTTGTTTTCATCTCCATTCTCCTCGAACAAGCAGCGATAAAGCTTCAGCTTCAGACATCAAGAGCCCTCCTGCCGCTTCTTCAGTCTCCAGTTAAGCTGCTCCTGAGATGTCCTTCACAGTTGGAACACGTAATTATTGGGTTGTCTTTTTGTCTATTTTCCTCCGTTTGATGTTCTGGAGAGTTGTAAGCATAGGAATGGTGTTTCTGGATTTATACGCATGTTTATGAAGATTCATATCCTGCCACACCGAGGAGCTAAATGATGTGACGTAACATGCTGTGTGTAACATGGACTTCTTTCATTTCAACACAGCACGTCCAGAGTAACGTAGCTACGTATATTTACTCAAGCACTGTAGTTATGTACAACGTTGAGGTACTTGTACTGGAGTATTTCCATGTTCTGCTACTTTAAAACTTGAAACATCTGCACCACTAAATTAGGGAGGCAATGTGCTACTTGTTACTGCACATCCACTACAGTCTGTAGTAATGCTGCAGACTGGATACTGAATTAATGAGCTGAAACTGACCAACATTATACAATAATAATCTCAATGAACTCCACCTCAACGAGCTACAACATTGTGCTCCAGTAATGTTAAACCAATAACAATAATAAGTAGACCTTTGAGAGCAGGACTACTGATTGAATGAGTATTTTACACAGCAGTATTGCTACTTTTACTTCAGTAAAGGATCTGAATACTTTAGAACAAAGCTATCTGTAAGGAAATAAAGCTGTTTGTTTGCTTGTGGTTTACAGCTATTGTTGCTGACACATCCACACACTGCTTTTCCTCACACGTTCACTCCTTCACACTTCAACTGCGAGGGCAACAGATGGAAAAACTAGAGGGAGGCGAGAAGAAGGGGAGAGAGAGACAGACACAATAAATGCTGTTGGACTTGGCCCGTTAGCGAGCAGCATTTCTCACGACAGGTGTAACATGTTTACCAAACAAAGAAGCAACACGGATGTCAGAGAAATGAAAACAGCTACTGTGGAGTTGCACGACCTGTGAAAATTAAACCCGGTATCGAAGCTGGCATATAAATATATATTACATACACATATGGGGCCTTTGAAGGCATCTCAGAGATGAGACTGCGTGCCACACCAGGATTGCAAGTGTCTGGCAGAGTTCGTCTTGTGTTACTCGCCCCGAGCGCTCCGCTTGTTAGTCGGGGTCATCCACAGTGCAGCGTGCGCCAGCCGGGGTTTCACCCTGGATTTATAGTTGAAAACTGGTTTATATTTGGTCTGAACGTCTTTTCAACCGGATAAAATGTGGTTACAACATCAACGTGTCACAAAACACCAATATGTTCTAAAATGTTGATGGTTTGTTCAGTTAACAGGTTGAAAGAGAGAGCCTTGTGTTCAGTAAATTAGACGTAGAAAAATGATGATCGATATTATTGAATAGATTTAAAGTCCTGTGATACCAATTTAAACAATTAATTTAAATCCAGAATGTGTTGAATTAAGCAACAATGAGCTAAAATGTGAGTTGATATAATTTATTTTATTTAGTGAATCCAAATCTTTTTTACCCAGATTTTATTATTCAATTCAATTCATTTTGTACAGCCCAAAATCAGAAATGACTAATTGGCCTCACACATACGACATCCTCTGTCCCGGGACCTCGCGTCGGTTCAAGAAAAACTCCCCAAAAACACTTTTACAGGGAGAAAAGGGAGAGCAACAGAGGAGGATCCCTCTATCATGATGGACAGAAGTACAATATGTATAAGTACAACATGTGTACAGAAAATGATCATTTACATATTTTTGTTTCGATTTATTTATTCAATACTTTTTACTCAAAGTTGTAATACTTCAAATCTAATCAATTCTATTATGTGTTACTTTGTTGCCATACTTTTTTTAATAAGTAACCATTGGTCACATTTTTTAGGGTGTATATTAATAGTGTTGCTTAAAAACCCACCTATTTTTAGGCCTCTGCTCGAAAATTGCATACCCAAACTAAACAAGGTATATCTCTGCAACCACTAGGGCTATTTGAATACTGTTGGTGTTATAATAAAAGAGTATAATGTTAGTTGTGTGTTCAGATGTGTTAATATCAGTCTATATGTTACTAGTATTTCATTGCTACATATTTTACTGTTAGGTTTAAAAGACGTTTAAAATACGGTCATGTTTAAAAGTGGTTTTCTTTAATTAGACGTTAACGTTTAGACCACATTTCTACAGGATTTGCAATATTGGCTTTTAACGGAGAAATGTGGATGTGGTCTCTTAGTAAGCCTCGAAAATGACGATATACTATTATCAGCACAATGTAGAAGATGAAACATTTTAGTATCGCAAATCCCGTTGAAATATGGTCTCTACGTGAACGTTCAATCAACGTCGTCAAATAGTCGGTGAAAGAACGTTCACTTTTAAACATCTGTTCAAAAGAAAAATGCTGGCAGGAGCAGGGCGAACCGGAGGTTGGGTGCTACGCTTCCTCGACAAAGCTTTCGGTCGAGGCATTTCCAGCTTTAACCGCCACATGAGCGCCGTGAACTTACCCGTGGGGCACGCTCGAGTTATTATGAATTTATGAACTATTATGAACTTATCCTAACTACTCAAGGGCACATCGAACCGTAAACCAGTCACTCGGGTGCGGGCCGGGTCTTGCCAATAAATGCAGTGGGATTCATAATTGCACTAACATGTACTAAAAGCACGTGCTGCCTGCCTGCCCTGTCAACAAAGCACAGAGAAGCTCTGATAACACACTCAAATGGAGAGTGACTTCATTCTCTGCTCAGGCAGACATTACCCCAGATATTACATGGCAATGTAATTATTAATGTACCAATTATTGCTGCTATAATAATGCTACGATATTTTTTTTCGAGCCTCGTTGTCGAGCCCGCAGCACTAACTTACTTTTCAAGAAAATAACGCAATCATTAGTTTTGCAAGTCTTTTGTCTTGTGACCCGCTACTACTGGACTAAGCATTGCAACGTGCTGCTAATCTGTGCATATCATTTCCTCGTTTTAATACTGTAGTGTGAAGGAAGAGGAAAATATGTTTAATCACTGATATTCATACGCAAAATGTGACACACCCCTATACTGTACTACTTTACTGGAGTTCAAGTAGCTTAATAATCAATACTGCATATTGTCAACCATGTTAGTCGATAGTCAAATTGCCAATAGGCCGAGGATTCTCTCACTTCCACTACACTGTAAAACCTCCTGCTGTAGTCAAATCAAATTACCTTTCATCAGGAACTTAAAGCAGCACTAATATAAAATAAATAAATACAATAAAATGTAATGTGAAAGAGGCCATTTGTATTAATAAATTATCGCCTTACTAGTTCAAGACGCCAGGATTTGAAGTGAATTTGGCACAGTGGTCAAGCGGTGGAATTATAATTACTGAGTCCGTCTCGTGATGCCATGGGGTCCAAAAAGACTTTTTCCCCACAGACTTACATTGGGAAAGATGTTTAATGTTTAAATGTGTCTCATTGACATTTGCCTCACTGTGAGAGGATTAGGATTCAAAATGTACTTGTAAATGTAAAATTAACTAGAGGAATTCTCCCAGTTACGCTCTACTGTGTGATGATAATATTCACTGCAGCAACAGGACATGCATTCTTGCTTAGTATGGACATGGTTAGCGTATGATCATAAACAGTGCAAAGAAAAATATAATATATATATATATATATTTATACCACTATAAAGGACAAGAGAACAAAACCAGGCAGAGCGACACATAAAACACACAAATCAAGGAGGAATTCCCAAACTGTAAATGCACTGTAAAAATACACAGCGGATGATACTATAAACTGACAAATGTGCCCCCGTGCTCCGGTGGATCTCTGAGGGGCTGAATAGCATGGGAATGAGATTTTTAACAGACACACCGGGGGAAGAACAAAGGAGCCCCGTTAGGAAATTACCATACCGCTGAGGAGCAAATACAAAGCGCCCTGAGAGCAGCGAGGGATCCGCCAGCCGGCGCGGAGCGGTGCTGAAATGCGGATGTTTCACAGTGGTAATAAGCAGAGAGGGGGAGATCACACAGTTTGTTTTAACCTCACACAGAACATCCTGAGAATCCAGGCTTCAACGCGACACTAAAGCAAACCCCAATATGGAAACGTCTTTGGTCAATCCTGAAAGAATTTGACTGAACGAACATACAAACAAGAATTCAAGGCGTATTCATCTTTTCCCCCCTCCGACTATCTGAACGACAACACAACTATTACACGAAAAGCAGAAGGTGTTAGAAGCCGAGGTTTCCTCGAGCCATGCAGTATCCCAGTTTGTTCTGGTTGCCGAGGAAAGACATGATGCCCACGTAGGCCTCGATGTGGATCAGCTGGTTCAGGACCAGCACGCCGTTGGCCTTCCCGGGGAACGGCTTCATGGCGTGGGCTTTCTGCGCCGCCTCCTTGAGCCGCTCTTGAAAGCTCTGCATCTGTAACAAGAGGATCAGGGATGTAGTCGCACATATAAACACATGTATTTCCTGTTGGCAGCTCTCTCGCCTCGGTCAGGCTGTGGTGCACCAATAGCGGGAATGGACTGAGCCGTTAAACGATTCCACACTGGTGTGACAACCGTCCTCCTCCCATGCCCTAGGTGTCACTGTTTGGATTATATTACAGGTGCTGTTTGGAGTGTCGTCAACCTGGATGAGCCACACCTGAGCCGGAGTGGCCGGACCATAAAAGACTGTCTGCATCTGGCAGCCTGGTCTCGCTGGGGGAGAGTAAAACTAACTAAAGTGGAGGTTGAGACACTGTTCCCGTCGATCGCTCTACTCACGTCGCAGAGGGCAGCGAACCCGTCGCTGATGTCCTTCACAGGGTGGTCGGTGAAGGTGATGAAGGGGAAGTCCGTGGCGAAGGGGTTCCACCTGGAGGAGAAGGAGGGCTCCCTCAGCCGGTCCCAGAAGACGCGCAACCCGTCCCCCGCCCTCCTGGACGCATCAGGACACAGAGGAACACACACGTCACGGTCGCTCTCCGTCAGTGTCACGACAGACTCAAACAGGTGAGGAAAAAAAGTTGTCACCATATAAATTACGTTACTTAACATTACTACAAACATTACATTACTACAAATAAATTAGAATAAAATACTAACTAAACTGCAGTTTGTATTTTCAGATTTTCCGGAATTCGTTTTTTTTCCGATTCCTGCTTTTGATGAACATATTTGAATTGAAATTCAATTTCTTTGATCTATTCCACTAATAATTGTAGATGTACGGAGAAACCGAAATATACACGATCCCTGAGTGAATAAATGAATAATGAACGTAATAATCAAACTGGCTAGAATGGACACGCATGCTGAAAGAACACACACTGCCTTTCACCCTTGGGTTTAGCATTTTTCACATATTGTGTTTGATCTACACCGATGACTTTTCGGGAGCAAAAAAATAAATTTAAGAAAAAAGTACTACTACAAAGAGAAAACCCCAAAATGTTCCCAACTTTCCAGTTTCTCTGTGCCTTTCTGTAAAAAAGTTTAAAAGTGGCATCCGCTTTTGGGTGCCTTGTATTTTGAGTAATTAAGATACTATGCAGTTGTGTGTCAGCTCAACGAATGAAAACGTGACCTGCACACAAATGTCCTTTTTCGGTTCATCTGCTTCTTTGTCAGTTGAATATCTTTGCACTTTTGTCTGACGTTGACGGGCTTGTTGAACTTTTCCCCACAGTCAAACTAATGCAACAAAAGAAAACACGACTTGCTGTTTGCTCTCCCTCTTTTTTGTTGTTGTTGTTGATGGCAACTACAGGCCAAGGATCTGTTTCCAACAGCAACCTGGCAGCTGTTAACATTATGTTTGCTTCAACATCAGTTCACACTATTTCCCCAAAAGGCGGACCACCGCATCTGTTGGTTCCATGTTAACAATGTAAGAATAATGGGGAAAGAAACGGCACTCATCTGTCCTGAGGGCGAATACTGAATGTGAGTGCTGTCTCATGTTTACCGGTCCTTGAGGTAATCTACGGCGTGTTCCTCATATTAAAGCAAATACCGCAGGCTTTCATGGAAATGCCCCGGGGTCATATCTTCAGCCTAATGAAACGCCAGAAGAAGAGCGCAAACCAAAGACCTCTGAACGCTCCTAGATCCCATCTTTGAGGTGATGCTGGCGTTCATCTGCATGCTGTAAAGATTCTCTCTCTACTGTTTGTCCATTAAATGTGATCTGTGGCTCTCATATCGCTAAGACTGTCATAACTGTGGGCAATACAGTATCTTCGTTACTGTTCAAAAGGTACAGGGTCATCGTGAGTTCAAAACGCCCTCCTCTGCATCTCTTTTTAGAGCTGTGCGATAACTGATTTTTATCAATGTATTAGAACAATCTTGGTAAGTACAGAACAGCCACCACTTCCCTGAGCTCCCATAGTTCATAGCAGCGCCGAAGGAGCTTTCTTCAGTATCCGACCTCGAGCAAAGCTGTAAAGTTTGTCTAAAGTCTGTGGGAACAAAAATCTACGACACAACTACATTATATACCTCCAGCAGATGCACAAGACCCGCGTGTGAATGGGAACACGTCCGACACGCTAACTCCGCCAGAGAGGGTCTTAAGTTGAGCTGGTATTTATTTTTTATTTTTTTCAACGCTCCAATGAAGCGTAATCTAAATTGTATGTAAGGCCGTTGGACGGTTCCCGGGGAAATTTAACGTCATAACTAAGTCAACGAGCGCTTGAGCGACACCACGACGATGTAGCTAACAGTTTTGTTGCTTTTGTTGCTAGCAGTGTGAACACAGCATCTGTGTGTGTGTGTGTGTGTTCAAAGGAGGATATTTATTTTATCATATTTAGTGAAAGTTAGGCTTTTACTATAATGTCCCAATAATTCATGATTGGGATTAATCAAAGTTGAATTGCTGGGTTCCTTCCACTATTTTATGATATTATATAGACCAAAAGATTAATTGATTAAGAAAACAATGGATGACAAATAATTCATTTGTAACAGAGTATGTATAAAACAATATGCTCCTGGTAAGGTTTTAGAACAGGTAGCTTAAATCAAGCAATCTGATTGGTTCACAGACGGTGTTGATGCCAGAGAGATTGTCATTGTAAACATTATTTATCATTTAATAAATACTATATATATAAGTGTAATATTGCCATATTTGATGAACATTTCATAAAAGCAAAAGCTCACTGAATGAATATCCAAAATGCCAAGATTTCCACATTTCCTTCAGCACTGTCTTTGTTAAAACATGCGTGTCATGTGTTGTGTTTTGCGAGTCATCTGCCGGCTGCATTCTCACCGAAACACAAAAAAATACTCTACCCCCAAATCTGCCTTTGTAACCTCTTAAAAGCAATATAATAGTTGTGTAAACATGGGTCATGAAGTGAAGCTTGTTACGATGAATTGGCCGTTTTTTTGTGACTCGGATCTGAACAACTTTAACTGTGGGATAAAAACATAATAATGGAACTCTGCAAAATCTTATCTGGTTTGCATCTAAAAGTAAGAAGGACGATAAATAAATCAGGGTGCAGGAGATTTCCCCAACAGTGTTCTGATTTCTTTAATGAAGTCTCACACACTTTGACCTCGTACTTTGTACAAAGAGCCCTCGCTGCCAACAGTTACACCTGAAGCGAAACAATGGTGGTGTCGCTGTCGACCATGAGGGCGATCAGCTCGGCCTGTTTACACAAGAACTATCCAACATGCTGCTAAACATGTTGCGCCTCCTCCAGAGCAAATTTTATTTGACCTTTATTTAACCAGGTAAAATCAATTGAGAACCAATTCTCATTTACAATGATGACCTGGCCAAGAGGCAGTAGCACAGTTCACACAAGTGACTCAAACAGCACAGATACAATACAGTAGGAGAAACACATGAGACGACATAGGTAAATTAATAAACACAATGTATAAAAAAAAAGGCGGATTACTGGATGTTCTTTGTAAAAATGGAAGAGAGAGAGAAGTGAGGGCTGGTCAGCAAGTACAGCAGTCAACTATGACTTGTTGCAGCTTTTGTTTGAACATGTTGAGAGGTGAGAGCTGTTAGTTTGAGCGTGTTTTGTAGTGAGTTCCAGTCATTTGCAGCGGCAAAATGAAAGGAGTTATGACCAAACACAAAGGTTGTGCAGGGAGAAAACCAAATCTGAATGAAAATAATAAAAAGCTTTGGGCAATTCCACAGGTAAGCTCTCGCTGGGCGTTGGACCAACAGACTGACAAACACCTCGAGAAAGAGGCTCAACCGGAGGAAACGCAGCTCCTACTAACCTTCCACACTGTTCATGGGAAACGCACGCATAAGAGCAACGCCGTATTCTGAGCTTAAGGGCAAGTGACGACAGATTCCTCCCTGGGACTCGTAAGTCAACACAGCAGATATAAACATCAACCCGTCTCCAGTTGTCCCGCACCGTCTCAGAGCCAAACAAACACATCGGGTGCGATCGCTGGTTGGTCAGCCATCCATCCACTTATCCATCCACCATGTGGAAGGACGACAGAGGGAGAAACAAGGGGGTGGACTGATGACTAGAAAATAACAAAGAGCTCACTTGTTATACACAGCTTCCCTACAACGTCCGGGCCTTGAAAAGACATTTACATTATTCATGACGGAGCTGCTCGTGCAACCCTCCGACGCCTAAAACATACAGCCGCGGTGCCGCGGATGTCATGATGCAAAAAGCTGTGATATCATAGCTGCGGGCTGTTGGCAAACACGTTTCCACCCTGAACATCAGAGTCCACGAGCTGAAAAACCGCTCCAAGGTGTTTGAATTTAGAGCAGCGAATCCCAAAAAAAACATTATACGCCTATTGGTGAAAATTCATGTGTGTATTTACATTTCTTTTTGCAATTTATGCCGCGGAGGTCCTGTTTATGAAAGTGCAGTTGAGGTGAATTACACGGAGTCAAGTAATTGAAGGAAGCAGGGAGTGTGAAATTTCACCCTTGGTGCAGATGATGAAGAAGCTGCCTCATCGTCAAATAAGTGCCGGAACTTTTATTTTCATCTATTAAGCAAACTAATTTAAAGTTCCTCATCTGTCAGTCTAAAATGTGCAATGCCAGTCCTCAATGTCAAAATACCAAGAAGGTCTTAAGAACTTGTTGCAATGCTCCAAATATTTGGGTTTATACAGGTCCATATTTAAATTCACACCATTATCCTAGACATAGTAAATACGGCAGTAAATAAATCTCCATTACAAATGACATTCAAATTGAACACATGACGTACGAACTAGAGTTATGGCATTGCTCTTCGGTTGCCCGTGGGTGCTTGCAGAAGTTGTTTTAAGACGAGGTTAATGTACAACATTTTAAAAGGCCATCCCGCTGACTTTATAGCTGAAGTTTTGGTTTACAACGAGGAGTACTACTCGCTGGAGGCTCTCTGAAAGACAAAATTGAGTTGCATTATGGGAAATGTCGATTTCTGTCCATAATAGAAAGATAAGTCAGGATGTCTGAGCCTCTGTTGTGCACATTTTTTATCATTCTTTTCATAATCTGTCCTGGTTAGTACCTCAATTTTAGGCAAGTGCAATACTAAATCACAGCGCCTCTCTTTTTACTTTTAGATATGCAAACTCGGCCTATATTTCTTTCTTTACTCGATCATAGCAAAGTGCGAGTTGCACCGCTCTATACAGAGGTGAAGTCACGGCCCCTCCAGCGTCTCCGGTGAGACACTATTTTGGGAAAAATATGTGCTGTAGTCAATGGCGAGAGGCATATTATTTTCCTGATCCTGTTTGAATTGAGCCATGAATACATGGCACACACGATGTTTGTCAATTTAAAACATAATTTTTTAAGTCTACAAAGTTGCAGTTTGTCATAGATTTGTCGTAGTACGGTTATATTTTGTGTGAAACATTGCATGTCACCATCGCGGGCGCTAGCTTGGGTAGCTAGCTAGCTAAGTAGCGTGGCTATGTCAACGCACAGATGTCGCGTTATCTGATGTTATGAACACCTGATGTGTTTTATCCAGCGACTCACTTTTGAGATTTGATTTGAAATTGACAAACATAATTTTTGTAATTCATGGCACAAAACAAACTCAAATAATTATTTGTCGTTCACGATTGACTACTGTACGTGTTGTTTTCTGAAATAAGGTCTAATAGTGGTCCACCGGAAGGGGCCCTAACAGAATCTTTTTTACCTTTTTCGCAGCGGATTGTCGAGCAGTAATCGGTTTGTGGAGCTGTGAGCTCAAACGTGGAGCGAGGCGTAGAATAAATACTCCTCTTCCCATGTTTGCGACGTATCTATTTATTCGACTGCTCCAGCGACATCGCCCCGCAAACGTGACCCCAAAGGTTTATTCCCACCGACCTCCCCCACCAAAATAACCAAATGTGTGTAGTTTGATCTGGTTGAGGAGTGAAAACAGGAGAACTGGTGGTGTGTGTGTGTGTGTGTGTTTTACATCCCTCTTACTCTTCTGCTTCACATTGCTGTGGCTCTGATTGAATCCTCATCTGCTGAGGTGCATAATGCTGATGAATGATATCTTAAATAGCCACCATGTACTGACTGCCCTCTGCTGTCTGAACGCATAAGCTGCTTGGGTTTGTGCAGAACGAGAGGAGGACCGCTTGTAAAGAAGCTGTAAAAGACCTAATGCAAAGACTGTCATACCCCATTGAGCTGTATATCAAAACAACAGTGCAAATGTGTAAAAAGCCCACTTGAGTCAGCAACGTGAGGAAGGAATTCTAGTTAACAAAACTGTTTGAAGTCGTTGAAAGCAGGGAGCTAAATAAGGCATCATTCCCTCTGAAATCTTAATTCTGAGATAAAGAAAATGAAGAAACAGAGGAGAGCTGTGCTGGGATCATTTCCAATAAAAATATATTTATATATATTTCCTTCAACAGTTACTGAAGCAACCTCCAGTGGGGCTTCTTTAAACCTCCACACCCAACTCTTTCAGACAGGAATAAAAAGATATGAAGTGCCGGGTAATTAGTTTGTCTAGACAGTTTGGAAAGAAGGCACGTTGAACACAATCTCTCTCCACAGATGCAGAATATTCTGTGCTTTGGCTGTCACCTGGAGATCGCGCGGTGAAAACAAAAAATCGTCAGCAGTAAAAACACAGACGCTCCCTCAACGATATCTATTGGCATCCTGGGCGTTTCAGGGAGGCGGATGGAGCCGACGCCAAGTAACGCGCCGCACAGAGGGAGTTCGATATTCTTTGTTCTCAAGCTGGTGGCCCGGGAACACAAAGGGGTCAAACGTTCATGAAAGTGAGCTGATCATCCATAGACGTCTACGGTACAACAGAACTGGAGCCCAAGAGCCCCGCTGAGAGGACAAGTTCGACACATCTCCATATGTCAGATGAGATGCTCGACATCACTCTCCCGAAATCTTCAAAATGAACTACCATCTTTTTTTTCTTCTTATTTTTGAATTATATTTCAAGAGTAAATGTTTTAAATGCACCGACAAATCGGTCAAACAGGAATTATAATACCAGTATATAAAGTCTATAGTACATACACACAGAATGTAATTGAATAGATCGACCCCGTTGTGACCAAAATCGGATCCAGCTCTTCGAGTCAGTATCAGTGCATGCTTAAACGTTCTTAAAATGAAGTGTACCCGAAAAAGGAAAGCGACATTAAACATAGCAGCCAAATTATCTTCACAGCCTGACTTTTCCTACTTTTCTCTCACATTGATTTTGTGATGTGGAAACAAAGTTTCTTGTACCATCACAGCAGTGGGGAGGATTCGTTCTCGTATACACATGAACTTTACTGTAGATCAATTTTCTGCCAAAAATAAGACAGAATGACCTAGACGAACAAAAGAAGACGCTTCCTGAGGGAGAGGCAGAGAAGAAGACGGGGAGGAAGTAGTGAAGATGAAGACAGAGAGGGGAAGTGTTTGAGGGTCGAGTCTTTCTCATTCGAATCCGTCTCTTTGCTGTTGGACTCCCGGGTGGCTTTCACGAGCGCTTTATGTATAATTCAGCGTAATGTGCGGAGATAAAGCCCCCAATACAGGCCGCGTTCTTCTAAGCTCTTCACAGCGCATTACGTTTTATTCATCAAATTAGTTTTAGTTGGTTTGGTATCCCCTGAGCCGCCGTTAAAAGGTTTGGATGAAAGGACTACATTAATTTTGCCACTAATCAGTTAAGCGACAGCTCCAAGTGACAGCTTTGCACTCCTTACCCCTCCCGAAAAAAAGAGCTCTGGCTGCCTCGTCTGTTTCAGGCCGCTCGCTCCGCGTGTCCCCGGCTGCCCCGCCGGCTGCCCTCCGGCTGCCGGTCCTCTGCACCAATCCCCCTTCACGGTGCGGGGCCTTCTGATGCGGCCCTCAGCGCCAAGTCACCGCTCTCACTGACAACTCCGATCACTGTCCATACTTTCAAGTAAACCATGCATACTTCCACCTTTTGGAAGAAAAAAAAGGCTGCGCGTTACATTCTTCATTACATCTTCTAAAAAATGTTCAGAGCTTGAGAACGTTATGTGACACATGAGTTACAATAACCCACGAGCAAACAGGGCATGTTTCGTGTTGAAGCTCAATGGTGTGCTAAAAGGGATTTTTACTTTTGTGAAGCAAATTAGAGCACGGAGCAGATAATTAGGGCTAATATTTGTAATTCTCCAAGTGAGGTTTTTTCATTTTTTCCATTAGTGCCGAAACACTCCGAAGATCAATTTTTAAAATAGACTCACTGAAAATGAGTGAAAAAGGAGACGGGACACCAGAGATCCAAGGCTTTCTCTGTGACACAATGCCGCTCTGCTCACTGATCACATGCCGACGCATGTGCCTCTATGAAGTTAAGTTAAAGTGTCAGAACTTTCCTGGTTAACGTTTATCCACCACAAACTACAGGACCTTGTGAGGTAGAAGCTGCAGATGAAGGTATGAGTTTACTGTTGAAGGGCTAAGGAGAGGACCTACTGAAGCAGGGAGGGCTTCGGGAAGCTGAATTGTCCGTGGACGATGCGGTCTATAATGTTCAGCGGGATCCTCTGGATTTGCTCACAGTTGAACATGACAAAGTCGTACTTGAAGACCAGGAGGGAGTGGTCGGTGATGAGGACGACGCGCTCTTTCTCATTGTTCCAGTGATCCACCCTGAAACAACCAGAGAGAGAGAGCGTGTTAGAATCCGTTCTTGGTATATTTTAATTTTGACACATTCTTTACCAAAGTTTTGCTCCATTTTTCTACAGTGTGAACTATCACCCCATAGAGCACATGTCTGTACATCCAATGAGTTGGTCTGATCCCTTTAAAATCTTCATGTATACCACGTTCCACATTATTATGCAAATTACACTTTGCTCAGATTTTCCTAAATAGTAATGCACACAGTCAGTCAGTATCATTTTCAAGTCATCAACTGTTAGAGTATAAGTCAAATTCTATTGAACAAACCTCCTAATGATAACAGTATTTTTTTCAAAAATAAAAAACTCAAAATGCAGTGTTCCAAATTATTATGCAGAATTTCAGAGTTTCAAGATATTTTATAGGTTGTAAAGAACACAAAATTGTCATTTGTTGAATTTGCAGCATTAGGAGGTCATATTTACTGAAATCAAGAAAAGTTTGAATCAAAAACATCTTAACAGGTCAAGTTACATGTTAACATAGGACCCCTTCTTTGATATCAACTTCACAATTCTTGCATCCATTGAACTTGTGAGTTCTTTGATAGTTTCTGCTTTAATGTCTTTGCAGGATGCCATAATAGCCTCCCAGAGCACCTGCTTGGATGTGAACTGCCTTCCACCCACATAGATCTTTTGCTTGATGATGCTCCAAAGGTTCTCAATAGGGTTAAGGTCAGGGGAAGATGGGGGCCACACCATGAGTTTCTCTCCTTTTATGCCCATAGCAGCCAATGCCCTCTTTGCAGCATGACATGGTGCATTGTCATGCATGAATATGATTTTGCTACGGAAGGCACGGTTCTTCTTTTTGTACCACAGAAGAAAGTGGTCAGTCAGAAACTCTACATACTTTGCCGAGGTCATTTTCACACCGTCAGGGACCCTGAAGGGGCCTACCAGCTCTCTCCCCATGATTCCGGCCCAAAACATGACTCCGCCACCTCCTTGTTGACGTCTCAGCCTTATGGTGGCCATTTACCAACCATCCACTACTCCATCCATCAGGACCATCAAGGGTTGCACGGCACTCATCCGTAAACAAAACAGTTTGAAAGTTAGTCTTCATGTAGTCCTGAGCCCACTGCAACCTTTTTTGCTTATGAGCTTGGTTTAGGGGTGGCCGAATAACAGGTTTAAGGACACTTGCAAACCTCTTGAGCATCCTACATCTTCTCCAGAGGCACCAGCGGCTTCAAACACCTGTTTGCTGCTATTCAATGGCATTTTAGTGGCTGCTCTCTTAACCCTACGCATTTGTTTGGCAGAAATCTTCCTTATTTTGCCTTTGTCTGAACGAACCCGCTTGTGCTGTGAATCGGTGACAAATTTCTTCACCGTCCGATGATCACACGCAATTCTTTTGGAAATATTCAATGTTGTGATACCTTGACCAAGGTATTGCACTATTTGCTGCTTTTCAGCAGCAGAGAGATCCTTTTTCTTCCCCATTTTGCCTGAAACATGTAGCTTGCTTAATAATGTGGAACATCCTTCTTAAGTAGTTTTCCTTTGATTGGGCTCACCTGGCAAACTAATTATTATTATTACTATTTGGATGATTTCAATCATCCAAATAGCCCTGAGACACAATACCATCCATGAGTTTCATTGAAAAACCAAAAAATGAATGTTTATGACCCTTAAATACAATTTGCCTAATAATGTGGAACGCGGTGTATGTACTTGGAGTGTAACAAGCATAAGCAACGGTATGCACTAAGTTTTCAGTTTATTCGTTAATTATTTGTAGTGTCCAGTAGATTAAAGTATTTAGTTTAGACTGCAGACATGGTCCCAACCAATCTACCTTGTGACTCCTGAAATGAAGCAACGCCGAATCCCCTGTCACTGGTAGCATACGTTCACAGGTTATAACCAGTTCAACCACCGTGTCATTTTCTTTTCTTTGTTTAATATCGATCTTTAAAAATAAATAATTAAAAAGGTAAAATAAATCTGTGCATATCATTTCCTTGTTTTAATACTATATTGTGAGGGAAGAGGAAACTATGTTTAATCACTGATATTCATAAGCAAAATGTGACACACCCCTATACTCTACTACTTTACTGTAGTTCAAGTAGCTTAATAATCAATACTGCATATTGTCAACCATGTTAGTCGACGTTGTTGAATTGCCAATAGGCCGAGGATTCTCTCACTTCCACTACAATGTAAAACCTCCTGCTGCTATGTAGTCAAATCAAATGACCTTTTATCATGAACTTAAGATAAAAGAAAATATAAAGAAAATGACTCTGTAATGTGAAAGGCCATTTGTATTAATAGATTATCACCTGACTAGTTCAAGACGCCAGGACTTGAAGTGAATTTGGCACAGTGGTCAAGCGGTAGAATTACAATTACCGGGTTTGGCTCGTGATGCCATGGGGTCCAAAAAGACCAAGAAATTCTTTGTCAATTCAGACATTCATCACCCCCATATAGGCGGAAAACCATATTTTCCCGCCAGGCTCCTTAGATCGAACCGTGAAATAGTAAAATATTAATCAATATTCAGTATTTGTGCAGGAAGTTATTTGAAGTCAACACAAAAACATGTATAACAAAGCTGCTCAATTATGTACTGTAAAAGCATCACAATTTACAAAACAGCCCCTGGCAAGATCATACAATATGCATGCAAGCCTTTCTAAGTTGCTAAGTTTTTACCAACTTAAAAAAAGGAAAGAAAAATCTAATTAACAGAAACACCTTCAAAGCAAACAAACTTAGTCTGCTTTCTGTTTCGGGCCTCAAAGTGTAATAAAAAATATCGGCGTTATTAATTTGAATCACAAAAAGCATAATCTCTCTCTCTGCTGCATACACAACTAATTCATGGTGCCACGGATTCTCTTTCTACGGCCCGCTGAGCCGGGCTCATGTGGCCAACCCCGAATGAAACACTTGATTGCTGCTGGCAGCTGCGGGCCAAAGAAAGACAGTTCACTGAACAGCAGCGGCATCATGGGAAAGGTGTGGGTGAAGAGCTATGACTGTGCTAATGAAATGAGTTAGCCCAAACTTGACTGGGCACGGCGTCGCGGATGGTACAGAGGTGTTACAGTGATGCCCCGTCAGACCGTGGGTGGTCTGACAAGCTGCGGACACTTGGTCTGACAGAGCAACACACTGAAGGATGTGCTGGACTACCGGCTCTACTGTAGGTACAGACATTAAATCATCCACTCTATTTGTAAGTCAAACATTTTGTATTTTATGATCAGAGAACGCATACACAAATGGGAACTACATAATCAAATGAGATACTGATAATAAAAGCGAAAGAGGAATAGTCAAAGCAATAAATATAAAATAAATAATACATTTAAATAATAAAAGCATCATCTTTCTAAAGCTAGTGACAATCCTCAGCAGGGCCGGATTTTAGGAATGGTCTCATGCTCCTCTGACATAAGTCACCGTCCTCCCTCTGGGGAAATTCTGCAGCAGCGTCACAGAATTGCCATGTAATGCACTCTCTGTGTCGCCAGACATCCTACATCCAAGTCTGCAGCGACGGCAACTGCGAGGCCAAATGTAGGACAAGCGTTACCGCGTGTTGGACAGAGCTGCCTAAATGGGATGCATTATTAATTCTCACACGGCCGGCCTTTAAAATGTTTCCTGAAAGCTTGTGCGGGGAGTGATACAACCCGACGTCTCGCAAGTGCACTTGGTAAATGCCTTTGCAGTCGTGTCATTTTGCTCCGTGTTGGAGGCAGTTAGTTCACTGCCGCTGCATTGATTTGTGTGACATGCAACATTGGTATGAGGCTTAATTAATACGGGAGTCTCTATCGGATCTCGCAGAGCCAATATGGACCTGTACTGTCGTATGTCATGTGTAGAACCTAAAACTCCCTATGGGCAGGAGACTATCTGCAGTTAAACTGTACATATGTTAATGATGGATTATGGATGAGCGACACATGATACTGTAACCTGTGCATTTATAGTTGCCTCATCATTTTCAGGTGACAACCTTGTCACTCCAGTTAAGGAAGAATTTATTTGATGGTTCTTCAAAAACAGTTTATTATACTACCTCCCCAATGTAGTATGTATAAGCCTACGTTCTGAGACCAGACCTCCAGCGTGTTCTTGCGGCTTCTTACCAGTTGGATGTGCCAAGAAAACATCCAGACTTTGGTTATACATGGACCGTTTGGCTCAACGCAACCCGGTATATGCTGCAGTAACCCACATAGGACTCTCTGGGTGACATGCCTGCAAGCCTTCTCCAAGTCCTCAAAGCACATGAAGACTGGGTGGTCAAACTCCCATGCCAACAGACCTGCAAATATAAAAGGGCTGGTCCACTGAGCCGAAGTTGATGATTTTTTACAGAGCCAAAAATGGCACCAACTCACTCTGCCATCAGCCAAACGTTGTGAATGCTGCCATCTACTTCTTCATCCACCAGAGCTTCAACGTCTTTGACGGCCTGTTTCAGCGTGCCAGGCTGAGGAGACAGAAATGCACGGGTGTCACTTTCTAATTTTCCATTGTGACAATCACAATGTGTGACAGAAAGCTTAAGGGGTGATCTTTGAGGCAGACACACATCTGGGACTGGCACTCCAACAAAATGTCAGCGCGTCTGTGTGTCAAACAAAATGACAATAAACAAAAAAACATGAAGCTTCCGCATATGAAAATGACTGCAAATGAAGAAAGCTGAGCGTGCAGCTTCCGCGTGTATAAATCTGAGTAACAGGTATTTGAAGACACAAGAGAAAGCTTCTGTACGTAATACACTACACAATCCAAATTTCTGTTTCACAATGTGATCCCACACTCAGACTGTCATTTCTGGAACATGGATTATATCCTTCCACGTTTTATTATTTCAGTCGCAAGTTAAAAAGATTAGGAGTTCATATTGAGGGTTCCTGACAGTCAGGTGCTGAGCCAACCTGGCAACATATTGCAACCCAATCCAGCCATGCAAAATAGTTTTTAGATATCTGCTACTTTGGTAATGTATTTATGTATTTTATTGTATTGTGTTTGAATGTGCTGTACAGTGTTAACTGTAATGTGCATTAGTTGTATGCCCGTCATTGTTATAATAGCCCTATACTGTGGCAGGCGTCATACTCTCATGCCAGGGAGTGGAGATGCTACATTATTTATTTATTTATTTTAAGCGATGCATCACCTGTTTTATATACCCCAAGGTATATGAAACGTCTATGTGCTGTTCTTCTCCTGAGCAGTGGTTATGCAAATATGCTCACTGACAACAATGCTATTGTTAATATTTTGGCACAATGTGTGAATCGACTTATTTTCTATGAAAATGACACAGTTAGTAATACAGTTCAAGTTGCCTTGGTTAACTTTGGAAGAAAAAGTAACGGCTGAGTTCTCAGCCGACTTGATAACACGAGTTTGTTATGTTTACTTGAACTCTAAGTTTCAGACTGTGTTGAATGCGTTGAGAATATGAACTCACCTGCGCATGTCTTCTCAAGTCTCACCAGAGTTTATGCATGTTTTTATGTTTGCTGGAAATGGCTGTCAACAATAGCAGACTTTCTTTCTGACTTTTATACTTATACAAGAGTGTATAATGTGTTATAAGGACAAAGCAGCGGTCATAGTGAGTGAAACTGACCTGAGATGGACGTTGCAAAATGTGTTATATATCTGAAATTGTTCATTGGCTAGGTTTTATATCTGTCAAACTGAATGGAGTTGAAAAACTGATTGTTTCTGGTCGAAATATTCTTTCTGTGAGATAAAGTACATCGTATCCTGGGATGTAATTATAATACGTGATGCTTTTGAGAAACCATTGAAACTAAAGCAAACTGTCGCTGAAAAGGAACAACACACTGTTTTCACTTGGTGTTGTTTACAACTTTTTCCAGCTGTTCCAGCATCTGTTCATTGGAATCATCGTTTTGTGCTGAAACTGGGCCTCTCACAAGCCCAGCCATTATCTCATTACCCATTCGTCTCATCAGCCATTAGTCTCATTAGCCATTGGAGACATCAGTCTCCAAAGATGATTTGATTGCAGTTATTGTACCAAAATGAATTACTCAGCATTTCATACAGTGGGGTAACAATAACAGTGACACAATGTCGAAATACAAGTTACAAGTAAAAGTCCTGCACTAAAAATGATTACTAAAGTGAGAGCAGAAGTTAGCAAAATACATTTAAAGTATTAAAACATTACATAAATATTATGCAGCCCTTTGACAGGGTAACGTTGTTATTTATGTTGGATTTTAATGTAGTTGCTGGTCGAGTTGAAGCTTTATACCAGCGTTACAACCTGTTGGGTTAAATACAGTGTTTTATAATTAGATGTCTTAAAAGAAAAATCGTAACCAGCAACGTAGCTAACTGCTAACTTAATTGGGACTGCAGATGAAAATTAGCATTGAGCTAACTCTGGTACAACTGATTGCTAAGCTAACATGTATGTTTGATGTTGTAAATGGCCAATACACGCTAAATAAATTAACTACACAAATAACTACAGCTGTCAACTGTAGTATAAAGCTAATGTTACCAAAGTATAACCTAAGTACAAGTAACATTGTACAATTTAAATAAAGAGTAGTAAGCTGGGGACAGTAAAGTTGTACCTAGCTTAATTTAAGTAGACCAACACTTGTCATTCTCATGAATTTTTACCTAAAACGTGGTGTGGATTTTCTAAACCTGGTCAAAGTGTTGCAGTGACCTATTGGCAGCACAAAGAGGGAAGTGAAAGTCTTTACCCTCAACACGAAGAACTTCCTGGTCTTAAACTGCTGCAGCGTTGGCTCTACGGAGAGGTCGCCGCGCTGGGGGCGGGACGCCGCGACCCCCGCTGCCCGCTCCTGCGTGTCCTCCGCCGGGGCGGTGGGCTGAGTGTCCTCGGGGCAGAGCTGCTGCGGCGGCTGCTCACTCGCTGGTCCTCTCTCCTCTTCCGCTTCCGCCATGATGGGGCTGCAACGACACCTCTCTCAACATTAACAACACTTGCGTACATCTTATTTAGGCTATCACGTAAAAGACTGTCCCGTGCACGCTGACCCCGCTGCAGGGCAAGGCAAGTGTATATATAGCACATTTCAACAACAAGGCGATTCAAAGTGCTTCACATAAAACCATTAAAAGCATCAAAACATGATGCAGAGAAAACAGGATTTAAAAACAGTAAAGAAAACAAAATAAAAGTTGCAGCGCAGAAATAAAATGCAGTAGTGAGATGCAGCAATTGAATCTGGTTCAATTAAAGCAAACAGAAAAGTCTTCAATCTGGATTTAAAAGGAGCAGACCTGCAGCTTTCAGGAACCTTGTTCCAGATATGTGGAGGCTTTCACCACTTTTTAATCCGAGCCTCTGGTCGTCACCTTTTTGGTGCACAACTCCCCCAGTATCGAAACTTGCACACACTGCGACACATATTCTCTCCCCACGTCCCTCTGAGTTAAAACTTCAAAGTGATGGTAATAAATACGACTTACTTGTCGCTGGTTGTCGATGTCGCGGAATGTGTGGAAGACTCAGCAGGTCTGGATCAGACTCACGGTGCTCAACTTCCTTGTTCCTTGTGCGTTTTAGGGCGTGCGCCACAGGGCAGCAGGACGCCTGCTCGTGACTCTGATTCAAGGTGTGATACATACACCTGCGCACGAGCTGCTGCACCTATACCGATCTATAAATAGACAGGCTGCTGGTTTGGGACCTGTTCCATAATGTACTTAATTAAAATCATCTCTGTTTTTGTGTCGCCTATGAATGTCGAGGGCTTCTAATGCACACAGCTCACTGCAGTCTTTGTGAAAGGCCTCAGAATGATCCACAAGGTGCATGACCAGATTTACCTGTTAGGATGCAATGGGCCAACACGTTTCTCCCTCACACCACACTATTTGTGCTCTGTCCAATTAAACTCAACTTTACAGGCACAGCACAATACAAGCAAAAATAAAATTGGGCCATAGAGTGTCCCTCCAAGATTGGGCCACAGGATAATATAGGACACACCACCACTTAAACACACATTTTCTTGACAAAATTTGCAATTAATCACATTACTTAAGAGTCAGATGAAACATGGGGAATCAGCGCCCCGTGAGCAGCTGCCATCTTTCCACTGTGTTTGCTTATGTCCACACAGTATAATATAGGTTCCACAATGTGTCATAATATATGAATACACATGTATTTACAATTACCAACCCTTTTGTGTATGATTAGTGTACCTCTTTATATTTGGTAGATTTGTTTTCAACTAAATAAATTATCCAGCGAGGGATGTCCACATACGTTTTGCCGTATAATGTCTGCCTTTTGCTGATATGGACTATACATAAGAGTGAATGAAGTGTAACTAAATTGAGGATTAAAGAGAGGTGCTTTATGAGTTACACTCCAACCAACAGAAATGTGTTACTGAACCAAAGCAGACAGAAGTTAGCAACATGTGGAGGGAAAAAGTCAGTCAAGTCAGCTCAAGGCTGATATTTTTTTTAGGAGGTTAGACCCCAAAGAGAGCTATAAGGAGAGTAAATATTAAGATGAGAGAATAATTTATTGTTTGCTAACAGGTTTGCCACAACAGCTTAAGACAATAGTGTGTCTTGTTTGGCCAAAAAACATACAGTTTGCGTTAGTATTCCTATACCTCTACGCATAGGACAAAGGTTATAGCAAATCTTATTGTCCTCTATTAGTTAGTGCTAAATGACATAGGAAACAGTCATGTGCTGTCAAAAGCAACTGACTATACCACTGTGTGAGTTCTCATTGGAAGGTTGACTCACCACATTTAAAACCTGTTCCTTTAGCGACGTTGTCGTCGTCTGCACATTGTATGTATGGCCTATGCAACAAAGAACAAGCAGAGGTTTGTGCAATGATGCATTGTTCACAGATGCAGATGTCTTTTTTTCCTTGTGTATAATAAATAGTGGAAGCGCTCCTCTAAAACACACATTTCCCATATAAGTTTAGAATCATTAACAACCACAGACAAAAGATTTAGCTCGCTTTGATTTCCTCTCTCTAACTTACGTTGCTGTCTTGACATCTTTTCCTTAAATACCGGTGAATGGAATTCACGATCCAACTGGACCAGAAACTCAATCAAGCAATCGTGGGATGAACCAGATCACTGACAGCGAATAAGGCTTTTTGTTTTCTTATCCTGCCACGAATCAGTCTGTGTGGAAGCTAATGTTGTCTCACACAGCGTACTTTAAGGAAACTCATTCCACATCTCAGTCAGGGAGCTCTTCCAACGCCCTGTTGGAACTTTAAAACCAAATCCAGTTCTAATCTGCAGCCGTCAAAGAAGTATAGGCAGATTTCTAAAGGCGTTGCTTAGCTACTCCCATGGACTGCTGAGATCTTTCAAGCACTTTAGTATTGTGTGAATGTCCAGTAGCTTTTAAGTCCACATCTCATGTAAATTGAACTATTCCTATTAAGTATTTGTGTGTGTGTGTGTGTGTGTGTGTGTGTGTGTGTGTGTGTGTGTGTGTGTGTGTGTGTGTGTGTGTGTGTGTGTGTGTGTGTGTGTGTGTGTGTGTGTGTGTCTGGAGTCAAGTAATTACTTCTAATCAATCCAGAGCTTGTTTGCTTTAGTGATGATTTAATAATGAATTTTCTAAAAATGTCCCTCTGCTCTAATAGAAGCACCGGTGCAAGAAGCCGTATTTTCTTTCAAATCTCCATGAAACCTGTAAATCTCCTTCCTTTATTTGATCCAGTGATAACTGCAAACTAAAGACCGGAGCATAATTGAATCACAGACCTGGTGGCAGTTTTTATGGAAGTATGTCAGCATGACAGCACCGTAACATTGGATTTCTGCTGCTACCCGCTTTACGTAAACCGGTGAACTTGGAAACCCTTTTGCCCCGTGATGCATCGCATCATTCGGAGTAGCAGGGATAAGAATAATCCATATTGTTGTATCTAGGCCAAGTAAATCAACACTGCATAACTGGAAATGCTCACTGTTGCCAAGCTGTGAGAGCGTTTGAGTTGCTACTGTATCTCCTTGGGTTCACGCTTCAGTCCCTCCATGCAGTTTTTTTTTGGTGCTCTCCCAAGACATACGTGTTCATCACCGATGGAATTTACCATGAATTAATAATAGGTTAAATAATACATGTCATATTTTCGGTGGCTGTTTTAGATGAAGCGGCAACGCATGTAGTGCACTATGATGGCATGTGTGAGGAATAGTGCAGCATGTGTTGTCCTTTGTAGACGCAATATTTTGAAGTGTATCTTAGACCGTTTTATTTGTGTTTGCTGTGTAGCCTGTAAGGTGGTATATTATGTTATGTACTGTACACCTTTATGCATAGGCCCCCAAACACCCGATTGACACTATACTGATCCTATAACAAATATGTGTATACTAAGAATGGGTCAAAGGACTAGGTTTAAAGTGAAAAGGGTCACTCGTAGTGATGATCCCACATAGAATTATCACCCGACTCAGAAGTTCTCCTCAGTTTTATGGAGCATTTTAGCATCTTTCAGCTCATTGTTTCGGCAGCCCAGGTGCCAGGGAAAAATTTACGTTTCTGCAAACCAAGGGACATGTCAACGTTTCTAAACATAAAACCATGTTTCATAAATACGTTTCTCGTATCAGGCTTGCAGAAGGACACAATGCCTCATGAACGTTGTGAAACGAGTGGAAGTTTAGGCAACAAAACTACTTGGTTAAGGTAAGAAAAAAGATTATGGCTTAAATGTTCAAATAATAACGTAACAATAAAACGTAACAACATAACGAGTGTAAACAAAATGACAACCACCCATAGCAGACTGTGTAAAATATGTTAAGTAGCTGAGTGTAAACTCAAAGTTTACTTTGGTTTCACACAGGACTCAAACAGTGGTCTCCTGGGTGAAAGTCCTGTCCGGCCTTTGTGGACTTTCTCGCTCACTGTAAACTACGGCCGCTGCACAGACTACTTCACTTGTTCTGCGCATCGCAAGTTGTAATATGTCACTTGTATCCACATGCATACAAAAAAGAAGAAATAAAAGGTATCTGTGGTTTGCAGAAATGTTAAATGGCAAAAAAAATTATATTCAGTGTTGTGTCAATGGCTCATTTGCACCCCTTCCTAAGTGGCCAATAAATCTGTTATTGCAAGTTTGGTACAGAAATGAATATCCCAGATTGTGAGTTGAACTTTAAGGAATGGACTTCTTTAAAGCTCAAGGGGAACTACATTTGGGCCCTCCACTTTTGAATGAGACATGGAAAGCATTCCTCGATTCCTCCCCCTGTAACTAGACGTGACATTTTTTTCTTAAGCTCCGACTAAAAGGTGCTGAGAAAGGAAGCAAACACAGAGGTGCCAAAACTCCATTTCCTCCAATGGATACTTGATGCTGGCTCCAAAAGTCTGTCAACCTTCATGGACCCCCATGTTAAAATGGGGTAAATCACCATTATTTGAATGTGAGTAATTTGTTTCCTTTTTTATTGAAATTCCCACTATCATTTTACATTTTAAACATATTGTTGGAAAGGGCCTGAAATACTCTGTGTATTACAATTAGTCTCCTAGGGATACATTTTTGTATATCATTTGTAAAATTCAATGAGAATTATTGAAAAAAGAAAGGAAGAAATTATGAATACATCTAAATCATATTTCTTCATTTTGGGCCTGTTGTACACTTGTGGAAACCAAACGTGAGTTGGTTGAATCTGGGCCAGAGCATCCTCTGCAAGATGACTTCCGTTGACTTTACAGCTCAAACATACACAAACATGTCCAGGGGCATCCGCCCTTCAACTTCAATGTTCCTGCTGGATGGAAGTAATTCAATTATGTCCCAGCATGTTTGTGTTTGTTTATCCATGTCACAGCGAGGCCTGATTGAACTCTCCTGAGATATCACACGGGATCAGCAGATGTTACGCAGACCCCGTAACCCCATAAGTTCCACAGTCATGATCCGTGTGCGCACAGTGGCTTGCTGAGGCGTAGCAACACTGGCAGCTTCTTTTCCCCTGCTTTAGCCTGTGAGTAATGCTCAGACCAGAGCGTGGGGGCTGGGCCACGAGGGTTCATTAACTCAGCTGAAGCCTGATGAGCTGGAAAACTCCTAACCTTCAATGTTTTAGCCCAGCAAAAGCTCAAATTTTCTTGCCCAGCATGGCAAATGGCTAGAGTCTATGTTAAGGTCTTCTTTCATTTATTTATACAACAGATAAAAGAAAAACACTGCTGTTGTCAGATCAGCAATATGAGTTCAACGATTTGTATATTATTGCAAAGCAAACATAACAGGGACATAATGTATCACATATCCTCCCCAATATATAAAACATTTCCCTCTGATATTATTGAGGAAAAAAAGGGTCAAATAAATACAAAATGTGGTTTAGTTACAACCATTCTCATAGTTTTCGTTTGAAGTTAACTTTTGCATTTCAATTGAACTACACTTAATTCTGTCAGACAGTAATGTGCATCTCGGGACCAGTGTATGTTGTCTTGTGTTGACAATGATGTGGCGTGGGAGAGCAGCACATACCGACCGTGAGCGGACCACAGTGTTTACCGCCCAGAGGCTCCACTTCCAGATGAGTGCAGACAACTGCTTCACTTGACCTTGGCCGTTATGACCGTCAGGCCCGGACCTGACCTGTCAGGTTTTGGTTCACGGGGACGTTTTAGTTCAGTGATGGAGAGTTTCAGGGGAGTCTGCTTGCTGCCTGGTGAGCCTGAAAGTGATAGTACACATGTAAATCAGTGTGACATGTGGATCTCATCTCTCAAAGATAAAAGGGTCAAGGCCCTGAGCCTCTACGTCCAGGTCGGAGACAAAGTCTCACATGAATGGCTTGGTTCACATTTGGGGTTAAGAGATGGAATGTAGAACTACAGCTGTGTGCAAAGTCAAATTACACATATGCTTTAAAGGCAGGGACAGAAATACAACTTTTTAAAAGTTAGATTTGTTTAAAGGAATAGTTTTTCGCTTTATAGTGATTTGAGGAGATACTCCTCTCTGTGAAGTATGAAGCTAGAACAAGGAGACGTTAGCTTAACCGACTGAACGCAGGGACAAACGGCAACACTGGCTTTGTCCAGTGTTCACAAATACACCAGCTCAGATTAGGTTGCAGCACCTCGATAGTGATGACAGTCACTGCGACCAGCTACTAGTCACCAAAACATAGTAACAGCAAGTGACTTTCCTATAAAACCTAAGGCGAGCCAGTTAGCTTAGAATAAAGAGTAGAAGCAGAGGAAACAGCGCTAGCTGGGCTTTGTCTGAAAATCCAGCTACCAGCATCATAAAAAGCTTAATAATTATCATAATATCTCAAATGTTTAATACGTAGACCGAGCACAGTGTTATGACTTGTTCAAATAATATAATTTAGACCATAACAAAGTCTGAGATATTGTGAGAGCTACCATCATTTCTACTTGATTAAAGATTTGGAAGTGTCAACAAACCAAACTGGCTGCACAGTCGCAGTCACAGTTGTTAGCTTCTGAATAAAATCACAAAGACAGTGGAATCTCACAGTTTAGATGCCATGCAGTAAGTATTGTTCAAGAGTCTGAATCACTGCACAGACAATGAGATACATAAGAGTATTTTAAAGTGTTTACATAGTTCCAGAGGCTGAAATCTACAGTTAAGTATGCAAAGTTGGTTTTAACGGATATATGTGGTACAACATTGTGTTAACACCACTTAGTAGATAGCATGGTCTTAAATCCTACCAGCAGAACGGGGAGGGAGGTACAAGCAGTTCAAACAAGACCTTTCGCTGTAAATTCCTTCCCCGTGCCCCACATTTAGGCATGCAATGTGTGTATGTTTGTGTATGCAGCAGTTTTTTTTTACCCCCACGGGCTGAAACCTCAAGTGATCCACATGGTGCAAATATCACACAGGGCTGAGAGCTGTGTGGTTTTCTTTGGCTGTGTGCCGAAGAAAACCTGGCAATGTTTCGTCCAGAGGGAGAGACGACCCAGCCACTAAGTGGCAGTGTTGTTCCAGCGATGACAACAGCAGCAGCAGAGCACGGAGAGCGGGACCAGAGGGAGCCAATTCATGTTCTACATGTGCGATTACAACATGTTTAACATGTATTACCTCACCAGCCAGCCTTTGTTTATTAGCCAACAACCTGAGTATGATATGATTAATAAAGATCCTACCATTCCACCTTACTGTGCACTTTCAAGTCAATATGCCTTTGCTGTTTTTCTTCCCTCTCTTGCCATCCTGATTCTGTCTCATCTTTCTCACGCCACCTCTGACTGAAAAGCAGACAGGCCCTCCTGGCAGATGTCATTACCAATCAAAGCCGTTTCTCTTTGACAAAACCCGTGTCACCGTGGACACACTGCTTCCACTTGGCCCGTCCACGCAACAGGAGATCAGACCGATCAGATATCGCATAATTTGTTGCAAATTGTGATGTTTTCTGACTCACCCAAGAAGCGCGTTGGCCTTGAGCTGGGAGTGAGCGACTGCCACTGAAAAGTAGCCAGAAAATTATTGCTTTGATATGTGGTGCTAACAGGAGGAGGATGAAAGCCAAATCAGAGCTGATGAATTAAGGGTGGCAAGTAACACATTTATTCTTAACTGCTGCCTTTGAGCAAGGCAGTCTATTTTGGGCCTCATCAGTGTCCTGCCATGCTCATTTGGTATTACGTAACCTCGATAAACTCTGTCGGAACATTTGTGTTTTTGACTTTCATTTCTACAAAACAAGCATTATTATCTTACAACAGAAGTGTGAACCTTCTACACACTGAATTCTGAGGGTTTACTGAATGCAACATCACAGGCGTTTCCCTTGTGGTGAGTGGTTTCCTGGAAACATCTGCAACTATGACCCGGAAGGAGGAAGGTATTAGACTGCTTCTGGGTTTTCTCATAAACGCCCCACCGCTTTACCCCCCCCCCAGGTGCTGAGGTGTCACCAGCTTGTGAGCAAAGTCCCCTGGGAAATGTACAGAGTCACTTCTGCAAACGCCTGCTATGCAAAGTGCCAACTCTTCCTTTGAGCGTCATCAACATTTTTCACCTGATTTTAATGTCAAAGTAAAAACTTGAGCTGAAGGCCAAAATGAGCCATGCTTTTTGCTTATGTCTCTTTTGCCTCCGGTGGGCCTGAGGTGAAACAGCCATTCAGGAATTCCTACAGACAATGCTCCACCTCTGTTTAGTAGAAGTTCACAGATTTGTCATGCAATGCCTGTAGGAATACAGTGCATTTTCTGCTCTGCCGCAAAATCGCATTCTGCTCCACTGACATTCTCTTGCCCCGTTTGTTGGGGCAGTGCACGGCCTCATGTGATTTATTTAGCTTGATTGCAAAGACATGCAGCATTTCGTTGCATCCCCCGCCATCATTAACAGTGTATCATCCTCAAACAGGCCTGCCTCATTTTTATTTATTGTTCACTCCCTTAATTTCTTGCTGATTAAATGTGTTGTTCGGCACAGCTCGGGTTCTAGTCCCAACATGTGCCACTTTAGGCTCTGTTTAGTTGACAAACTTTTGTGTGCAATTGTAGAACATTAATCCAGTATAAGGTGCCATGTGAGGATGTTGTCTCTGGTACGCCTCCGTCACATCATCGCCCACAGTGTCACTTCTGACGGAGGAGAAGGCAGCAAACACTTCCTTTTCAAGTACTTTCTCTGGGGATGAAAGGCAAAATGAGAGAGAAAAACCCAGAAAATGAGGAGGAATTACAACAAGGTAGCCACGCGAGGTTCCCGGGACATGGAGATGATGAAACAGGAGCCCACTTTAGAACAGAGAGCCCTACAAATCTTACAAGTCCCCAGTTTATCAAAGCCAATCCAGGAGGCGAAGCACCCCCCTCTTCCTCAGCCTCAGTCATTTCATGCCCTCACGCAGCGTCTCATCTCCACAGGGAGGTGAACTTTGAAACCAGATAAATAGTTCACCCCATTTACCGGCAAGTCGAACGCCTTCATTTCCCCCCGAATATTTGTTCAGTGTAGCTGGGGGACGTTTCATCCAGAATTTGTGCCTTTGCTTGTTTGTAGAAAAGGGTGCGCAATGGCTACTAAAAATAGCTCCATTGACCCACTTTTTAATAGGACTCACTGGCATTGTTGAAAGGGATAGATCAGATCACACAAGACCTTTTAATAGAAGCATCCAGTCATCCTCTTTTCAGTATAATCTTGAGGTTACGCTGACGTCACCCGCAGCATGCTTTTCTGTTATTTAAATGCTCGGTGAGGCCCGTCTCTAGTTTCTGTTTGCCACGAAGCACGCATCACTGAGATCTCTCCATGATCTGCTGGAACATGGACATGGCTGCCTTGGTTGAAAAGCAGCTACCATTAGGCTGTGAGTGCATGAAAACTAGTTTGAGCTAGCAGAGAAGCAATAATACTTAGCTAAAAGTACAAACTTAAATGCTTTTCATACTATTTCATAAAATGAATGGGTAACGGGTGAAATCGTTAGCTAAAAGCAATAGAAAGAGCCAAAGAAGAAGTAATAGATAAACAATTATTGATATTCTGGCAAGAGTAATGCTTAAACAGTTGAATGTAGTTGAAATGATTTGCTAAAAGAAAGAAATACTAAATAATCAGCTTAAAGTAATAGTTAAAATAATCAACAGATAATAGTAATAGTGTCAGGTGAAGGGGGTAAGGAGAGGACCCAAACGCACGAGCAACAGTTGAAAGTAAATTTATTCTAATAAATAAAACTTAGGACAGGCTTCAAAACGGGACAAACAAAACAGGACTCCAAAAGACAGGGACAAGACTACTCACGACGAGACAGCTTACGGTTTAACAGACGGGGGAAAAAACAGTACAATCCGACAAGGGGACAGGAGACAGACAGGGTTTAAGGAGCACGGCAAAAACAGTCAGGGTGCCTGGCCAGAGGGTGGCCACCAGGCGGGAGCCGGGTCTGGGGCTGGGAGCGGCACAGAGGCTGGAGCCGGGTCTGGGGCTGGGAGCGGCACAGAGGCTGGAGCCGGGTCTGGGGCTGGGAGCGGCACAGAGGCGGGAAACGCCGACAGGCCAGGGGGAGCCGGGACCCTATCTGGGAACAGGGCTCTGAGGGACTCCTCCATGTCCCTGAAAAACCGGTCGTTGAGGAGGCATGGAGCAGGGATCGGCCGGAACGCCGACACGAGAAGTTGAGCAGGAGTCGTCTGGAGACGAGGAGCCGGGCTCGTCCGGTCCGCCGACTGGAGACGAGGAGCCGGTGTCGGCTGGACCACTTTATAAACCAGCAGCAGGATTTTAAAGTCAATTCTTTGTTTGACAGGAAGCCAGTGCAAAGACCTCAGAACTGGTAATAATAATAATAATAATACATTTTATTTCGAGGCGCCTTTCAAGGCACCCAAGGTCGCCTTACAAAAATAATACAGGGTGGGTAAAAGATAAAAGCATGAATGATAAAAACAACAGTAAAACAAAACATCAATATAAGAACATAGGAACAAGTGAAGTGCACAGGGACCAGTTATAAAGTGAATGCCAGGTGAGTTTTGAGTTGTGACTTGAATGATGTGATGGAGTCTGCTTGTCTTATGTGTGGGGGGAGGGAGTTCCAGAGCCTGGGTGCTGAGCAGCTGAAGGCTGCTCAGCACCCAGCTGGTTTAAGTCGTATTTAAGTCGTATAAGCTGGTTTAAGTCGTATTTATCAGATAGATCTCAGTTTGTATTTGTAAACGATGAGGCCTCGACGACCACCGGTGTTCGTCATGGAGTTCCACAAGGTTCTGTGCTTGGACCAATTTCATTCACCTTATATATGCTTCCTTTAGGCAATATTATCAGAAAACACTTCATAAACTTTCACTGTTATGCCGATGATACTCAACTATATCTGTCAATCAAGCCAGATGAAATCCACCAGGTCGCTAAGCTTCAAGCGTGTCTTAAAGACATCAAGACCTGGATGACCTGCAACTTCCTGCTGCTGAACTCGGACAAGACTGAAGTCATTCTACTCGGCCCAGAACACCTCAGAAATCAATTATCTGACGATATGGTTTCTCTGGATGGCATCGCTCTGGCATCCACCACCACCGTAAGGAATCTCTGAGTTATTTTTGACCAGGACCTATCCTTTGGCTCCCACGTGAAACAGATCTCAAGGACCGCCTTTTTTCACCTACGGAACATCTCAAAGATCCGGCACATCCTGTCTCAAAGCGATGCAGAAAAGTTGATCCACGCATTTGTTACTTCAAGACTGGATTACTGTAACTCCGTATTAATAGGCTGCTCCGGAAAGTCCCTTGGGTCTCTCCAGCTGATCCAGAATGCTGCAGCTCGTGTACTAACAAGGACTCGGAAGAGAGATCACATTACTCCTGTACTAGCTGCTCTCCACTGGCTTCCTGTAAGATCGAGAATCATATTTAAAATCCTTCTCCTCACCTATAAAGCTTTAACTGGTGATGCACCATCATATCTTAAAGAGCTCATAGTGCCATATTACCCCACTAGAGCGTTACGCTCACTGAATGCAGGGTTACTTGTGGTTCCCAGAGTCTTAAAAAGTAGGTTGGGGGCTAGAGCTTTCAGTTATCGGGCTCCTCTTCTGTGGAATCAGCTTCCACTTTCAGTCCGGGGGGCAGACACAGTCACCTCATTTAAGAGTAGACTTAAGACTTTCCTCTTTGATAGCGCTTATAGTTAGGGCTGTTTCAGGCTTATAGTTAGGGCTGGCTCAGGTTTGCCCTGGTCCAGCCCCTAGATATGCTGCTATAGGCTTAGACTGCTGGGGGACATCTTAGGATACACTGAGCTCCTCTTCTCTTCCTCTTTCGCTTCTCTTCCTCTTTCACTCCTCCTCTCCTCTTCTTTCTCTCCGTCTGGATAAACTATTGTCTCTTCAATGCACATTACTAACTCTACTTTCTTTTTCCATGGATTCATGGCTGCCTGGAACCGGTCCTGCCCCGGGTCCTGCCCCGGGTCCTGCCCCTGGTCCTGCCCCCGGTCCTGCCCCTTGCCATGGATTCATGGCTGCCTGGAACCGGTCCTGCCTGCTGCCATGGCCCTGCTGATGGAACCGGCCTGGAACCGGTCCTGCCTGCTGCCATGGCCCTGCTGATGGAACCGGCCGGTCCTGCCTGCTGCCATGGCCCTGCTGATACCCCCCCTTCTCTCTACCGCCTTCTGCTTCATGGATCGTGGATTATCTGGATCATGGACCATGCCTACTACTCATTATATGAATAATTTCTGTCATATTCATTGAATGTGCTGTAACTACGCTATTCATTCTGGCCACATGACATCTATTGCTTCTGTCCATCCGGGGAGAGGGATCCTCCTCTGTTGCTCTCCCTCAGATTTCTTCCCTTTTTTCCCTGTGAAAGGGTTTTTACTATCTTTTTAGGGGAGTTTTTCCTGATCCGATGTGAGGTCCCGGGACAGGGATGTTATGTGCATAGATTGTAAAGCCCTCCGAGACAAACTTGTATTTGTGATGTTGGGCTATATAAAATAAACTGAATTTAATTTAATTGAATTGGTGTGGAGGAGAACTTCTGAATAAATAGTTCACTGGTATTTTCAGTGATGTAACGCTTCGTCACAACCTTGGTTTGGACATTTGTGTGTAGGGAGATTGCACTCTCAAAGAAAACACAGAAATGATCAGAGAGTGCAACATCAGTCACAGCAACCTTGGAAATGTCCAGACCTTTGGTGATGATGAGGTCTAGAGTGTGCCCCTTGTTGTGGGTGGGACCTGTTACATGCTGTGTCAGGTCATAGTTATCAAGGACACCACATAGCTCTATAGACCCTCTGTCCTGGGGATTATCAACATGGATATTAAAATCACCAACAATGACAACACAATCAAAATCAATACAGATTATAGACAGCAGTTCAGTAAACTCATCAAAGAAGGTTGCACAGTATTTCGGTGGTCTGTAAATGTTGAGGAATAAAATTTGAGTGGAATTGAGAGCCACATATTCAAAGAAAGTAAAATGACCAAAAGACATCTGCTTGCATTGAAGAGACTCATTATATAAAATAGCAACTCCACCTCCTTTCTTATGCACTCTTGTTTCACTCATGAAACTGAAGTTGGGAGGTGTTGATTCAATAAGAACAGCTGCACTGTTATCTTGGTCTAACCAAGTTTCGGTTAAAAACAAAAAATCTAGTTTGTGCCTAATAATGAAATCATTGATTAAAAATGTTTTTCCTGACAGAGACCTGACATTTAATAAAGCTAAGTTTAATGTATTTAAAACTCTTTTTGCCCTATTTCTTTGGATAGGCTGACAAGGAATGAATGTTAAATTGGATACATTTTCTTCGCAGCCTCACCTTTCCTTTTCGGTAAGTCAGGACAGGAATTAAGAAGGCTAACTTCATACAGGGCCCAGACTGTTCCTGGAGATAATCAGTAGAGTCATTAGCCTTGTAGTCCGGACCCAAAAGACATCAATTTGTGGCATCAGGTAGGGGAGATAGAGGATGGTTGTGGAGCCGTTGTGGAGGCGGGAGAGGGGCACGGCGCTTTAAGCAGAGAATCTTTTGGCCATCTTGATCAGTTGTGATAAGGAACCACACTGGCAGAGCTATATTTATAGTGTCCCACCCCAAAATTTCAGTTGGGTTAGAAAATAAGGATTGGTTCCCGTGAGACAGAGGGGGGACTTGACTAAACAGCTAAACACTGAACATCCACTCTTTGCGGTGTTACTTATCATTCACTTCAAATGGACTGAGATGAAGACATGTGGACCAGCACATGTATGAGCTCCTCTGATAGGGATCTTGGTTTGGGAACTGGCCTACAGGGACCTGCAATACGTGCGAGCCATTTGGATGACTTATTCGTGGCTGAGGAACGGTCCTAAGCAGCGGAGAGCAGTGAATGGCATGTATCCAGGATAGTATGCTGACTTTTCTCTTTTCTGGTTGATTTACTGAGAAGTCTTTGAACCCTTCCCGGGTAGGGTGATAAATCAGCGGCAACAAAAGGGAGCTTACAAAATCTTCTAAAGCAAATCAAGGCACGATGACAAAACAGAGGCTACCAAATCCTACATTTGCACTTTATAATACTCACAGAAAACGTCTCTTCTCGCTGCGGTACATATGTGCGTTTTTAAATCCACATTACTATGTACTCATGAATGGTTCTGCAATAATAAAGGCATTCTGAACTAAACATTTTCTCCAAAGTGAGCTGCAAGTCATCTAATAGAAGCAGTGATAAGTGTAAAATCCTGGACAACTCCCCTGACACCCTCTTGTAGATCTGAATCCAGACAGCGCGCTCTGAAGTGCTGCACTTTCATGGGAGGAAAAAAAAAAGACGCCTGCTCCTATGGCAACAGAAAATCAGTTAAATGAAGACAAACAGGAGGCCTCTGAACCTCCACCTACGCATGCACTAAAAAACACAACCTTCCTTTCACAAATCCATCAATGTGGTAACTTTGTAGACTCGCTGAATGCTAATGGCTCGTAGCATGCACCGCTTAAATAGGTCACGACTGGGAATAATTGTATTAACTGCTGTAAATAGAAATAAACAGGGAAAAGTGAAGAGCAGTAATGGCTCGTCGGGATCTATTCTAAGGCTTTCTCAGAAAATGGCGCAGAAGTCTTGAGGGAGGCACTCAATGTCACAATTTGGCTTTTTGTAATAAAAAAAAAAAACACACTGCCATCTGCTTAAGAAAGCCAATTATGAACAGAGAGAGACAGGAGTGCAAAAAAAGAAAAACCTGATAACATTCCTCTGTCAATGTGCTTCAGCGGTGTTCGCTCAATAACGCAGATAAAATATGAGCTATTATTCCTCTTTACCTTACATCTCAGAATGCATTTAACAGTTATTAAGTGCTCAGTGATTCGGAGTGGGCGATATTACGTACATGAACTGGAAGATTCAGTTATCTTCAGTGTGATCAGTGCAGTCCACTGGACTGGAATGTTCTGTCTGGCCCTGAGAACACACCGCCAAGAACAAGCTGTTCCCTGAACGCCACACAAATATGTGCAGCGGAGGCCTTCCCAGTGAAAACTGCAGGAAGTTGATCAATTCTTCCATCGGCCAAAAGTTACCCGAGCTGATCAGATGCACATAATTACAACATGTTTGCAGACTCGCTCTGGAGAAATGTCAGCGCGGAGATGAATTCCTAGCAGCAGTCGACTGGTTTCGTCTCAAACAAATCTCTCTGCCCCTCTACCTCGGGAGCTACATTTACTCGACAGCAGATTCCTAATGTTTTCTGGTCAAGTTGCTCTACTCTCTCTCTCTCTCTGGCGGGCGAGCACAAGGTATTCTTTAAATGTTTGAACAGATGGCTCCCAAGAAGTCTGGGGTAAAAATATAAAACACGTGCGAGAGGCTTGAGAGCTCAGAATGCCATCTATTCTTCATCCCTTATCTCCTCTGGGATCCCGGCCTGGGGGCTGATGGTTTTTGTTGAGGCGCATGCACACTCGGCCAAAAACAACAGCCAAATGGTAATATGTAATTTGGAGGTTGTCTACGGTATGAAAGCATTCCACTGAGAGCAGTGCTGTAGATGCAAATCAAGACTTTAAAAAAAACTAAATTACACTCTGAATGTCTCCGTCTCCAAATCTTCCCATTTCCATAATGTAAGCTGGAAATATTGTTCCTGCTCTACTGGAAGGGAGATTGCAGTCGCGCTCACTGACATACACTTCTGTTTTAACCTTTTAATGGTGCAATCCAGAAAAAAGTTAAAAAAATAAAAAATCCTCCCATTTCTTTACACCTTTGGACACCAATAACAAAAAGTGACAGGAAGCCATTGTCGGCCCCACAGCCATGCCTCCCGCCTTCACTCCAATGTTTTCCATGACAATATTCAGTTTGACTAACTTACTAACAGTGGACATTGAAATTGGTAGCACTGCTTTTTGTTGTTGTTAAAGTTATGCTTGCAGGGTCGCTCTACGTTGCAATGGCGCTCCGTGTCGGCTGACACAAACACTTTGTTATCACTGCTGTTCAGATGGTGGAATAGTGTCCGAAACCTACGATCCGACATTCACATCCACTTCCAACCACGACTGTTTTTTCATTTGTGACACAACTATTTGTGACACTTTCCACGTGCACAACCGAGTGCAACACTATGAGCGTCTTCCCATATCGAAACAACATCACGTGTCCCGCGCTCCGTGACGGCAGGCTCTTCACTCGGCCCTTGAGTGCGGCCGCTCGAAAGAACGCCAAACACATTTGAAGTCCGACATGGCCGCATGACACGTCTTACAAACTAGTCAGGTTCGAGCATTCAGCCCTTAGTCATGTTGACATTTCGCTCAAAGAAGCGCTTTTCCTCAGTACAACCTCACATGGCCTCCAGTGGCTCCAGACTATTAGTCACCTCCAGAAATGGTCCCACATTCATTTATATAATTTATCCGATAAGTCCTCTGAAGAACTAAATAATAATAATTTAAGAAACTTCACCACAAAACAGGCCACATGTCAAGAGCGGTTTCTCTGGCTTCCTAGAAGGAACCCACCTGAAAAGCGCCGAGGTGTGCATGAAAGGGTTAAGATGTCTACGTCTGCATGAAGACTCAGCATCACCTCCGGCCCGTGGACACATTACTAACTGTGCTCTAGGACCCCAACGTCTCTCTGCCTCATATCCTAAATCATCAGACTGCCCAAACTCTGCCCCGGAGAAGAAGAAAAAACATTTGACAGAAACAAAACACAGATCTCTCCAGTTTTCTCAACGTATGCCTGGGGAATATACGGCGAGATGAAGACACAGTGTGAAGGGTGACATGTATAAAACATGAGCGGATTGGGAGAGCGAGGTGAGCGCTGCCTCGGAGAGACGACTAAATCTAAAGCGGATGTCTGATTTATATCTGATTTATGACCCCCCGTAACCTTTTAACCTGACGGTTTCGAGCTGCTACTGTACATTTCAAACAATTTAAGAGAGATGTCAGTCGGCGTGCACTCTTGCTCATCCTTTGTTTGTCTCTCCGAAAAGACGATCCCGTACATTAGCTCATACGGTGCGAGTTGAGTCGAGACGGAAGCGAGTTCCCTCCGCTCACACGGCAGAGCCACTCAATGTACAGCGGGTCGTCTTGTTCTACGGATACGTGAGAACGCTTTCCAGAAAGTTGGACGCAAATGCGGTATAACACGGGAATAACATTTGTGAAATCCATTGCGAGGACGGATTTTTCCCATTAACTGTTTCTGCGAGCAGCGACGGAACATTATCCCCATTGTTGGGATCCCACGTCAAGTCTTTGCCACTCAGAGGACACGAGATGAGAGAGCTGACAGCTACACAGGAAAACACATTACTATTTCAGTTGGCGTTGCTGCTTCCGTGCCGCTCTACAACCATTTTCGGAGTCATCCCTTACCCCTGCTCTTAATTGTTAATGATTTCTTCAAATGCAAAAAGCCGGCCCCGCTCGCACTCTCCCCCTTCGGAAAGGGGCCCGCGTTTTCCCGAGATGTAAATCTGAGGGGTTAATCCGCAAATTAGGTTTCCGCCGGCAGTGTGCGTGGATGTTGTGAGAATGGGAGATCGTGCCAGGAGCACGAGAGTGTGCCGTCTGCCATGCAAACCTGAACCGCAGACTAGATCTTCAGAACGACTTTGATCGTGTAGCTCAGAATCATTTACCGGTGGGATGGAGGGCATGTGAAACACGCGTGGCCAGTGAGGGATGAGCAGGCTAATAATATAAACACGGAGAGCATGGTTATCCTCAAAAGGGCTTGTTAAAAATAGAGTTGGGGGAAGGGAGGGCCTCCTGTTAGATCTCTAATTCAATAGAGCCTGCTGAGTGTGGAATACAGACACCAAGATGCCATCAAACAACTGCATGTAGGCTACATGTCTAAAAAATGCATCAGTCATATTTAGCCACATTTTAAACAGAAGCCTCGATCAGAAAATCATCATAATTCAAAGTCCTCATGGATTTGATGTCAATTAAAAAATCTCTGTCCCAATGCATACCTTGTTTCCTGGCCCCTAAAAAATGTATTCCACCTTTATACTTTCAGGGCAAGAAGTATAGGAGGGCAAATGAGTAAATCTATTCTCATATGCTAGCTAAGTCTGATTCTGGTTTATGACACTTTTCACAATCCGGCGGATGCCAGTCAAAAGTGCTGATGCTTTCACTTTGAGTTATCGGCGTGAGCAAATCAGCCAGCAGGTTAGTCAACATGTGACGTAGTCTTTCAACAAGCATTATTATTATCTTTTGGTCGCAGCACAACAATCAAAATCAGAACCATTTATTGCTAAGTAAGTTTACACATACAAGGAATTTGTCCTGTGCGGAAGGTGCATAACATTTAACAATAAACATTTAACGAGTGCAATAACAGTGCAATAAAAAGAGAGGATGAATATTTACAATTGGGTGTACATGCTTCAGACATGTTATCACCAAACCAATATGGCGAACATGTCAGCAAGTATTTGCTATGCGTGGTTATCTGAGCCGCTGTCAAAATAAAAACATTGTTTACTGCAGCTTTAAAGGAATAGTTTGAAGTGTTGCTAGTTTCTTGTCTTACAAGGAGCTGAATGAGAAGACGTGTTAGCTTAGCTTGGAGAAACACTGAAATCAGGCTAAAACTGCCCGCCATTTTAAATCGAAATATAGTTTGCTTATTTAGTTAGCATATTAGCATGTTAGCGAGACACTGCGGTTGCAGGAGCATTAGCTTAAACGTCAGAGCTACTTACAATAGCTGTGTGCAGTAACCGCATGCCATACCTATAAAGTGCTGCGCTAACTTTTTATTATTTTTGTTGGGTCCATCGCGCTGGTTCCCTCGACTAAAAGTCAATGGGATTTATTTCCATTGGCTTTTTTATTATTGCAGTAAATAAGCTCCGGCAAACAAACGTTTATGATACTTACACGTTTGAAGAGGCGATCCACTGCATTTCCAACAGAGAAGCTAGTGTCATATCCCGATGCCAAGTTCTGGATCCATTCAAAGTTTATTAAACACTTCCTTTCAGATTTACATAGCTGTGCTTACGCGTGAGGTTACAATTCAAAGAACAGTTGGACACCCGTCAGCTGGCAAACACATTTTCACTGTAATTACCTTGAATAAAGGACATCAAAGAACAACAGGTTGCTAGGAGACTGTTGCAGAAAGAGCCCAAGAGATGCATTAAGGCTGACCTTTAGCAGGGGACAAGGTAAGAAGATGAAAATGGTGCATCACGCTCTTCATGCCACGGATCAAGGATTTTTTTTAAAGTAAATATAAATCAGTAATTTTTTGTTCGACAAACAAAACTAACCATTCACAAATGATTATGAATTAATGAAGTAGATTCACCAAGGCTTTGAAGTTAATACCGTAGGTTGCTGTTTGGAACTCCCGTGCGCTTGACTCACTCTTTCCATGACTCATGGTGTAAACAACACTTCACACTGTGCTTCTAATACAGCGTTGACTCCAGTGCATTGTCTTTTTGGTTACCGATGCTGACAGCTTGATTTAGGTTCCCCCAACATCCAGTACGAATCCTGAAATCTACACCAGACACACTGACCGCTGCTGCAGGCCACAGAAACACCATCATATTTGAAATAGCAGGAGAGTTTCCATCAACATCCACCAGTCGTGTGTGTGTGTGTGTGTGTGCGCCCCTCGAGCTGAACTGTGTGCAGATGTGCCTCAAACACGAGTCCCTCGTGTGCCGAGAGCCATGGTGTGAAAGCCGGTCACACACTGGACAAGAGCGTCAATCAGGTCATCTCTCCGTCTCGTCTCGGTGACGTAAGAAGCTCACACCTCGGTGAGAGAGCCACGGGGTTGCCCGGTGGAGCGGCTGTGTTCAGGGATTGATGACGAACGAGACAAGCGGGATTTACTGTTTAAGACGGTAGCATCGCTGTGAGGGTGTCAGTTTGCTACTTCTCAGACAAGTGGTCTAAATATTTCACGTGGCCTATATTCAGGTCATCGATGTTGGGCAAAACAATAACACTTTCCTCGCTGGAACTCCAACACTTCCACATCAGAGCATTTTGCCGCTTCCAGGAATCTGTTCATATCCTGAGACATCTGATACAGTTTGAACACTTTCACGTTAGTAACAGCCTCCTGGCAGGACTACACACAGACACTTTAATGCTCAAATATTTGACAAAATGACCTAACTGAAAAATGAATACAACATGCAGAAGGAATATCTGTAAGTATGTGTCAACCTCAAGCCCATCTTGGTGCTCATGGACTCAGACCCGAATTTCAACAGCCACACTAAGACAATTACAAATGTAATGTTATTTTATTTAATTTTTTTATTTTTTTACAAAAGATCTCTAAATGATCTTTTTACGTGCTATTTTTCTAAACTCTGAACTAAGTATTAAGTCTAATTATTACCTCATGAGTTCCCAATGTGTCATACATGAATTCATGTCATGCATTTATTAAATAAGGAATGCATACATATTTATAATAAAACTTTCACGCACTGCATAACAAGACAGTGTCACTTGAACAAACCACAACATGATGTTTTCAGAAATCCAAGAGGACAAACGGGCCGTTCCCTGAGCTGTGGTGCATTCACAGCCACGACACGCGGCCTTGGAGACGTAATCAATGATGTTGATTACGCTATCAAACACAGAGGAACAGGGAATGAAAGGAGACAGCCTCACACCATAAAAAAAAACCTGAACGAAAGACACTATTCATTTTAATTAATATATTATAGCATCTTTGCTTGATTTTTTTGTTTGCTTCAATAGACACAATTATTATGTATCCAAACAGAGGTGTTGACATTGTAAGAACAAGCATGCTGTGTCTGTCATTGATTGAGTCCATTTCTCTGCCGTTTCATTGCTTTCAACCTTCTTTCTTTTTCTGCATCTCGAGCAAAAGAACCCACTAAACGAAGAAGGGAAAGTGTAACGTTTGAATTAGGAGCTGTTTTTCTCAGGCGTGGCGGTCGCATTGTGTCGACACTCTTTCACTTAATTGGGGACGTTCACTGGTGAATGGACTCGGTGATAATCGTACACACAACCTGTGAAATTCAGCTGTTTTATGCACAACACACACACACACACACACACACACACACACACACACACACACACACACACACACACACACACACACACTCCTCTTAATCACAGCTGCTTGATCCTGAAGAAAAACACTGTTAGTCTGAATCATTTTTTTTAATAAACTGGAGCCTGAGAGAGGATGCAGGATGACGGCTACAGCAGGTTAATAAAATGGCTTAATACTGTTTATTGAAACTGAATCATCAATGTACTGTACTGCATATGTGTGCAGAAGGAATCAAATTATCCTGTTGGCAGGGCCAGTACCTCACAGCCCTTTGCTGCATATGTTTCTCTGGCCCCCTTTCTGGTCTATTGTCATGCTAGTAGCTTTATGACGCTGTATTTAGTTAGCGCTAAATGCTAACGGCAGTTAACGTGCCCACAATGACAATGCTAACATGCTAACGTTTAGCAGGCATAATGTTTGCCATGTTCACAGTCTTAGTTTAGAATGCTAACACGCTAACATTTACTTATTAGCATTGTACAGCTGAGGCTGATGGGAGTGTCATTAGCATGCATTTGGTCATAACTTCAGAAACTTTCAACCGTCTTTTGTCCCCCAAAATCCCCCCAAACCTGTGTGATAACGCAATTAAACACACAAATATAGATTGATTGTCCGACACCTTTCAAAACCACACACGTTTACGCATGTCAGTGTGCATCTCTGTCAGCTGTTTTACTCGGTAGTTGTGCTAAGGGCTGAAATAATGATGAAAATAAATAAGCACTTACATGTGCATATGCCTGAAGGTTTGGTACACTTAAGAGTACTTAAAGGTTGGAAAATCTGGTCAACCTTAATACAATCGATGATGGCAGTTAATGAAAAACCTCTGGAGCTGTTACATTTCATCCTGTGAAGCCATTTGATTCAAATGCTGTTGTGAATCAAATGGCATGGCAATCCATCACAAAGCTGTTGAGACATGTCACTTAAAACCACAAATTAGAGGAAAAGAAACAGCCAAAGGCATTATACATCATGGGAACTTTGAATATCCGTACAAGATTTCCCACTAATCCATCTTCTATTTGTTGAGATATTTCAGTGAACCGACCGGCCGACGCGGCTATCCAAACCACTAACATGGATAAAACCACTAGCCGTGTTTCAAGCAAATGTTGTGAGAACATTCTGACGCAAACAGCCATCAGTCATGTGAGTTTACTCAGTTCATTGGTCGCTACGGCAGAATTTATTCGGCAAAGGATTTACCATAATACAAATGAGCAAATTAACAATTTTTTCAATAAAGGCAAATACCACCTCGTTTTTTGGGGGGGGGGGGCAATAGAGGAAGTTTCACCGAATTTAGCTGTGGAAGCTTTCAAAGCTATAAAACTGATGCAATACGAATAACATGTGTAAATTGAAACACAGTTTATAATAACTAAATATAACTGAGGCAAACTGGAAACTTCAGAATCAGAAAACCATTTAATTGCCAAGTATCTTTACACATAAAATTAATTTGTCCTGGCGGAAGGTGCATGACATTTAACAACTTGCAAGCAAAATACATAGAGCTCGTCACCAGAAGACACAACAGGCTGTTAGCATCAACCAAACCATTGAGAAGACGGTAGAGAGAGCAGCGCGAGGACTTTGTGACAGAGCGGAGGACCACAGGTTCAGCCATCTGAAGTCTCTTCTCCAGTAATTCAACTCGAAGAGGCGGAGTTGGATTAGTTTGAGTGCCTGGGCAACACAGTGATGGGGGGGAGGGGCGACAAGTTGGATGTGAATAATTTATCACTGATGTTTCCACTGCCTTTGTTCTGGGTCCAAGGGATCCGGGTTTTAAGTTTTAATAGCATTTGTGGCTGGACTTATTATGTGTGATCAAATAATTCTCAGTCCTGGGATAAAAAAAAAAATCTATTCTTTCCTTCTTTTTTGTAGCGATGTAAGTTACTGAGGCCTCGTGGGTACAGCTTCTCTCTACCCTTCACCCTCTTGATTTTAATACTGCAAAAACACACAGATGTGTCTCTGGTAATTTCATGACTACGCACTCATCAAAGCTGCTCAATCATTCATCGATTTAAACATTTACTTTAGTAAAAGTTCACATTATTGAGCCTAACTGGAAACAGCAGATGGATCGAGTAAGACAGTAAGTTACACTTGTTAATTCTTAATCTCTCGCAAGGCCCCGTTGTGGTGAAAGGAGTGCGTCCGAGCAAGATATGCTAATCCTGCACGGTCTTTGTATATATTATACTTTTAAACCCGTCTCAATGAAACAAACACCGCAGCTGCAGAGGTTTAAACTACAAAGACAGAAACGGTTTTATCTGTAGTTAAAAGAGAGGAGACCTTGGCTTGGTAGCTGGCTTTTGAGATAATTTTGGGCACTGATGTTATCTTGTCTGAGGGTGATTATCACGTGATATGAAGAGAGAGAAACTCAAGAACACAAATTGGAGCCGATGATGATCGTGAGGCGTCTCTTCTCATCGTCACCTGGTGTTGACAGTTGAACTCTGGGATGTCTGGAGTTTGCAGCACCGTTTCCATTCTGGAGCTTTGATTCAGACACACGGTTATTAAAAGCTCATGGCCTAAGAGAGAGATTGCGACATGTTTGTGGGTGAAAAGGAGGCTAAATATTAATTATACGACAACCTCTGAAGAAGAGAAAATGAAATCGTTTCAAAATCAAAAGAAGCTTGATCCCAAATCTTAAGTATCAGTTGAGGTATCGTTGAGCAGAATATTCATTGAGATGCCTCCCAACCCGGCGAAGCTCTGGAGCTGCTGCAGGATACCTGGGAAAACTGAGAAAGCTAATTTGAAAACAAAAATTTAAATTATGATTTAATCTAAAAGGTATATCAACATGCAGGAGAAAGTTAGATTTTAGTACATTACACACCATTCACCAACCTTAACCATTGTGCATCATTTATATTATATAAAAAATGAATTAATATAATTAGTTATTTATAATAACTAGTTTGCAAGATAGGAAATAAATAATATTACCATTACAGCAATAATAACCATAACGATAATAAAATAAATTGATAAGTAAAGAGTAATGGATAAACAATTTAAATAATTAGCTATACGTTAAACATAAAGTTATATAATTAGCTAAAACTAATGAAGTCATTATTTAAAAGTAATGGATTCACTTTTGAAATACAGTAATTGATAAATTGTGGAAATAGCTAAACTTAATTGATAACAGTCGAAATAAGGAGCTAAAAGAAGTAACTTTCACACACCGACCTCAACAATCCTTTTTCATGGACATCCACTTGAATCAACATTTGTAACATAACATGTGGTGTTGATGAAGGGGACTTGAGTTCTGGTGGGGTTTTTTTTTTTGGAAACCACAGTACCAGAATCCTTTCCCTGCTTTGCTGAATTGTCCTCGTTTGCACTCTGATGGAACACAGTCCTGTTTGTAAGCATGAAAAGCCGCCTGGTTCACATGGAAACACGTGGCTCTACACCTATTAAAATGTTATCTGTGGAGGTTCAGGTATAATTGGAAGCACTCAACAAACCCACCAACTGTCAAGCAAACAAGAAAGCGCTGTTCCTTTTGCGCCTACCGCTCTGGCATTCAGATATCCTCGGCTGGCTTAATCAGGCGGCCCCGCTTTAGTGTGAGAATGAAAGTTCACAGCGAAACACAAGGTTTTGCATCAAATCCACGGACGACTCGCTGCCTCTTACCCTTAGGTCAAGGGGTGACAGCTCAAAGAGCGCCTTAAATCATGAGAACTGCTTTACCTTTCAGTGGAGCCGGAGAGACGCACCTACACTAAGTCAGTAAAGTCTGTGGACTTATCCGGATCTGAACCCCTCCCCTGTGCTGCATATAAATCAGCCGAGGGTGCAGTGTGAACCTGACAGTCAGACTGTGGCACAGAGGGTGAGGGGGAGTGATGGGTGGGATGAGGAGAGAGGCAAAGGGCAACAAGCGGCACTGCGTTATTACTCTTATTGTGTAAAACATCGTGGACTACAACGGGGAACTGAGGAGGGTGCAGAACACGGTTGTGTTGTGTGATTGAACCAACGCAACCCACAACAGGCTCCACGGCGTCGGAGAAGACGCGTCACACAAATCACAGCTGTGTTAACACCACGAGAGAGTAGAGGGGGAGGAGTCAGCAGGCATTCAACAGCAATATGAAACAATGCAAGGTGTTTTGAGAAGGGGTCCTTGAGCATGCGGCCATAACTGGCCACCCAAAATATTTTGCAGTTTGCTGCAGCAGAATGCAAGATTAGCCGTGGACAGACAGACACTCACCATCCTCCTGGCTGTGATAATAATGAAACATATGACCCAGGCTCACAGCTCTGATGTCAGGTTGGAGTCAAATAAGGAATCCTTCTCATACCCACAGTGACAAACATAGATATTGTTGTGCGTTCTGTCTACGCTTTTATGAAACACGTTTACTAAATTGCGATTCACAAATGCGAGGTAGCTTCGTACTTGCAGAGGCCTGTTGTTGCCGTTTTAAGAGATGCAAACAGGAGGTATACTGTAATTAATAACAGAACTGCATTTAATAAGTCATTTTAGCTCTAAAACATTCTCTGTAAATACACGGCCTCTCTGGACTCGTTTCTCAGTTACGAAGGCTGGAAGCCTGAGGAGAGGAAATCCAAAGAAACGTCAGTCGGCTGAGAGGAATACAGAGACGGATACAATCCAACATTCAACAAAATGTGACAGAAAGAAACTCTGCTGGACTCTGCCCATTGTCTCTTCCTGTGCGTGTGTGTGTGCGTGTGTGTGTGTGTGTGTGTGTGCGTGTGGACGCCAAAGAAATAACAATATGGGGACAGATTTCTCTGCCAGCATTAGTAACCGATCTTAGTTATGAAAGGACGCCCTTTGGCAACGCGCAGCAATTCAAGGAAACGTTATGGGCGCAGTCTCTCGTGTCCAATGAGGAAAGTTGATTTTGTGTCATATTGTGATGGATTTTTTGGGGGAAAGACGTGTTGAGAAGCTGTTGTTGAAACAAATGAACTGCAGTAAACAGCAATAGCACCGTGACGCCCCTCGTTTTATCCAGCTGAACCCAGGACTTCACTATCAGGTAGTTAATGCATTAATACCTCTGCCAGACTGCAGATATCCAGTCTGCTGCGATAAATTACAGTGTGTGTCGGCGGGCCCAACGTGGCTCCACAGTCGCAGCTGATTCTGATGAAACCGACGATCAGAAAGGTTCAGGATGCACGAAGCCTCCGAGTTTATTATTCTACAAGTAGGAGCCAAGAAATAGGTCTTCAAATTCTGTCCGCACATTCAAAAACAAAGAGGACGAACGGGGAGGATATATATATATATATTTTTTTTTCTGTACTGGAAAGCACATCTTTTACAGATGGACTGTAAGAGTATAATGGACACCACATGTGCAGCGCTTCCCTCTGCTGCGACGGTTTCTGGGACAGTTCAAGCTGAGCTAAAGGTACGGCCACTGGAGTCATTTAAGGTAGCGCACTCAATGAGTCCACCGGGTAGTGTGTGTGTGTGTGTGTGTGTGTGTGTGTGTGTGTGTGTGTGTGTGTGTGTGTGTGCTTCTCACATAAGTCAGTGCACAGGTGTTTCTTCAGCGTTACCTAACAGTCTACAGTCTCGCTAGCAGAGCAGTGCTGTGAGTCACATGTTACAGGTCCGTATGCTAACATCGTGACGTCCAGAGAGCTGCATTGAGAGCCAGCGCCGCTATGACAACGTGCTCTGCTCTTTAAACTGTAGCTTTCATTTTGGTAATTCAAAAAGATTTGCACTTTTTGCAGGTTAAAGTTGCACAAATATTGATTGAAATTAACTAAACAGGTCACATTTCTAGCTCGTTAGCTCCAAGCTAATTCATACGTTACCATGCAGAAGAGATACATACATATGCAAAGGATTCATTCAGGGCCGTACAAAATATATATTTCACCTTCACTTTCATGAACATCCTGTTTTAATTTATTGGCTATGTTTATGAAACATCTTAATGCAAAAACAAACATTGGTTTGGTGTATATAATGACATTTTAATGTATTGAACAAAAAGAACAACGATCTGGAGTACAAATGATTTGTGCATCTTAAACATGGACAGTGACCCAACAGTGAGTGAGTCCTTTAATGCTGAGACTTCTGGGATGGAGAAGGTTTTGGCTTCTGAGCAACCCGGGACAACAACGGCGACGTCACTGGCTTTAGGTTTATGTCACTTTACTTCCACCAAAAGATTATACTAATAATGAAGGAAACGTTCTAGTTCTTTCAAATGTTTAGATGGAAGAGATCTACCACAGTAAGTCATAAAGACGGGCTGCCACCCTTGAACTCTCTGGGACGCTCCGAGCAGTTGAAGAGAAGGGAAAGAGAGAAAAGGCCCTGATAACGGTTTCATACAACGTGCACATTGGGGACGGCTTTGGATTTGTGTCTCAGAGCGATCTGTCTTAAGTTCTACCGAGAGCAACACTGACTCCGTGATTACATCACCGCCTTTAGCCAACTCAAGGACGCACACACACACGCAAAAAAAAAAAAAAAAAATCAATGCTCTTGATGCAAATGCACTGCGGGGAATTCACTTTAAAGCTAATAACATTAAGCTGGGAGCGCTGCGATGTCGGCCCACATTGTAATGTTATGTAAATCTGACCGTGTGACGGCTCCATTTAGAGCGGGAGTGTGTGCGCGGTGGTTTCTGGGGTTTTATGCAGGGGAATAAATTGGAGGGTACATCATGTTGGCTGGAGGGCCCATCACTCATCAATTTGTTTGTAAACACCAGATTTATGTGCAGTAAAGCAAAGTCCTCGGCTAAACTGCTGGAGGGCTTCTCTCTCTCACACACACACACACACACACACACACACACAGTATCGCCTCCAGCGTGCTTTTGGAGAGAACAAAAAATGACGAGGAAATCTCCACGTTGCCGGCATTCCAAAACTCTTCAGTGCACGAGACGGAGGGGTCGGGGGTTTGAGCGCGCGCTCTGCCGCTCGCGCCAGAGGCCGATGGAGCAATAAGCTGATGATACAACTACCATCTTTACTGTAAGCCACGGGGGTCGGCCGCGGATAAATATTTCCGTTTGATTTCAAAACTCAGCCGTTACATCACTGGCTGCCGCTGTTTTTTGGCGTCTCGCATTTTCAATGCAATGTTTCAATTTAGCAAAGCGGCAAACTAGACGCTCACGTGACGCGGACCCACAAGTAGAGGTGACAAATGGGAAGGTTTAAAATCAGGCGGGTCTTTAAAAATAGACAATACAACTTTTTGGAGGTCTTTAAAGTATAAGAACAACTCAAGCTGAGCAGTACTTCGTTGCCGATTGTGGCCCCAAGAAGAGGGCTCACTGTATCTGTGTGTAATTAAACCGGCGTCCCAGATGTGCACTCAAAGACCATCACGAGTGGAGGATTTTTTTCTATTAGGCAGGTGATTCCAATTGGCCTTATAAAGAGCGTTTGGGGACCGGCGGCGCGAGACAGGAGGAAATGAATCGGCGCTGTGTAAGCAGTGGCACGCTCTCGCCACCGAAAGGCTTTTTTCATCTGTCTTTAAAAAAAAAATATTCTTAAAGAGAGAGAAGGAATGGACCTCTTTTCATCTGCGGGTACGCTGCTTAACGTGAGAAGACAGAAGGAGAGAAGGTAGCTCATTACCGGGTCCTGACCTGGGCCATCCAGCCAAGCCAAAGCGCTCGTGGGGGGAGGGGGGCTACAGGCCTAAATCTGAAAGAGAGGTAAAAATACTGCTAAGACCAAAGAAAGTACACGGACACACGCGGCTGTTGCAAAGCTTTTATTAAAGAAAGAGAGAGAGAAACAACGGTAGACTGCATCCCCCCTTCCATAGATCAAGAACACATGAGAAACAACAGGGTGAAGCTCTTTGTGGCGAGTTGCACACTCGACATCTTTGAAGACGCCGCTGGAAGTGTTTCACGCGTGGCGGCAGATTTGGCGCGACTTCTTTTCAAGCGGCAATACTGCGATGGATGGCGCTCAGGTTAAAGGCACTTTTACAAACACGGGCGGAACAAAAGACAGTAGAACAACACAAATACACTGAACGAATACAATTTAAAAAAAATCACGAGGCTCTTTTTTCATTTTCTATATACTTGTAGCATCGATCTTCGTGACCGATGTGCTCTGACAGAAGATAAAACAAAAAGACTAAATGATAATACCGTAAACAGGAGAGTTTGATTCTGTTTTTATGGCACATTGAGGTTGAACTCTGTGACCGCCAGGGAAGGTTTTGTAGAAAGCACGTGCTAATAAGCCAATGATGCACATTTTGAAATGTTAGATCGAAATAATTTAAAACCAGAAAAAGACAGTTTGCAGCTTTTACTTACATTTTTTATGTTTAAAAAAAAAAAAGCACTTGATAACTTGTTTTCTATATTAAATAATCTGATCAAATTAAAAATGTTAGCCTTCTAGGCGCAACATGACGCGTGCTCCATCGCCCGTCTGCCGTTCAGGGATATTTCTCAGTGGGTTCGTCGCTACAAATGACCACGTTTACATTCCACATTGTTAAAAAAATTAATTGGTACAGCTTGAAATGAGCTCACTTCCTTTAGCAAACACTGGTCGTCTGGTGGGGAACGCTGGCGTATCCTCTCAACATGCACTGTTCGCATTGATGGCCGAATTATACGAAACATACGACTGTACAGTTATTACATGGCGTTGACGCCAATCAACTTAAAACACGACACCGGAATGGCTCGGCTGTGCGACGGTCACAACTGGCTTCAGGAGCGCCTCAACGGGACGTCGTCGCTTTGAAATCGCCACGTTGCCGGTCGGACGGCTACCTCTCACGGGCGACGCCGACTGAGCCGGGCTCCACGGCAACAGATGCGAGAGTGGAAACCTATACGTATAGCAAAGTGATATACACAGTGTGTGTTTATGTGTTTTTGTTGCCTGACAACTGATAAGCAGCTGGATCACTGAGTCCAATTAGTCGATGAGATAGCTCCAAGAATAGACCTTGTGAGGCTGGTGTGACTTACTGTGGGAGATACAACAAGGAGAGTAAATGTCTTCGGTAACTTGGGAGACGCACAGCTTTTCTCCCACAGTTTGGCCTATTCATAGTAATCTATTTTGAATAACTGGTAATATAAGCTTCATAAAAAACAGCTGGAGAAGAGTGTAAATAGTGTTCCCGGCCTAAGTTTTGTGCACTTGTCGGTTATGAGTTGTTTTTTGTTGTATGTGCGCTCCAAATATTGATGGAAACGTTCCTGAGGACATGAGTTTAGATGCCCTAAACCTTCTGGAGGGCCGGCTCTCAGCTCTCACTGAGTTTTTAGCAACTATTAAACACTCCATGAGATATCTAACTGTTTTTCTTTACTTTGCTGCAAAAACTAAATGTGTCCTAGCAAAAGTGAATATATTAGCGGTCTTATTAGCACAGTCATTTACAAAGCATTTACCCCGGTTAAAACATCACCACAGTCAATTTACAGTCTGTAGACAGTCTGGTTACATCACAAAGACTGTGATGTAACCAGACTGTGTACAGTCGACACAGGAGGTGTGTTGGGATAACCACTTCCTTGTATCAAAAGAGGGGCAGCAAACACCGACATCTCAATGTGGGAGGAGAAGAGTAAAGAGAGTTCTCTGAAGATTATAATCCGTTGCTTTGTTCACAGTATATCCATCCACATGCACAAGACATCTGTAATCTGGGTTTGGGGAAATACTGTGAACCAATCCGGCCGATAAACAGGCCGATCGGTACTTATCCACTACATTGTCTTTGTTGTTGAAAGGTACCCTGTGGACTTTTCTTGTAAACAAATTCAACACATAAAAATGCAAAACGTATTGAATTAATCTCTTTTCTCTAAAGACATTTGCAAAAGAAAAAAAGATTGCTCGTATAATTTAAAATGTGCAACGTCTACATCCATATCTGCTTGCTAGTTGTCGTTGTCTTCACTGCTTTTGCAGGCTCATTGCTTCGTAGCACTCGAGTGCCACAAATGTCCATCAGCGGACGCCTATACCATGGACAGATTATGACATTGGACCTTTTGGACACAGACATGTAAAGACTACATATAGGACACCCGTCGACTGAAAGATGCACAAAACGTTGTTTTTAAAAGAGCAGTTTTCATTTTGCATACGAGGTGATTTTGTGTCGTTTTTGCGACTCTGAGACTAACGACCCCGTTGGCTTGCAACCTATCGGCCAATCAGATTCCACGAGAGGCCCCTGCCTGCGACCGCGCCACCTCTGTGTACGGACCTGTGTGCGCGGTCAAACTAAATCAGGGACCCATCATGAAAAACAATCACTCAACAGCGCCACTAGTGGTGAAAAACTCCACCGGGTACCTTTAACTCTCCTCATCATCGTATTGCTGTAGTAATTATAACGAAGCAACTATTAAATCAGTCAAAATGCCGGTCAGCCGACTGTCATTCTTGGATGGAACAAAATAGTAAAATCTGTCATTTCTTGCAGGGGAAAACTCTCGTGGTCCCTTCTTTGCCCATCGACTCGAAACAAACACTAAATATAAAAGACAAGCGTCACAATCAATTCTGACAAACAGCACAGTGACACACAACGTCACACAGTACCAACAGCATCGTTTTTGATTAAAGGATTACTATAAAGGACACTTGTGCTCCAATCTGTACAGGTAAAATATTTCCTTATTCATAAAAATTTCTGATAAAGTGTCGATGCAATTAACATCACAAATTGCATAGCCATCTCTAATCCGTTTTCTCTGCCGGACTGCGTACACTACAACCACTAATCTAATCTGTGTCGCTGGAAATGAGAGAAAGAGTTACATCTGCTCAAAAACCATAGAGTTCAACTCAAACATTTATACGAGAGCCATGATTGTACTGTTCAGGCCAACAGGAAATGATCTACTGTTTGCATAGGAGCAAATTCAATAGGAAAGTACAAAAGGAAACAGTGTGCTAAAAAGGGAGTTGCATTCAACAGCTGCCTGTTGAGGACTTCCTCCTTGACACTTTGTGATTCCTATGGTCCCGATCAATAAAATGGAACGTGTAATGTAGTTGCAAGCGGATACGCACGCAGTGAATACGGCAGCTTCAATTCAATTCTTTGGTGTTCACTCGTGCAGAACAGTTTTATAATGCTTTTCCTATCCGAGTACCGTCTGTGGATTTGCACTGAATCAAACACTAAAGAATACAGACAAGGTCCTCACCAACACACTGTGTGCTCACA